>JACDJE010000157.1:853888-894949 GCA_016647715.1 Pavo muticus | reverse complement strand
TTTGTTTTTTTGTTGGTTTTTTTTTTTTTTTTTTTTTTGTCTTTAAGATAGCTACTTAAAGTGGATGGGATACTCATCACTGACTTCTAGGATCAAATGATAACAGTTGTGCTGTGAATTTTTGGATATACCTTCTTTGAATTTTTTTGTTTTTCTCTTTGCACTGTAAGCCCTTTGGTGATGGGGCTGGCATACATACAATACATAACATACAATGTCTTTTCATAGTATTATTCTGATTCAGCTTAGGGCATTTATACAGTATTATGATAAAAATGGAATCATTTAAAAGAAATTAACAGTTAACTATTTTCAGATCTCTCACAAAAAAAAAAGTCAGTGAGATTGTGTCTTTGTGTCTTTTCATTTCTTTTTGCTATTATTAAATAATTTGATCAAGCTATTAGCATGTTAAATAAATTACTGTTTATGTGCACTAAAGCCTTCTTTCTGGAAGATTTTGTACAGAGCACAGCAGGGAACACAATATCATTAAATTTCAGCCCCAGTAGGAGTTATAACTTTATCTGAACACAGAAAAGGTATGCTCTAGACATAACCTCTGCGGTGAGATCTTGAATCTGAAGTTAATTTCACAGTGGTCTGTGAACAGAGAAAACACCAGAGCTGGTTAGTTTAGTCTTCATATAGGAGTAACAGGTTAGAGAGAAAGCACTAGTAAAGCTCAAGGTAGTTGTGCTTTTGCTTCTTTAGGTATAGAAAAACAAACAAACAAACAAACAAAAAGCAATCATGAAAAAAAACCCAACAGTAAAAGCACCAAGGTTGGAAAAGGAAACAATGAGTTGTTGAAATTTGTATGGAAAGCTGTTGAGAATTGGAGGCGTTAGAGAAGGGTTCCTTTGTTTGGCATCATTCCTGAACCTAGAAAGGAGTCATGTTTTTTCTAATCTCATTCCTGTTCATCATCTTTTCCTCTTTTTCAAGCAAACAGTTTTTCTGGCAGTTTTCTGCTTTTTCAAGCAAACAGTGTTACATCCATCTCAGCTTATGTTCTCTCTATGTGGTAAGGGACTAAAAGGAAGAAATTAACACAGCCAAGGAAGCCAGTTGGAACACTGGATATATTACATTGATTTATCTCTCTCGTTCTAAAAACTAAAAGATCAATGTTCTTTTTGTTATTATTTTTATTTTTAGTGATCTGACAAAGAAGCCATAGGCTTCAAAGATCTTTTTCATCTGTCTTTTCCTGTGATTGAATTTTGTCATAAGTCCTTTGGTCAGAAAACTTTCCACTCAAAACAGATTTATGGTAAGTTATAAAAACAAAGGAAATAAAGGCAATGGAAGTCTTCTCGCGCTTTCTTGTATGGAAAGATATCATAGGTGTTTTCAGTACACATAGAGTTGTCTGTTATAGGATCTAGCAAAATTAGCACCAAGCATGATCCCTACTCCTTCTTCAGGGACCACTGGGTAGGTAATGTAAGACAAAGTTATTGCAATCCTGTTTTCACTTCCAGATTCTGATTCACACGGAAGCTGTATAATCTTCCCAGGATATCATTTATAAACTCTGCTGGAAAACCTTGGCCAGAGTGACTATATGCTCTCTTTATCTGTGCAGCTGTTCTACAGTGGGCAGATAGTGGAGGGCCAAAAAGTTGAGTGAACTAAACTGTACTGTCCTCTTTCATTCCTAGAACAAACCCAGTTGTACCTTTCTGCTTGCATTTCCCTGACTAAAGGTTTGAGCTCTTGTCCAATAAATCTTGTTGATTCATTGCTTTTTTTTAACATAATAGACATAATATACCCTACTACGGATGTTACTTTTTCAGTCACTGTTTCAGCTGCAGTTTGAGAGTTCTTGGCGTCTCAAAATATATGAGCAGTTATCTCATCATATCACATTCCGCATGGTTTGTTTCCATTTAATATATATCCACTCAGATGTGGTAGGATACTTAATTATTAAACCACTAAAACTAGCAGACCCCTAAGTACTAAATTTATCTTCAACTGCCATATTCAGAAGTAAATGTAAGTAAGACTATAATTCATATTGACTTAAGGGACAAGTATGTTATTAAAGCTTTTTTGATGACAGAAAAAAAAAATGATCTGTGTTTACATCTTGATAAAAATATATACATATACATATATACTTGTTATTACATGAAGGCCTTGCTGGATTGTTCACTACTGAGTATTTAGGGATAAATATTTGTGATGTGAATTCTTGGAAATTCAGTGTTTTATTAAGGTTATTGTTTTTATTTTAATTTCTGCTGTTTCTGTGAAAAAAAAATGAATTGGATTAATCTCATCCCCACTTAACATCCTTCTGGAGGAAAAATAAGGCAAGCAGAAATAAGACATTCTTTCAGTGATGAGAAAGGGTATAACAAATAGCTGTAACAGAAGCTCTATGAGTGAAGCTTTTTTAGCCTTTGCATTTCCTTTGCAGCACCACTTGTGTATGGTGAAGTAACCTCAGATCTTCAGTCCATTCTCGGAAGCATCTTCTATATGGAGACAGAATCAGACCACGGCTTTTTTTTTTTTTTTTTCTGCCAGTGAAGAGTTAATGAATAGATAAGTCACTATGAGAAAGGAGATGTTTAGCTGAATACTTATTTTTGTAAGTGGAACTTTGGATGCACGCATTTCATATGGCTTCTGGAGAGTCATGAGTTTAAATGTCATTAGATGCAGACCTATGTAAAGCCACATGACAAAGACACAAAGTAAATGGATGAGAAATGAGATCTAAGTCAATTTCAGGACATTTATGTATGCAAAACCTGATATTTAGGATGTTAACCCTTCTCTTTATTAAGTATATTCTTGATAACTTTCATTATGGTGTCACAGATAATAACATAATAATGCAAATGATCATGAAAAACAGAAGATATCTAAACCATCTACTTTTGCCATGTGTCCAATTTAATCCTAAATATAGTACCACTCCAGTATGGCACCCTTTAATGATCATTCCAAACTTTTGCTCAGTCAGACAGTCAAAAATCATTCCATTAACTGAAAGACAGCAGACTGGAGATAGACATCGATGAATAACTTTTTTTTTTTTTTAAAGGGGCAACCACTTAAAATTATAAAAATATGATGTATTCAGATTTTAAAAGAAGACTTAGCAGTCTAAATAAATTAAACATATGTACTATGAATCTAGAGTTATGATCTCAAAATCAGTTAAATTATGAAGAAACCTCAGTTACAGTTAATGCCATATTCTCTTCAGTTTATTCCACACAAGTGCCTTATATTCTATAAAAATGAGTCTGAGGAGGACTCCTAGAGTAGGTACTCTTCTGTAAATATCTTCCAAAGGGCTTGAACCCATTGCAGTATTCTGACAGGCTCAGGATCCCTTCAAGATGTATTGAGAACTGCCACTTATTTTAAATGACAACATGAGGTGAAAAAGAGAAGCATTCGTGCCTTCTTTCTTTTTTTATGTGTTCTAGTAGTTAGCTTTTGTGGCCTAGTATGCAAAGCCTGTATTCACTGTCTGGTTGAAACCCAAAACATTGAAACTCACCCTTTTCTGCAAGGCACTTGACCAAGAGTGGATATGAGAGCATTACTTAGTCTTCTCACTCCTTATCATGTCATCGAGACAGTCATTCAAATTGTCCTGTACTTTGGACAGAAGATAACAGCAGTTCTCTGGAAGGGTGTAAGAACTGTTCACCAGCCTAGATGAGCTGAGGATGCAGGTGGCTCAAGGAACCCTGATGATGGTGCTGCAGCCAATTCAGGTGGCTCACCTCATCTTGGGGAGAGAATGTCCAGAATCAGTCCATCACAGAGGATGGACCTCTGGGTCCATCTGGCCCATCCTCTGCTCAAGCAGGGACACCCAGAACAGGAGGCCGTTAAAGCCCTTTGAGGGAGTAGACTCCACAGCCTGTGGGCAATCTGTGCCAGTGCTCTGCTACCCTCAAAGCACAGAAGTGCTCCTGATGTTATGAGAGAACCTCCCATGTTCCAGCTTGTGTCCATTGCCTCTTATCCTGTCGCTGGGCACCACTGAAAAGAGCCTGGCTCTGTCTTCTTTGCACCCTCCCTTCAAGTATTTGTACACATTGCTGAGATTCGCCTGAGCCTCCTCTTATCAGGCTGAACAGTCCCAGATCTTTCAGCCTCTTCTCGTAGGAGAGACACTCCAGTCCCTTCAGTGTCTTTTTGGCCCAACATTAGACCTTTCTAGTACATCCATTTTACTCTTGTATTGTGGTGCCCAGATCTGCACATAGTAATTCAGGTGCGACTTCCCCTAGCACTCAGTAGAATGGAAGAATAACTTCCCTCAACCTGCAGGTGATACTTTGCCTAATTCAGCCAGTCAGCTA
Organism: Pavo muticus; assembly: GCA_016647715.1. Classification (NCBI taxonomy): domain Eukaryota; kingdom Metazoa; phylum Chordata; class Aves; order Galliformes; family Phasianidae; genus Pavo; species Pavo muticus. Next base: position 890,603 of record JACDJE010000157.1, on the reverse strand, counting down.
TTACCATAGCCTGAATCTGCCCTTTTTACCAACAGATCTGATTTAGTGATTCACTGAATAATTCCTGACCAACTAAAGTCAAACAACATTGTTTCAGTGATGTTTGTGCGGCCAGAATTTTACCTTATTATTTTATAAGGAATTCTGTAATATAAAGGCCTACATTATGAGCAGGCAGATACCTTCTGCCTACTTTTACCACTGCTTTATTTATATGCATTACTTCTCTTTGCTTTCCTGGGAATATTACCAGAGTGGTTATGGTTTATGTAGCTTTTTCCATTGAAACCAATAAAGGAATATGATGTAAATGAAACAAAGATAAAGTGGGAGGTTTGAACTATATTTTTTTTTTTCCTACAGCAGTCTTACTCTGTTTTTCTGGAAATATTCCCCTAGATGTTTATGCCTTTTGTGTTTCTAACATCTTAAAGTCAAAGAAGTATTAGTAGAGTGATACTGTTCTCCTTTAAGATATGACCAAAATCTCAGTTGTGAATATCAATACAGTGTCATATTTGCATATAGAGAACTTCTGAAAATAGACACATCTTGCATACTTGAGGATTTAATTTTAGGCTTAAGGGCATGAAATCAAAGAGAGATTTATATTTTAGCTTAGGGCATTGTCTCTTCCAAGAGAATATTTAGCATGTAGTTTCTGAAAATTATCATGCAGTTTATATCTAAGGAAAAGCAATTTGGATAGGTTTTAGACAGATAGGTTTTAGGCAGAGCCTAGACATATTCATATGTAGGTTCAAGCTGTTCCTTAGCTAAAGTTATAGACAACAGGTATACCAGGAAACTGTTCTATTAACATCTTATTAAATTATTATTCTCGTGTAAAACATTCTGAAGCTTCAGAGACTTTCTCTGAAAAAAATTAGCAAGTTTTCCAGATGATGGCTACTTTGTGAAGTACTACAATCAGCCTTGAAATATGTAGGTTTTGTATCTGATTTCTTTTTTACTTTTAGAAGGGCACATTTGCATTTCAGTTTAAGCTATGTAAATATGTTCTGAGCTTGGCTGGAAATACATATAGAAATTGCAGCTTTAGATATTCACAGATATTTAAGTACTCTTCAAAGAGCAGCAGCTTCAGCAGCAGTGAAGGACACCTCTGCAGCATTAAATGAAGAAAACTGTTCCACTAAGAGTTTATTCATAACACATTATTACTAGTCCTGATGTACTGATCTGAAGCAAGCAGTTAGATAGTTTGGGTCACTCTTCATTTCTCAGAGTAAAAGGTAATGGAGTGGTCTTCATTAGCATAGTTTTAGAAATGTATCATATCTGACAATAAATGTCAACAAAAAAAGTTTTAGCTTGTTATATCTGTTAAGAGCTATGTTTACAGTAGTGTTTGTAGCTTGGTTGAATTTTTAACAAAGAATTGATTTCACAGTGAGACCATTTAATTTAAATACATTTTCCAATGAGCACTAGCTCTTATTTCCAAATGTCACATTCAAAATCAAACACTGAGAGCAGAAAGCCTGTGACTACAGAATAATGGATTTTGTATGCTTATTTTCAATAGCATTTAACAGAAATCGATGTATATATTGATTATTTAAAGATTGACAAAGGTAATTCAAGCTGCTCCCACTTCAGTAATCAAAAATTATTTCTCTTAAAAAATCAAAAGAATTCTTCATCTATTTCATTTGTTTGCAATGCTGTTTTACTCTCAGTTATATGTTGAAAGAAAAATTAAAATGTAAGGCATATATAAAGTACTGCTAGAAGATTTCTGAATCTAGTGAAATGAATTGCTTCTGCAAACAGCCAGTTAAAAGGAGCATAAATCTGAATTTACAGTGGCTGACACTTGAGACTTCGTAAGGGATTCAATTTATATACACTCACCATGCATTTCACTGCCATAAACTCCCTTTATAAAAGACTTTGCTGAATAAAAAGTAATCCTTTCTGACTTAGTAAACAGCCACATCTAACTCTTCTTTTCAACAGCACTGGCCATGTCCATGGAAATTGATATTCTGTATATAATCAGTGGTTCATGCTAAAATTCTGTGCTTCTAGTGATAATGCTTTTTTTGCAATTAAGCCATGAGATATGACAGGATGTGTGTCATCTTGCCTCAGGTGGCCTATTAGATTTAAAGCTGAAGGCCAAGTGACATAGCCATCTGTGCATTGGTACTGTTTCTGTCTGATACCTTTCCCCATGTCTCCACTCCAAGGACTTATCTTGGTTACTGAATGTCCCTGAATAATATATATAAATAATTAAAAGTAAAATGGAGTGTGATGTATTAAACAATTTATGGCCATGCTCAGAGGTTGAACGAGGTTGATGTCCCTCTATATATACATATAGAGAGACAGGTATATACGTATACAATGTATAATTTTAAGGCCTACAGGCCTCAAATACAAACTGTAACATTTAGTACATATATGATACAAATTGTAACATCTAATTAGTTACTTCCACAATATTCCCAAAGACATCAGAAAATGATTACAGCAATTAGTGTGCCATTGTACCCATTGCAGGATGTGTGTACTTTGTCTAAACATATTGGGGTTCTTTTGTTTTGATAATCAAACAGAGAGAAAATAGGATAGATGGGTCAGGTAGAAGAATTTTTTTTTTTTCTTTTTCTTCTTCCCAAATTGCTTATAAACATGGAGTTCATCAAATGCAGGGGAAAATAAACAAAATTTCTTAGGAGTGAGCATAAATTTTCAGTGACTGAAGCCCACTAATAACTTTTTTTCTAATTGAAAGTATAATGCAAAATGATATGTATCATTACTCCAGAAATGACTTAAAATATGCCTCAGACATTATCTACCCAACCCAGCATACCTTCTGTCCAGCTGTCCAGCCTGATGGATAAAACAATTATGTAAATTGTTTTTCACAAAGACTCAGATCTCTTCTGGAAAATGAGAGAGCTGAATGTGAATCTCCTACAGCCTCAGTAAGTATATCAGCTACAAGGCTACTGTACAAAAAGGCCATTCTGTCTGTCTTTGTACATAAAGATGAAACTTTGAGTGTTTGAGTGTTTGAGTATTGATCTGCCTGAGGGGAGAAAGGCACTACAGAGGGACCTGGACAGACTGGATCGATGGGCCAAGGTTAACTGTAGGAGTTTCAATAGGGCCAAGTGTCGGGTCCTGCATTTTGGTCACAACAACCCCAGTCAACCCTACAAGCTTGGTGAGGAGTGGCTGGAAAGTGGCCTGATGGAAAGGGACCTTGGTGTACTGATGGACAGTCGGCTGAATATGAACCAGCAGTGTGCCCAGGTGGCCAGGAAGGCCAATGGCATCCTGGCTTATATCAGGAATGGTGTGGTGAGCAGGACTAGGGAAGTAATCCTGCCCCTGTACTCGGCATTGGTGAGGCTTCACCTCAAGTGCTGTGTTCAGTTTTGGGCACCTCAGTACAGAAAGGACATTGAGTTGCTGGAGCAGGTCCAAAGAAAGGCAATAAGGCTTGTGAAGGGCTTGGAGAATATGCCCTACGAGGAGTGGCTGAAGGAACTGGGGCTGTTTAGTCTGGGGAAGAGGAGGCTGAGGGGAGACCTTATTGCTCTCTTCCAATACCTGAAAGGTGCTTACAGCGAGAGTGGGGTTGGTCTCTTCTCACTAGTAACAGGTGACAGGATGAGGGGAAATGGCCTTAAATTGCACTAGGGGAAGGTTAGTTTGATATCAGGAAAATCTTCTTTACAGAAAGGATTGTCAAGCACTGGAATAGGCTCCCCAGGGAAGTGGTCGAGTCACCATCCTTGAATGTGTTTAAAAATTGTTTGGATATGGTCCTCGGGGACTTGATTTAGCAGAGGGTTTTTAGAGTTAGGGTAGTTTGGTTAGGTTGTGGTTGGACTCAATGATCTTTAAGGTCTTTTCCAACATGAGCAATTCTATGATTCTATGATTCTATGAAACTGTCTCTTGGTATTTTGCAGGTATAAGAAATTCCGTGGTTACAGGCTTAATGGAAATTGTGAAATTTTTGTTGTTGTTTGTATACACTTTGAACAGTGTCATCCTTCAAAGTAAGGTTAAAATCATGTTCAGCCAAGATTATACTTATATGCCTAATTAAACTTTGAAAATATATATATACTTACCTAGTTATTGGTAAGGGAAGAAAAATATATAAATTTTATTATTATGTGCAGATAAACACTTTAAAAGTACTTTTCAATCTTTCTGTGGTATTTAAGTTATCCTTAAGGTGAGTGGGTAATTTGATTTTAGCCAGTCATGCTTTGGGATCAACACAATAAATATAGGACATTATCTTCTTGTTCTTTGGCCCTCACAATCTAACCTGCAAAATCTTGTCAAAAACTTGCCTAGAAATCATTTGGATGGTTACGCTTCCTGTTGATTATTTATTCCTGGTTCACCAAAATACATTTATCTGACATTTTTTTTAGCAAATTTGCACTATGTAACAGCAGAAAATGTATTTAATTTATAAACCTAAATGTCTTACTGTGTTACAGTTTATTTACTTGATATTGTTTTCTATTGATTGTCATTCACAATGTTTTATCTCCAAAATGTAGAGTTACACACACACACGCACACATGCACACACACACACACACACACACACAAAAAAAAAAAAAAAAAAACACTGCTTATTTTCAAAAAGTATGATTATCTCCATAGTCTGTCATGTGGGTTTCAGTCTTCAGGACTGACAATTACAGCATTTGAACATCCCTCAGAACATGAGCTGCTTGCATGTATGCATCTCTGACATATTTCTCTCTTTTTTTTTTCTAGTAGAAATAGCACCCAATCTACAGTCAAATTTAATGACAAAATGTCATACATGAAGCTGTAAAAACTTAGCCAAAGGGATTTCTTTCTTTGCAAAATGTCAGAAATGAAAGACTGTAGCCTCAAATCTGATTTCCCATTCACACCACCTGCCCAGTTCCACTGACAATAAGTTCTTGCTAAAAGAAACACTGTGAAACTTTTTTGAGTGCAGTTTGCAGATAAAAGACTGATAAAGAGCAAAAGAAAGAGCTATATCATCAATATTTTGTTTGGGACAATAAGGAATATTTTTGGAGGATCTTTCTGTTTGTTTGATCGAAATGTAATAAAGTACAAAAAGCTACCTGTTACAGGTTTTTCCTTGGCTGCAGATCTCCCCAGGCATCGGAGGACTTGAGCTGAAAAGAGCAAATCCGAAGCTTTGCTCTTTGCCACTTGTCAACGCAAAGACTGCTGTAAATGGCTGCCTTACTGTTCCCTTTTTCTGTCATGGCCATAAACCTCAAAGACAACTTGGGGAAGAGCTGAAGGTTTGTTTTGAAAGGTATGCTCTAAAGATAATTCTGTAAAAGTAAGCAGTAAGCATCCACAAAGTTAGGAGCAATAAATGAATGCATCAGAAGTGAGGATTGTTTGAAATGAGCGTCTGGCAGGCTCATTAAAGCTGTACATTTACAGTAAGAAGACAGAAGAAACCATTTGCCTCATAGACCACCAGCAGCGCTCCAAAGAGAACAGAAGCCCCAGAGAACATCAGCGATCACGAAAAAAATAAAGCAACTTAGGGATAAAAGAATTTAAGAATTTAAGTTTGTACTGGTGTTGTAAAGACTAAGAAAAATATGAGATGTGGGTCACAAGAAAGTAGTAAACTCACGTAGACTCAGATAATTCAATTTAAGTAGTGTATATATCCATCATACAGCCAAAGTGAGATAAATTCTGGAATATGTTAAAGGAATATCCATTCACTATGTTTATATGGTTAATTGCAGCTTACACATTTGTGGGTTGCTTTTTTTTTAATTATTATTATTTTGTTGTTGGTATGCTTGTTTGCATTTTTGTTTTGTTTTGTTTTCAGACTCTCAGGATTTGCATTTTGAAACAAAAGCCAAGATCTCTGTGGACAACAATTTATAGCTACATGTGCAAGGGATAAAATCTCCCTTTTCTTCTTTCTTCCTCTTTCTTTCCCTGTCTCTGCTTTCATAGTATTAAAAAGTTCAGCTTTCTGGCTTTGCACCCTTTTGCCTCTTCTGAAAATATAATATGAGCACTGTTCTAATCTTAATATTATTTCTACTCTAATATTTGTTTTTCTTTTGGGGAACATAGAAAATGGTCTGAATAGCTTCAGAAAATACATTGCAAAGTATGAAAATAAATGTTTCACATTTTTTCTTTCAAAATAGTTATCACATGAATATCTATCTGTTGAGTTTTGAAAAATGACATCATAAGCTCTGCAGAGATATGATTCATGAGATTAGTAGCCACAGTATTATAATTAACACTTTGCAACAGTTAAGTTCTGCCTTTTAGTGGTCCTTGGTGTTATCTCTCCAGTGACATTTAGGGAGGCATTCATCTCATTTAAATTTATCTATCTGAAATTTAGTTATCTTAGGTTAATCACTTATGTAGCCAGAATGGGAAGGAGAAGCGTGAGGAAAAAACAAACAAACAAACAAACAAAAACATGTACACTTAAGACAACAGTTCTAATGTTGAAAATGTGCATAAAATGAGAATTATGAGTCACAGACTGATGGATCTTCTCTCTTTTTTTACTGTGTCTTATGAATTTTTTGTGGACTGTTTGCATCTCCTTCAGGTCTTTGGTTCTTCCAAAAAAGCAAAAGGAAAAATTGGTCTCAGATGAACAGGAATGGAGACTTTTTGACAATCTAACTTCTTATGAATGCTGACAATTTTTAATGAATAAGTTAGGAGATGAATGGCATGTTGGTCAGAGCCCATGCATGGGTGAGTAGAACTTTCTCATTCATAGAAAAATGCAGCAGTGTAGTGTTTGTAGGTGTTTACTCTTTCAGTGTGGGCTTTAAAGATGACTTAAGAATTAATTCTAATATTTGTGAAGTGTTGAAATACTTCAACAGAGGTAAAAGCAAATGATATGCAGGTATTAACCACATAGAACTGCAGTGCAATCTGTTAATATTCATTTTTTTTTCTCAGTGCGTAGCAAGGTTGGAAACCGAGAAAATAAGAATAAACAAACTTAATATTTTGATATTAGAATGATCTTTAATGCTTCATAGTGAGATAACTAAATAATGTCACTGCCATTTTGCCCCTATAGTATCCCAAAAAAGATGTGTATTTAAGTCATGGAAACCGACTGAAGTCTAGTTTTTTAAAAAAATCCCAAACACAACTTTTGATTGAATTATACCTGTGTCCTGTTCAGTTTGTTACAGTGAAGACTTCTTTAAAAGAACAGTTCACAGTCAGTCCAAACCAAAGCCTTCTGAAATCAATGGGAAGGTTCCCAATTTCCATTGTTTTTATTGTGGTCTTTGAGGGAAAAAATAAAAAAGGTTAAGGACTTATTCAGTTTCTACTAGAGTAAGGATATTCTTTATCCTACTGTTTTTCAGATCATATCTTTTAAAATGTTGAGGTGATCCAAAGCAGAACGAGGAAAAATTATGGCTGTAACTGTCATCTAATAAGTCTTTTAACTCTGAAGTATATTTCACTCCTTCCAAAGGGCTTTTTTTTTCCTTTTTTCTCTTTTTTATTTTTTTTTTTTTATTTTTTCAATGCTTTGAGCGCTCAGCTTATACAATACCTGTAGCTAATCAGTTATAACCTGCAGCCATTTTGCTGGAACCAATAAGTACATTTGTCTCAGCAGTCCTTTGCTGCATTTACTTTTCTTTTGATCCATAACAGTAACGTTAGAAACATTCAAGTGTGGCAATGTATTTGTGCAGAGCTGTCTTATGAAACAAACACAGAATTAGTGTACTCCTCTTTTACATTCTTCACTCTTTTTGCACTGGAGATGATCATAGAATCACAGAATCCTTAGAGTTGAAAGGGACCTCTGAATGCCATCTAGTCCAACTCCTCTTCAATGAACAGGGGCACAACAGCTAGATCAGGTTGCCCTGTTGATGATGTCCTGTTGAGTTTTTGTGTTTATCATTACACTGTGTTTTAATTCTACAACATTTTGAAAAATTAATGATATGTGAAGTAGTTTAGATGGTAGAAGGAGATGATGACTATCTTACCCCAGGCAGAACAAATCTTCTGGTATCTTTATTTATTTATTTATTTTCAAATTTCCACCTTGCCACATCCTTTTACATCATGTTTTGCTGGATTATGCTAACATATATCAAGTCACATCGTATAAAATAGAAGCTAATATGACAAGACATGGGGTAGCAGGATGAAATTTGCTAAAGTTTTAAACCCTTTTTCTTCTTCCTTTGACTTTTCATATGATGCCCTGAAGCACAGACTGGTCAAAAACACCTTGCCATAATCTGAGTCCTATGAGTGTTAGAATTTTATTGCAAAAGTTACAAAGTTAACTTTCCCAACTCCTAAAAGCTCCCTCATTAGAACTTTATTACTTTTGTATGCTGAGAATCTATTCATTTAAGATATTTACCTTTCATTCAAAAATAAAAATTGAAAATTTAATCTCCCTATTTCAAAGATGCATTGTAGTAATTACTTGATCATTTTATTTCTTAAGAGTTTTTTGCCAGAACTTGTGTTTTGATTCAACAGTCAGTGAAATGAAATGAAATCCAGAGCCTGGTTTCAGAGATGTTGAACAAACAAAACTGCTATTCGAGTCACTGAGAGCTCTGTGTGCTCAATATCTTGATAATAGGGCTCTTACTGTTTGTGGGACCTATTTTCTATTTCATCTGCCCTTTGTTTCAGAAGTACTTTTAGTATTACCAAATGACTTGACTGTGCTATAAGAAATGTATTTATGTCTTCATAACTGACATGGAGAATATTTGTCCTTTTGTGAGCCTATATCTATCAGCATGAATGAGGATCAGAGGGGAGCCTTTTTTTTATTCTTAACAGAGTAGATTACAGCAACTTAGAGCTTTAAGTTCATGGAATGGCACAAAACTTCTACATTTTAAGTCTCTTTAACTGGTCTTTCCACCTTGAAAAAAAAGACTGTATAGCACACTATAACTCATTTTAGCCAACTAGGTTAAAAAAAAATCAGTACTTTTTTATGCACTTGAGTTGTCGTAAAGCACTAATAGATCTAGATCAAGGATCCATTTCAGTAGAAACCAACCTGCTACTGGCCTGAAAATATATTTTATTTCAAACTCATAGAAGGCCCAAGACACTCGATGTCTCCCAAACTCCTGTGCAGAGAATTTTTCAAAGGAGCAGGTACAGATTTTTACACTTCTTAAGTAGAAACATTATTTTAGGTAGAACAGTATTTTTCTCTTTTCTGTAATATTTTTTATATTCCCCTGGAGATACTATTTCCTCCTTAGATAATATTGGTTAAATTTACCCAGAAGATCACATTTAAAAGTAAATTGACAGGACCTCATCTGGCCTAGTGCACTTTGAAAAACTCATAACAATGGGAAAACAAATGCTAAACTGTTGTTTGAAGGATAGCAAATGAGAATAAAATAAAAGTCTTTCCACAAATATAGTTCTTCAAAATGATTGATAAGCATCTAGAACTTCTTTCACTACCCAGCAGAGTTTAAGAGAGACAGAACGGTATAGATTTTATAGAGCTCATTTATTCCAGCAGCAGAATATTCTGATATACACTTTTGCCACCTGTAGCTTTTCTTCATCTAGATCATACTCCACATACACCCAAATTTGAAATGTATTTAATAATTATGGTATCTGTCCTAGTTTCAGCTGGGACAAAATTGCTTTCTTCAGAGTGTCTGGTACGATGCTATGTTTTGGTTCTAGTAGAAAAACAACGTTGATAACACACCAATGTTTATAGTTGCTACTAAGCAGTGTTGTACAGAGCCAGGGCCATTCTCAGCAAAGGGGCCAAGGAGCTGGGAGGGAACAGAATTAGGACAGCTGACTTAAGCTGGCCAAAATGATATTTCATACCACATGACACCAAGCATAAGGAATTTTGAAAGGGGTGGGAGTGCGTCTGTCTTTTCCACTTCTCAGGGGGCTAGCTGGGCATCGGTCAGGGGATGGTGATCAATTATTTGCGCATCACTTCTTATATACATTTATATATATATATATATAAATCACTATTTTCCTTTTCCTTTTCTCTATCTTAGTAAATGGTTTTTCTGAACCCACAAGTTCTACTTTGTTGTTTTTTATTCTCTCCCCATCCCACTGGTAGAGGAGAAGTGAGTGAATGACCATATAGTGCTGAGCCACCTGCTGGGTTAAACCATAACAATATCAAAGTAAATATAGGCTCAATTTCTTCATCTCTTCAGTTCTTCCAAACTTCAGTGTTTTCCCACACAAATGTGATTTGTCAGCATTCTTAACATATTGGCAATTCAAAAGCAGAAAAAAAAATATCCCCAAAAGCTCCTCCTCATTAACTCAAAGTCTAGCTGCTTCAGTGAGTTATTTAGCTCTGTGTTTAAAAGAAAAGGTTAGATATTTCTATTCCACTGAACTGAACTGGTCTGCTGCTGCTCAAGTCATGCAATTTTCAATGCTCTTTGCCTGTGAGATCAAAATGTCTAATTTTCACCACACGAAAGATACAGACCATGCTATTTTCGGAGTTTGACATAGAAAAATGATCATCCAAAGTTGTTTGACCATATGTAGCAGTGGATGGAAAGAAAAGAGGCTGGGTAAGAGGATAAAAATGGCTACCTAGGTTTAGGTTGAGCACCTGGGCCACAAAACTTGAAGAAATCCAATTTTTCAGTTCACATCTTCTATATTATTCAAAGGTCTCCAATCTCTGCAATCTCTTTGGTTCATACTCTGTTGAAATGACGTTAAACTAAAAAATACACAGGCCAGAACCCAAAACAAGAGTGACAGAAAGACATATGAAATACTTTAAAAGCACCCTATATTCTCTGACACTGGCTTGGGCTCCTCTCTGGTAGTTCTAGTCTGTTATGTGCAATCGCATATTAGGTATTCTTACAGAAGTGAGACAGCGCAGCCACAGTATTGAAATAGATCATGTACTTTCCTGTACTTTTGAAGCCTTGCCATTGGAAGCAAGTTATTTTTTTCTCTGCCCTCACGAAGCATTAGCATGGGAACAAAAAACGATGTTAAGAGCTCTGCGACAGCTGACTAAGTCACCAAGTGCCACAAGTTTATACATCAGTATTTTCCCCTCTATAGCTCTTTTCCGTCTTTACATCTTGTGTTAAATCTGTTTTAAAACACTCCTACAATCTAAGTGACAAGAGAAGAACAGACTGTGGTTTCGAGCTGGAGTATAAGTTTCTCATGAGATACTGCTGCAGTGCCCCTGCACATACGTGACTCATTACAGTGTAGAAATGCTTCTATGAATTTAATGATTAGGTTTTTTTTTAACATATCATAAGATACCATTCTTCTTCACTGAAATCAGTGAAAGTATTGCTAATGATTACACTGAGTGCAGATGAAGGTCTTACATGGATTTCGCTGCAAAGTCCTCAGCAGCATTACAGAAGAACTGGTAAGCAGCAAGAGAACTTAAAAGGATGGGCAAATTTGCAGATCTTCTAGATGGAGACCAAATGGTTTTCCACCAATAACACAATGTTTTATACAAGTAAGATATTCTATATTTCTTACATTCATTTCTGGAGCACATCACAAAATCATCCAGCCTTCTAAAATATCTTTCACATAGTGCCAATATTACCTCTGATGTGAAATTTAAGACAAGTTCTCTCTTTTCATGGGAGTAAAAATGATTCTTGGCATCCCTCAGTCTAATCTTATTGCTTACTGATTTCCTTCTTTTTTTTTTTTTTTTTTTTTTTTGAGACTTTAAAGTCTTACGGAAATTAAAGGGCAAGACTATTAGCAACTTCTCATGGGACTTACAGGACTAAATAAACTGACTGTTTTTTAAAAGCAAAAGTTTTGTTTGTTTGTTTGTTTGTTTTCTGTTTTTTAAATATCCATACATTTGATTTTCATCCAGCAACTGTAAAAATGTTTCTTAGCCATTCAACTTACTACATATCAGGCTGCGAATTCAAACAAGATTAGCAGCGGTGTTGAAAATAATTAAAGAATATTTTATATGAAGGAGATATTCTATATACCAATTTAATGGCATGTCTGCTTTGAACTGAGATTTGCAAGCGATGTGCAAATGGCCTGGGAAGCCTTCATCTTAGCACTATTATACTCCCTAGACCTGTAGGTGACTTTACTGCTAACATGTGCAGTGTGTGTAAGCTTTAAATGGACAGAGGTAATTTAGCAGGCTAGGAATTTAAAAATGTAAGTGCTTATCAACGGAGGTGGCAGAGCTGTTCCATTAGCACATCTGGTGGAGCTGCAGCTTTGAGATGCGACGTGGAGATGGATGAGCTCCAGAGTAACCATACTTCCCACAGGCTGCAGGAGCCAGCGGGACAGCCTGCCAAGCCCACTAGGTTCATTAAGCTCAATAGAACCCTGCAGGAAAAAACAATTTCTAAAATAGCTTTCAAAGGCTCCCTGGGTTTAAAAGTTCTTGATTCTTTTCCACCCCACCATGCAGAGAAATCTTTGCTTCTAAAGCACAACTTACATCCCATGAATAAAGAGAGAGAAAATATCTTTTTGTTCCGTTTGATGCATGTGAGCTGTCACTTTTATTTGAAGTAATTTATCCTATTCATCAGCTTTACTCACCTAATTTTGGAGTGAAGACTTATAAGCAAACAAAAGGTAGTCACTTTCGTTGAGAAAAATGATTTACTTGGCAATTCCAGAAGTGCTAATATTCATATCTTGAAATGCCAGACTGCATTTGCATTCATTTTCTCCATCGTGGATTTGAGGGCATTGAGAGCTATGCCTTTTATTGTTGATTATGTTTTTGAGTTGGGAAAGTGATATCAGCCTGTTGCCAGGACAGAAATTGGGAAAAAAGTCTATCTTAAATTTCACAAAATTTGTTATCTTATGTATGCATACATTTTCTGGTTTTGTACAGTGTTATAAACACTATCTCCATTTTTTTTTTACCTCTTTCTTCCATTGCAATAACTTAAAGTAAATATTTAGACTAAATAGAAGTATGGATGTGATCTTGTACTGATCATCCTTCTAGCTTTATTTCAAAGGATAATACAGTTCTAAAAATTGCCTAGTTCCTTTCATCTGAAGAAAAAAATGCACTGAACACCTCAGATAACTAAAGAATAAAATCTTATTAACAGTTCTGTATCTCAATCTCAGTGCTACCGTGGCAGTCTTTGTGCCAAGGGAACTGTTCATGTGAATCAGAAAAAAGATGTCTGAAATTTTAAAAATGTACAAGTACTGTTGAAATGTTGTCACTCGAATTCCAGCTTATGCATGTAAATTCCCTGTTTTAACACTGGAGTATCACTTTAACACTGTGCAGTATCACTTACCACACACATTTTCACAGATGCTACAAAGTCCCCTATTTCCCAGATGATAGACCATTTCTTCTTGTATAGAAACATAGAATCTGAGAATGATTTGGGTTGGAAGGGACCTTGATGTCTATCCAGTTCCAACTCCCTACCATGGGCATGGCTGCCACCCCCCAGCTCAGCTGCCCAGGGCCACATTCAACCTGGCCTTGACCACCTCCAGGGATGGAGGACCCACAGCTTCTCCGGGCAGCTGTGCCAGTGCCTCGCTGCCCCCTAAGTAAAGAATTTCTTCTGCTGTAACTCTACTCTCTTTTAGTTTGAAGTCGTCCCTTTTCCTATCACTACACTTCCTCATAAAGTGTCCCTCTCTAGTTTTCTTACAGACCCCTTTCAAGTACTGGAAGGCTGCAATGAGGTCTCCCCAGAGCCTTCTCTTCTCCATGCCGAACAAACCCACCTATTTCAGCCTATCTTCATAGGACGTGTGCTTCAGCCCTCCGATAATCCTCATGGCCCTCCTTTGTACCCAATCCAACAGGTTTGTGTTCTTCTTATGCTGGGGACCCCAGAGCTGAATGCTGCAGATAAGGTCACAGAAGAGTGGAGTAGCTGGGAGGAATCGCCTCCCTTAACCTGCTGATCACGCTTCTTTTAATGCAGTCCAGGATGTTTACATCTCTTGAGACGCAATTTCATTCTTTTATTGTCTCCTCCTGAGACTTCCAGCTCAAACTAATTGATGGAAACTTAACACATTCAATACTACCAGTACGCTAGAATTTAAACATAACTAACTTCATCATGTCAGTGGAGAAAGGCCCATAGAAGACTTGCAAGTTGTCACTAGTAACTAGTAAATAAATAAATAAATACTCATGAAAAACAAACAAACAAACAAACAAACAAAAAACTTCACAAAACAACACAAAACAACTAAGGTATGAAACCTCATATTTAGAGAAGGAAATATCAAATATCAAATTGAGATGATCTATGACACAGCTCTTCTATGAAATCACAACAGCTGGTAATCCTGGGAAACAAACAAGCAAATAAACAAAAATGCCTTTTCTTGCAACATTTAACTTTGCTGCCACACAGGCATTCTTGAGTTTATTCTCTTCTCAAGAACAGCAAAAGGCGTTATTGACCAGAAGCACCAAATAGAGAGTGTAAAAGAAAATGACACAATTTCTATGTTCAGCTCTTAAGCTGCCAATTTCCATGAAGAATTGAGCGAAGACCTTAGTGTCTCTAAAGTTAGTTTGTTTTAAGAAGTACTTTCAGGCAAGTAAGGCATTAAAAATCTTAAATTATAAAGAAACAAATAGGATATGTAAAAGAACTAGCCATTCATGGGAAAAGTGACTCACAGAGCTTAAAAACACTACCGAAAATTCTGAGATGTTATAATGATGACAATGGCACTAGAAATTGTGCAGCACAAAGTAGGATGGATGTTCAGAGCCATGTGTGGGAAATGAGTCATGAGATGCCCATTAGTGTCACTGAGAATTGTGCAGTGAAAGCTCCATGCTTTTCTGAAAGTGTACTTCTAAATATTTAATACAACACTTACAAGCAAAATTTAGCACGGTGCAGGGAATCTATGCTAAATCTCTGCATCCTCACTGTTCTTATTGTGCTTTTGTTAGTAGCAGTTAAGGCTTCTCTACCAGGCCAAACCTTTTGTCTCATCACACTTATTTTAGACTGATGGATTTGTCCGTACTATTGATACTTTAATACAGCATGTGCAGATTGAATAACAGAACAAGTTTATGTAAGCAAAGTTATTTTGTCACTGGGAGCTTCTGCTTAAATATTGAATTAAAAAAAAAAAGTTCCTGCCTTATGAACAAGCTTGACAGTTGTCACATCAGACAACGAGAGTTCAAAGTCTTTTCCTTGCTCGGTAGATTCTGTCTGAATAGATACCTTTACTCAGACACATATGTAGTACACATGAGAAGCTATTCATGTAGCACATATTTTTAGCCAAACTAAGTGAAAAAAAAAAGTGAAACAGTGCTTTCAGAATTCTCAGTTTTGTGCTATAAGTAAAATCCCACTTAATTCATCACAATGTGAGGGATAATGTCATCTTATCTAAGCACAGTTCTTCACAAGGCTCTGTGAAAGCTGATGCTTATATCTGTGAGACATAAACCCCACTGCAGTCAGCTAAGCATGCCTGAGTTACTGACATACAGCAACTTGCAGGGTTAGTTTATAGGCAGGAAATAGAGGATGAGATATATTCCTCCTTTTTGAGAGGAAAAGAAGCATTTAAGCAGAATGATAGCACTAACAGGTTTGTGACTGAAAAGGACTGAATTAATTAACTTGCCCTATCTGCAAGTAAAAGAGAAGGAGGAGAAAGTCAGCACAACCATAGTTAAAGCAATGGCAGCAGCCATGAGAAAGGAGGATACCTCTCAGATTTGGACAATGGGAGCAGGTGATTCCAAGAGAGAAGAGATTGGCAGGGGCCAGAGTCTGAATAGACAAATAGAACTTTAAAGACTGAAGAATGCAAAAGGCTGAAATGCTGATGTTCTGTTTAGGAAACTAAGATTTCTTGCGTGGCACTCCATGGGGCTGCCAGCAATCCCTTGTAGATAATGTTCATTCCTGTGATTGTCAGTCATAGGTTATTTGCTGTTTACCAAGACAGAGTAAAGCATGTGAAAATGGGAGAATAAAATGGGTATTTATGGTCCATCATGCAGCAGCTCAGATGAAAAGTAAGGATTAACAGATCGATTTTGGATGCTGAAAGATCTCTGTCAGACTGCTTGGCTTTGAGTAGAAGATTGGAGCAACTAGAGGAACATTTAAGAAAAAAATATTTTTGTACCAGTTATCAGGCACCAGAAAGGAAAAAAAAAAAAGTTGTTCACAGTTTATTTACCCACAGTGTTTTGTTCTGAAAGGCATGGTGAGTTTAATAACTTTCATTCAAATCAGGCTGAAAAAGTAAATATCAATTATAAGTAAGTATGAAAGAGATTAATGCTGTATGCAAACGAAATGTAAATATATAGTTAGAAACAATACAGCGATAATTGTAAACACAAAAATATGCTGTTGCAATAAGAAGAAAGTTTATTGATGAACAGAAAAGTTTGATTAACCTGTAAAGGATTAATTCTTAAAAAAGAGAACCTCTAATCATTGGAATCCTTAATGATATGAGACCATTGGAAAGATACAGAATTAAATGCTAATAAAAGATCTTCAACTTACTGAGCAAAAAAGATTTTCTGCCTCTCTGGCTGTACATTAAGAGAAATTGTCATACACTCTATAATAAAGACTAGGAAGAGGAACTGAAATGGCAAAGTGAGTGGAGCTCAGAGTCTGAACCACTGTAATACGCCATGTAAAGTTCACAGATATGGCCATCACAAAAATGTAAGTGGCTGCCTGATATCTGGAAAAAGAGTTAAAGGTTGCTAGAAATTCCATCAAGAGTCCAACTGAGCAGGAGTTTTCAGATATCAAAAGACTGTGCGCAATACAAAGAAAGGATTAATAACAGCACAAACAGCAGAGGGAAATTTTTCATGGGGAAAGTGTAAAGCTATGTAGGAGAAGATTAATGGACTTCTATTCTGGAAATAAATGGAGTATTTATTAGTTAAGTAGAAAACAGCTGCAATGTAATGTATGGAAGTCAAAACCATGATTAACACTAGCACGGAAGCCATGGGCAATACTTAAGGAAAACAGATAAAAGCATATCACATTGTGAATTTAAAACTACGTTATTATAAGAAATGATATTTTAGCAAGCAGAGTCATAAGATTCTTTTGAATGGACTTTTTTCAGCAGTAAACCCTTGGACTGATGGATTATAATATTTTTTTCCCCCCAATAACTCAATGAATAGAAAGATATAATATCAGATGCTGTTAAAAATATCTTTTCATAGTGGATACTATCTATCCCAAACCTTACAGGTCAATAAATGATTCTAACAATTTGTAAGGCTGATTTAATGTTCTTACAAGAAAGAATAACAATGAATATCTATGTATGTTAACATCTAATACAAATTCAAGCATGTCTATTGTGAGACTAGATGCTTCCATAAGCTTCAGCAAACTCAAACAGTTGACTTTGCCTGTTTATGTAGTCAACAGAGAACTTTATTTCTACTCTTCTGCCAAATTTGAGTGCTAAGCAGTTTCTGAACATTTACACATTGTCAGAAGTTGTATCTGACTGAAGATGGAGCAGCTATTTTCTACAAGTTGTATTCAAGGAAACCTGACAGAAGGAAATGTCATCCATTAATGTACCACAGAAATTTTTCTAACCAGAGGCTGCTGAAAAAACACCTGAAGTGAATGCAGTAATGTTTCTCCACGTCAGGCCCAGAACTACTCAAGGTTTTGGATAATTTTTAAGAAGGAAGAAAGAAGAAAACATAAAAACTTGTGTTCTTTTGTCAGCATACACCAGTGAGAGATAATGTAAAAACAGAAAATACTACTTATAAAAGTATTTTTCATCTCATGAATGAGCTGAGGAAGCTGTATTATGTTTCAGTAATACCATGTGCTGCCTGTGGCTGAGGTTTCATTAAAGAGCCATTTGTTGTTGTAACCCCATAATTTACTGTGACCTCACAATCCATTCTGAGCTTTACAAAAATGAATACAAGAGCCTGAACAAGAGAGCTCTTGTAGGGACTTAAGAGTTTGACATCTTGGGCCTACAGAATTCACCGCAGAGTATTGGTGAGTTCTTATATTCCCTGCAATGCACTAGTGGCAGCCATGGGGAGAGATCAGAGAACACTTTCGGCAACAGAGTATAGACAAAAAGCAAGCCCACAATGTTGAATAAAACACACCTTCATAACACTTCTGGAAGAAAAAACTTAAGTTCCCATGTTCCCATATAGACAGTGTATACTAGGAAAGTAAAAAAAACAATCCTTTTATAGAGAAATCTTTACATAGTGGGGAAGTAGGATCAGTAGTTTTCTCTTGGTTTCAGCTGGGACAGAGCTGATTTTTTTTCTTCATAGTGTCTAATATGATGCTATGTTTTGACTTCTGGAGAAAAACAATATTGATGATGCACCAACTTTTTAACTGTTGCTGACTAGTGATATACAGATGCAAAGACATTTCTGTTTTTCAGTTTTTTGCAATGCCCTGACAGTGAGGGGTCTGGGGGCGGAAACAAGGAGCTGGGAGGGAACAGAACAAGGACAGCTGACCTAAAATGTCCATAGCAATGTTCCATGTCATACGATATCATATGAAAAAAGCTTGGAAAACCATAGGGAGCTGGCTAGGGAGTCAGCTGCTGCTTGGGACTGGCTGGGTATTGATTGTCAGGAAGTAGGCAATTGCACTGTGCATCTATATACATATATATATAAAATACTACATATCTATATATAGAGAGAGATAGTAATAGTATCATTGCTATTATATTAGATTTTATACAAATATATTCATATATATGTGTATATATATATAATTGTCATTACTATTATACTTTTTATCTTCCTTTTCTGTCTTAGTATAGTCTTTATCTCAACCCATGTTCTACTTTGCTGCTTTTTTCTTAGATTCTTTCCCCTATTACACTGGGAGGGGAAAGTGAGCAAACTACTGTGTGGTTCTTAGCTGCCTGCTGGGTTAAAACAGAAAATGTTAAAGTAGTTTGGGCAGTCTGTGAGATAGGTATTGCATCTGCAGAGCCATTACTAACAGAGATAGAGAGATCATCCCATTCTGGTCAGTGCTTTTTAGGCCATGCCCATAGAACTGTGTCCAGTTCTGGTCCCACAATTAAAAAAAATACATGGACAGACTGGAGAGGGTCCAAAGGAGAGCCATGAAGATGATCAAAGGTCTGGACAATCTGTCCTATGATGAAAAACTGAAGGAGTTTGGTCTTTTTACCCTGGAGAAGAGAAGGCTCAAGCATGACATCATCACACTTTTCCAGTATTTAAAGTATCCTCCTTGTACAGGATAGAAACTCCCTTTTCACAAAGAACCGTATGGAGAAAACAATGGACAGGGAATACAAGGTGCTCTGAAATATTTCTTGTTGATACAATAAATATTTTTTTACACTGAGAATTATTCACTGAAGCAACATCCCCAGCAACATGATAGACTGCTTATCACTGGAGACTTTCAATACGTGATAAGAGAGTGTGCTAGATGGTCTCACTGAGAGTAGTTGGGCATTGAAACAGGCTCTCCAGAGAAGAGGGGATTTGAAGAAGCATTTAGACACTGCTCTCAGACATAGGGTTTGATTTTTGGTTGTTCTGGTGTGGAGTAAGGCATGGACTTGATGATCCTTGAGGATCCTTTCTAAATCAGGGTATTCAGTGATTCCCTTTTCTCACAAGAGGTCCTTTCCAACGTGGGATGGATTCTATGATTTTTAATCAAAACATAATTTCTTTCTATCTGTTTATCTATCTGTCTATCTATCTATCTATATCTCTGATTTGCACATAAATATCAAATTGTTACCGATACTTAAAAGGATGACTAGACTGGCTTAGATTCTTTTCTAAGAATTTCTGTGTATGTGATATATATTCTGAATTTACATCCAAGGCACAACTGCAAAATAAAAGACCATTCATGTGTACCTTGTACATGTGTTTTCCAATGGAAATTTCAGCACTGTATATGCGAAAGATATCCTGCAGTGTCATTGGTTTCTTACATTATGAATGGAGCAAAATGTATTGCAAAGAGATGTGAATCATACCTCCTTGGTGACTGACATTTAAACAGCAGCACCATTTATGAGATGATGAGTGTAACTTTCAATACCTTTTAGACCACATGAAACCGGCCTTTTACACATTTATCATTGTGTACTACATCCTTACCATTCATTTTTCACAGAGTGGGACTTTTCAACCAAATTTGTTCATTCTGTTTTGGAAGGAAGGTGAATGCTTAAAATTTCAGACTGAAATGATACTCAAAACATTTAATACATTTCTGAATGTCTCTGGAGTTAAATCAAGGGTTTTGATGGCAGTGCTGGCAAGTAGATTGGTGATCTGTCTTTCTTCTCACCATACAAGAGATCATCAAGCTTAGCACTGGAGCAACTTTTCACCAGCAACAACTTCACTCTGAACGCTTTGTGATAGATTTTAACGCACACAAATGCCTCTAGGGTTAAAAGTCAGTTTAAAAGCTGATACAATATTCAGCCCCTTGTTTGGGAGCTAGGAAATTAACAAGTAAATCTTGCCAATAAATCTCATTCAAACATCCATTTCCCCAGATGTCAGTGGAACTACAGTGAAGTAGATAAAGTTAGAAGAGAAGAAACTGGTTATCTTCATTATAAAAATGGTGCAACCTAGCAAAATAATGAATATGTTATTGTTTCATCAAGAACAACTAAATGTATCTGATGGAAAGATAGGAGAAAGAAATATATAAAAAAAAAGAAACAGCTTTTTATAATATTAAGCTCATGAGAGCTTTTTTCCTGTAAAAGTCATTTCTTCATTAAAACTGTAATTGAAAAGGGACATGCTGTTCAACAAGTTCAGTTTTTATATATGCCATAGAAATCCCGCGATGTGTCTAAAAATGAAATTCATATTAATCACTGACGTCCTAATCCTCCTGATATAAGAGCTATATTCAGGGAGATGTTCTCTTCTGAAACACCAGAATCACCTCTGAAAATGAGATTTTAGATTAGCTCTTTAGATAGTCTTCTCGTAGGCTCATCCATATGAAATTTGCTATGTGCTTCCAAAGCATTTGGGGATAAAGAGCTTCTTACAGTGCCCGCATTTGTCATACACGGTTAGAAAGCTAAGGTACCATTCATACACTTCTCTTTGTAGTTCTTCTGAAAACATCAATCACAATCTGCCACCCTTTCCTACAGTGATTGGACAAGTCACTGTTCTGCTCACAGAATAAACGTCAAGGTTATTTTTCCTTAATTATTTTGGTCTAGACTAGAAACTTCATAAAAAGTTCATGAAAAGGCTTGTGAAAAAGGCAGGTTTAGAAAGAGACATTTTACTATCTTACGTCTTTAAAATGCACTCAAAAGAACAAATAAAAAGCAATGCATAGGAAGTAAAGTGAGCTGCTGATTCTAGTAATAAATCTGTATTAGAATTCCATCAGAACTGTCATGCATAAGTGTTTCACTATAAGCAGTAAAAGTACCAAAGCCTACTTTATTTTCTAACTCTTTTCTCCTCCACTCACATTCTTTTGAACGGAACTTTTTGTTACAGGTTTTCTCCTCACATTTCGGAGTGGCAATACAAGTAATAAGAACAGGCAACACATGAAAGGGTCCTTCACAAAATAATTTACAGTGCTGAGGAAACATTTCAAATATATGGAAGAACCAGTCAAACCATTGAACTCAGTTTCTTTTCTAAAGAACAGATTGGGCTAGCAGAATACAAATCTTTCAGTTCATAAGAAAGAGGCATGCTACATAGGATATAATATTCATATCATTCAAATCTTTTTTGAAGTTATATTACAATTATTCTACTTAACATTTACAAAGCAGAAATCAGTTTAACTTCAGGGACCATTTCTTTGTTGTTTTCATAGTTTTATAGTAGGTAAATACTTTTGCAGACTTTGTAAGCAGAGAAGAAAAGTGAATAATACAATGCAAAGGTACTTCCAAAATGTCTTAGCACCTTCAGTACTGTATTTGTAATGTCTGTATTGTCTTAATCACTTTCTCAGCAGGCTTGGAAAATGTACAGAACTCCATGATTTCTGCAACTGTAGAAAATTAATCAACTTCAAAAACAATCCATGCACTATATGAATGCTATCATGTTTGCAGCTTCAAGGATCAACATGAACAGATTTCAGCCTGCTTTTGGGATGATTTAGAAGCTAACCTTCTCGTCAACCTTTTTAAAAACTTAATAGCATGTTCTCTACAGATGTTCAAGGTAAACTGCCTGGGAATAAACTTTTTTTCATTAAATATAATAGGCCGTGTTGCAAACATAGACAATTGGTATCCCTCCAGAGAAACTCAGCCATTGCATAAGATTCAAGCTAATCTAGTATACTGTAAAATACTTTTTACTCTTCAGCTTCCTTCAATTTACTATAAAATCACAATTTTTACTATGAGGCCTTCACATGGTCAGGATGAATCCTTGTGCTAGGTCTAAGTAGGAAGAAATGGAACCTCATATGCTTTGCACTGTAAACTAAGAAAACAGTTAAACAAATTTATGTTTCTTTTCCTTTCCTGAAAATGATAAACACTGTCCTCTATCTTATATCACTTCTTAGAAATGGTAGCCTCAATGTTCATAAATCCTAGACGGAAAGATGAATGTTAATTTGCTGAAATTCACAAAGGCAGTATATTGTCTATTGAAAAAATGACGAATTTGTTCCAGCATTCTCAACAGACTCAGAGTTCTCCTAGGTTTTCCAATGTCTTAACAGACAGCTGTTCCTTCTCAGCCTTCAGACTCACTTTGTGTTTTGCCATGGAAGGCATCCCACTTATTACAGAGGTCTGTGGCTTGAGGGGTCTTTTCTCCCTGTATTTCAGCTCAGAAATCCCCAGCTTCTTTATTCAGATCTCCCTCCATTAGTTTTCTTCTGCAGTCATACTAGTCAAGGAGGCTGATTTCCTATGGGCTGCAGCTAACCTGATTTTTCATTGCAACCCATTTACATAGGAAGACTTTCAAGCTAGCATCTCTTTGTCGGTCATCATGTAGAATATATGTGATGCAAGCTTTAAATGGTAGATTCCATATATCCACATACAAATAACTGGTGAATGAGAACTGAACAGGTAAAGTGAGAGTTCAAACTTGTGCATTTTAAAAATAGCTTTTTAAAATTTAAAGTGCCTTGCAAAGAGATGAATTTCCAAGAGATGTATCTGTATGCATGATTGCTAGCAAATGTTGAACAGTGTGTCTCACTCATTGATTCAGGATGAATCTGCCTTTTCTGTTTCTTGGCCCAAGATTACTACTTTTCAGATTTGGTCAAAGGAAGAATCTTTCTACAAGAAATGCATACAAGTGCATACTTAAGTTTTCACACACTCTTAAGCCATAGTGGAGCAGCTTAAAATTAAGCTGTAAAGGTCAGATATTCAAAGGAATCAATATATGTTAGTCATCTTATCTTATTAAGCAATATTTAAAAATTCCACCTGCACATTTTGGCAGCTAATTTTTTATCTGCAAGATCTAGACCTAATTACTTTCCTGCACACAGACGACCTCAAGAAGTCTAGTGGTTTATTATTTCCTTGATTTGAGACATAAGCACCTTAACCCTTATATGATACTGAAGCATTCTGGCTAAGTTAAGGGTATTTTTTGCAGATTTATGATGTTTAAAATGTAAATGTTGGATTTATTACAGAGGTCTAGGGCCTGCAAAGAAGGTAAGCAGCTACAGTTTCTTCAATTGCAGTGGAAGTGCTGTTGTATTAGGCGACATTAATGACAAAAAAGTGCATTCATTTTTATGAGTTGAGGGTCTAACTCAAATCTTTTACAGCTGAATTAATTATCAGTTTATTTGCTAGCTTTGAGAATGTCACACAACTGGCTATACAACTGCAGTACAACTCGACATTTAGCTTTTGCCAGAAGAGTTTCTATTAAAAAATATGTATGCATGGTATGCATGGTAGACCTACTTCCCTGCTGACTGGTGCATATGAAATAAGACATTCCGAAGGGAAGAGAAGAAACATGAGGAAAATTAGAAATTGTAATTTCACAAGAAAGAGAAGTAACTGAATTACAATAACTACAATCAAGCATTTTAACAATAGTATTAACTAGTATTAGTTTGGGGGGTAAAGCAGAGGAGAATATTCATCCAATTATTTTTAACATAGCATAAAAAAACATTGTGTTATGGCTTTGCAAAGATATGGAAATAAGGAAAAGTCCCCAGGCTTTCTGTCTGCATTACTGAACTCCATCAGAAGTCATTGACTTGTTTGTAAACAGAGCCTCTGTCCTCTCCCTGTCTGTGTTTCCATGGTGCTAATACACCTGCACAGTTTGAGTGGGGCCTGATTCTCCAGACTGAAGAGCATGTGAGGAGGTGAGAGGATCCAATATCTTAAGTAGTAGCTTAGCACTGTGTGAAGTCAGGAGATCTTTAAAAATTTAAAGTAAAATATGTTATCTTGCACACTGTAAATGAATGCACATCCCTAGGAATCCATGAAACACACACTAGCTAAACAAAAGGCCTTTGTGCTGATGAACGTGTGAAAAAAGCACTTACAAACTGAAACTACTTGAGATTTACCCTGAATAACATACAGCTTCTAGTTTTATACTACTTGATCACCTACCTCAGCAAATTAAGTCAGAGACCATAGGAGTAGAAGAGGATCCTTGTGAATGACTTCTCCTGGAAACAGCTTGGCCCAGTGTTGTAGGATGAGCCCTTAAAGATCACTTCCCATTTCCAGCAGATCCCTGACCAAGTACAACAGTAAGCTGCTTGCCACAACAATGCTAAACCAGCTCCTCATTCATCCCAGCCAATATGGTTCAAACCCAGATGATTTTGTCCCCAGAGAGTTTTGAAGGAGGTGAGTATACAGTTGATTCGCTACAGCAATATAACCCTCTGCAGATAGAATAGGGAATTTTTAAGACAGCATAAATGATGGTAACAACTGATTCTTACCTGCCTCAGAATGTTAGATGTGATTGCTCAGGCTAGTGAGTTTTAAAAGAACTGTTAAGCTTTTAAGTCTGTTGTTCTGGTCAGTCTTCCACATCATAGGACAATAAAAAATAAAAGGAGCACAAGAACATATTTTTCTCTTCTTACTAAAGCCATGCTGACTGTAGGATAGTTATGTACTTCTTTAGTGCGTACCTGTTTTCATTTTTGAGTATATATTTGGCAATTAATGATGATAAAATAAAAAAAAAAGAAAGCTTATTAATATATTTATGGCCAAACAAAAATACATAAGCCTCAACAAATTAGCAGTGCAGCCAAATAAATGCTTTACATGTCAAAAGGAATTATCTATGTGTGCAAGATTCTCTGCAGACCCAATATAAAACAAAACAAAGCATCAAAAAAGTAATTGTGATTCTGTGATTCTGTGAAAAAAGTACATTACAAAATAAAGTAAAACACTGGCACACTGACTAAGCCACATATGTATCATCAGGCACATGACCCTTAATGGGTGGTCTGGCATCCTGGAGATAGAAAATTAGCTACATGAAATCAAGAGTGACATGAGGGAGAGCATGTGGAAATTCTCAGTGATTTCTTACAGCTTGGCCAACTCTTACAGCTGGGGACTTGAAAATGGTTCAAAATATTTTTCATTTTTAAAAATATTGCCACAAGAAGCTTCAAAGTATGACTTGCTAGCTAGGAAGCAAATTAAGTTCTTCCAAACGTATTGTTAAATACAAAAACCATTGAGACTTCTTTTTCCAACTAGGAGAAAGAAAAGAGGAGATCATTAATTCACAATTTTTACAGGGATTGTAATTAGAGGTATTGCCTAGAGCCAAGAGTAAGGTGAACAAAATATGTCCACTGCTGCAGGTACTTGTACCTCCTCCTGTTCTTTGTTCAGAAAGATCAAATGGATGTGAGTTTCCATGCTAGACTGATCCCACGGTTCACTGTCAGCCCTTATGTCCGTTTATGTTCAGCATGAATTAAGGCAGCCAACTTGGCTGCCATAATGCTACTTGCACGCAGTGCAGAGAAACGGCTCTAGAGCAAGTATGCTCTGATGAAAGAAATAGTGTGATGGGCTTTAAAGTGTCAAGCTGTTTCCTGTGCTGCTCAGTCTGGCTAGAATTGCCTGCATCTCAATATATTTTAATATAAATGCAATGAATTAAAACATTTCTTGAAGAATGAATAGAGTGATAAATAAAAATAATGGATGGAGATTAAGATTGTCTCACTCCTCACTGGTGTGTGGGATGGCTTGGCCTCAAGGAAAGTTATTATGCTTCAGTGCTCTTCCTTAAGCCAGCAGGTCTCATCGTACTTATCCAAGTGAAATCCTCATTTTAAGTGCCTTCAAGCACAGTCTTCAGTGGCATCTGCTTTTTCTTTCCAGCTGCATAAAAAGTAATAATTCCTGGCAAATTGTAATGGCAGTTCATTAGCTCAGAATGTTTATGAAAAACAGCCACAGCAAAAAAGCCAAGTAAATTCAGGCATGGAGGAGATAAGGAGTTTGTTGCTGCATGTTTTCTGTTAGCTGTTGTGCATGTGAACATTCATGTTGAAGGATATACGTTAAGAACTGCATTGAAAGACTAATGCAACTTAATTTAACGAAGTGTATTCAACTTTATACATTATTAAATAAACGTGTGATGAAAACTGTGTTTTCTCTATCTTGTGTTTACTAGCATCATTTAAAGTAGAAAAGACTATATGCTAAGTATATAAACTTTATTTCTGACAAATGCTTAATCCTTTTCTGCCTTCTCCTTGCTCAACTCTGTGAAAGAAACGTAGAGATATATCCTGAAGTCTTTAGATAATTTTGACTTAGTCTTCAGAGCATTTTCTTCATCATTAGATAGATTCTGTTTCTTCAAATGATCTTCTAAGGCCTAAAAGGTTAAATACATCAGTATTTTGGTATATCACTCTAACTTTCTATACACTGACGATAAGGACTATTGTGAATAGCAAAAATTTTAAGAGTAAATGTTAATTAAATATTAATATGCTTTATTACTCTTTTTTTTATTTTATTACTCATTATTTTTTTAAATTGCTGCACTAGAAAAATCTATTAGTAATAATATAGTAGTAGCATTACTAAAGTGATAGAAGAAACACTGTGTTGTGGTTCTGCTGGCATTATAAATTAAATGAACTTCATGCTGCTGCTTTCTGATTTGAAAAGACACAGTAAAATGTCTTCAGTATATCAGAAAGTAACATTGTACATATTAAATTTTCCCCGACTCTTTTTGTTTAAAATACTGTTCAACAGAACCACTAATACTAAAACTCTTTTCTTCATATCCTGATCCTGGTCAAGTTATAATGTTATAATTGACTTCCAAGAAACCAGGAATTTACCTAAAAAATTGTAGAAAAAAAGCAATCTAATCTGAATAATAAACATGTTTAGAATTGTTCTAGCATTAATATTGTAAGGTTATATTTCCTTGTAAAGTATTAGTTAATTACTTCCCTGACAAGGCTTTAGATTATCAGATAATGGTGATGCGTCTGGTTCCAGCTGATGCAGAAAGACTGTCAGTTACTTGTTATAAAAGGTTGATTTTATTTTTCTCCATTTTACTTCCTCAGTGTGCAGCTAGGAACATACTCAGCCTCTTAACCTATGTATTTTCCTGGATCATCTAAGTAGTATCATCATTAGCTTAATGACATTGGCCCAGTGCTTTGGAATAAGAACAAGTTATGTCTCATTTCAGAATGCATGCACAAAAAGTGCTAATAATGCCCTGCAGAAACACATAATGTGATTTTTATGAATCACACCTAGCAACTTACTGGGAGTTTGTGCCAGATGGATTTCTGATTAGATCTGAGCTAATTTAGGAGCCTCTCTACACTAAGAGATGTCCATTTAAATCCTGAAGAAAAATACATGGGCTGATCAAGTATCAGGTGATACTAACACTTTTAATTTGTTGAGTATTTCAGAAGACCTAAATAAAAAGGTTTTGATTTTGTACTGCGTTTCTGTTGTTCTTCATTCGTTTGGCCAGGAGAAAGACCTTTACAGCAAGTGGACCACTCCGGCTTGAGGAACTATCTACTTGTTCTACATGCTTCCTTGCTGATTATGTGGGTAGCACATGGTAACACTGAAGTTTTCTCCTAGAAGTCTGTGCTGTTCTCCTCTTAGAGGAATAAAATGTCCAATAAATGGACTGTGTATGTTGTAGGAGATGGACAGATAAGCAACATCATGTTTAGTCCAAAAAATATTGATGTAGTGTGATAGACTAGTGAGCTTTCCTTTCCAAGTCACCAGCATCTTTTAAAACATAAAATCAAAAAACAGCTTTGCAGCCTTTAAAAAATTAATGCACGCTCGCAGGATTTCCACACTGTTTTCAAGTGCATTTACTAGTCCCTAATTTTTGCCAATTGAGCAGGTTTTTTTTCCTCTTGCCTCATAGCACAGAAATATCTTCTATTTTTAACTCTGTATAATTTCTTTTCTAGCCTAAAATTTCACATGCGCTCCTATTGTAATCTTATTACTCTGGTACTTTCTAAATTACAATTAAATCCCAGTATGCAATTCATATACTTCTAAGTAAATTACTTGACTTAAAAATACAAATTTCCCTTGGTGTTTCAATACAGGAACATCTCAAATGTACAAAGATGACAAAGAACTCCAGTGCACAAATTACCAGACTTCAGGTGATATGAACAGCATTAACAGCATAGCTTTTGTAGTAATATTTTATTCTGAATTGAGCAATAAAAAGTAGCTAGCATCATCAAGCCTGAGAGTTATTGTGAACATGAAGTGAGTTTTGAAACCTCGAGATAGAGGGTAACCACAAATCCATTAAAGTAGGGAATTAAGTCAGTGATGTTCCCATTACAACTGAACTGATACAACAAAATGAATTATGGGACTATTTCTAGACATCCATGTAGTGATGAATGACAATATATACTTAGATGCACCCCGAAAAACACAGAGCATTTGAATTTTATGCCAGCTAAGGGTGATGGGAAAATACTGATCTTTTTAGGTCAGAAATGTAGAAGATAAAAAAGGGGAAAATAAATATTCACTAGAACATTTTTAAAAAGGATGGGAGGTTGAAACAAAAGGTGTGCATATGCTAAAAAGAAGACTCTGGGTACAGATACTGGAAGTCTGAGGGAACAAATTGTCACCGACTTACGTATATCAGCATTTTGTAGCATTAGTCAACACTTCCCTCCTGGAAATGGTTTAACACTTTTTTTCCTCTGAACATCCTAAATAATGCTTTATTAAAAATTAGAAACTACAATTATTCAAGGGAATGGTTATGCATATTAATGTTTATTGGTCTGAGGACATGAAAAATAGCACAAAACCTCAAGTTAATTCACTGTTAAACTTGCAAAATTGAGCTCTCTGAGAAAGCCGGGTTTTTAAAGTAAGCGGTTTCTCCTCAGGCATTAGCTTGGCCATATTGCAGGCAATATCATATTTTAAGATTGCATTTGTGATATTAAAAAATGTAATTCAATTTAAATTTAATTGGAAACAAAGGAAAGAAAATCTACCACATTACTATTCATTGATTCATTGATTGGAATGCCTGAAGAAACAATTCTGATCATCTATGTTAACATCACAGGACTGTGCTCAATAATTTCTGCATAAAGCTCATAATTCATACTTGAGTAATATAGGCATTGCTATGTATAAATCTCTGTTATTTTGTGTCTTCTAGAAGGACCTCTAAAGTTCTCAAGTGATGAAGCTATATTCCAAATTATTAATGTGATCCTATTATTACTGTTCATTAAGTACTCTGAGGCCCAGGATGAAATCACAGCTTGCCTGAGCTAGGGACAGTACAAGCATGTTCCAAAAAACAATCTCTCCTTCAAGGAGAAGACTGGCTTCAAGTGGCAGACAAAATTGAGGCATATGAATTGCCTGAAGGTCAGCAGCAGAACTGGAAATACTGGAGTTCTGCTCTAGTTGCAGAATTGTACTCCTGTGAAGAGTAATCTCTGATGTGCTGCCCTTTATTTTTTTTTCTCCCCAATGTATTGACCCTTCCGTGCTTCTTTCCATGAACTGAATTTTTCTTTCTGCACAAAATTACGCTGCTA
Source organism: Pavo muticus (assembly GCA_016647715.1). Taxonomy (NCBI): domain Eukaryota; kingdom Metazoa; phylum Chordata; class Aves; order Galliformes; family Phasianidae; genus Pavo; species Pavo muticus. The sequence continues at coordinate 860,379 of JACDJE010000157.1, read as the reverse complement.
TTTTCTGTTTTAAAAATGAAGAAGTATAACAGCAACCCAGCAGATTATATTTATTCATTGTCATTAAAAATGGAAGGTACTCATGTTGGATAAATGCTTCCACTAAGGTGCATCTCCTGGAAGCATCTACTGTTGTTTTTGTTTGGTGAAATGTGAGCTCTGTCTCAATGATAATGGAGAAGTGCAACATGGCAGATTTTTACCACCAACAGACTTGTGGCTGCGTCAGCAACTCAAACAGTTGACAGATTAGCTATGCTAGTTCTTCTCCTACTCCCATTTGAATGTCATTACTGTGCCTATTCTGCAGTATCTTTCACCGAGATGTTCAAAATCCTGCATACCTTACCTCCATTCCATGTATCAGTCACATTGAAACAGCCTGTAACAGTTCTCTCAACAAGAAATAGTTCAGCCTAAATTGTATTTTTTTAACAAAAAAAAAAGAAAAAAGTCATTAATAAATCATTATATACACTGCACAAAAAAGAAAGGGAGAGGAATAATTACTTTTGTTTCAATTATTCATATTTTTGTCACATGAAAAGATTGCGCGCTGCTGAAACATAATAAGGCCTGACAGAAGGCAGCCCAGTACACAGGCTGTAAGTTCCTGGAAAGGAAATTCCAGGTCTCCCTGTTGATTATAGGCACAAGTTAAGGCAGATTATGCTCATGTATCTGTACTGCAAATACTACTCTGTGTGATATGCATAAGTCTATGTGGTTTCCCCTGGAGCCTTTGTTTTGATCCAGTGACATAGAGCTTTCCAGGCTGCATTCCACCTCCAGAGGAGACAAGACCTGCATTTCCCATACTACTTGTGGGAATTCTCCACTGGACTTGTATTCTTTCTTCCTTGGATCAAACTGTCTCAGCAAAGCACGATAGAGATCAGGTTTCATCTCATCTGGTCTCACCCATCTATACTTTCACCATGGAATATGAATAACACAAAAACTCAAAATCAACAGCTCTATTGGGGAGGCAGATGATGACAGTGGATTTTTGTTATAAATCAACCTACAGTAAATGACAAGCGTGGTGAGGCAATGGAATGTGCTGCCCAGAGAGGTGGTAAATGTCCCATCTTTGGAGATAACCAAGGTCAGGCTGGATGCGATTCTGAGCAACCTGGCGTAACTGTAAGTGTCCCTGTTCATTGCAGGGGAGATGGACTAGGTGACTTTTAAAGGTCCCTTCCAACTCAAACAGTTGGAATTAACAGTTCTTCAGGGATATTTTTCCTTTCTGTTTTTGGTTGGTTTTGTTGTTGGCTTGGTTTTCCTAATTTTATTTGGCTTATTACTGTGGAAAATAGTGACCACATAATTGTGCCATAGAAGACAAATGATTCCTAGAATGGAACAATGAAATCTAAAAAATGCAGAAAAAAAATAATGTTTCTAAAGGGGCAATATATAAGGGGTTATCATAATGGCCTGAAATAATCATTTTAATGAAGATTTAAATTAATAGTCACAAATGAATACAGAATGAACTTTTATTATTTCAGACTATTAAATATGTGACCACTACAGATTAAAACTATGCAATATGTCATACTGAATTATTGTTCTTCTATATAAAGAAAATGGAATGTAATGTAAATTCATTATTAGCTAAAATAGATCCAACGAATATTTAAGGCACATGTAAATTAATTTGTAAAGACCTAGAGGTTAGTAAATAAGTAAAATAGTTTGCAGTATTTGTTTGTTTTGTCAAAAGCAAGTCACAAAAATACTAGGAAGAATTCAAGGCAAAACAATCATATGAGTCAAAATTAAGATTTGTTATGTGGGGGACACTTCATATTGTATACTAGTATATTTGTTTATGTACTTATAAATACACATATTTGTGTGCCTGTGTGAGCATTTGTGCATTATTAATAGAACAGTGAATGAATTATGTTTTCTTATCACATATTGTGAACTGAATGGTCAGTTCTGAACAATTGGTGTCATCTATCTATGGTACTTGCTCTTATCAATAGTACTCACGCAGAAAACTGGCTATTTCTTCAATTTCTAGCACAGTAAAGTTCTAAGCCTGGTATTTCCTAAATTCAGTTGGGAAATGAACATTTGGCTTTGAGGCAGATTTGAGGTTCTAATGAAGCTGTTTGTTTCAGTAGGCCCAAGATTTCACAACCTGTGTCCAGGCTGACACCAGAGTGGTATTTTATAATGGTTAATTTCTGAGAATGAATTGGAAAGCAAATCTATTTTAACATATAATCCAAGTGGGATTTTATATACGAACATTTGTAACAAACAGAAGCGAGTAAACTTAGTATCTTATTATTCTGTGAAGCATAGCATGTATTGGGAGAGAAACTGAATAGAGTTTCAACTCTTAAGAGGGGGAAAAGTATGACTACTAGAAGGGATTTCAGAATTTTCCAATTATTTTTCATTGTAATCCATTTAACTCTGGAAATAAATGAACTGACCTTTATGGCAACTGACTCTGAACAGAGTATGTTCCTTAACTCATTAGAGTATTTGCAGTTTTAACTTTGATTTTCCTTCCAATTAAATGTAAGAAACTTGCATTCTTCTTCTGTTTCTGTCTCCCTGTGACATGGTAAACATAATGAAAACTGAGTAAGTGTGATCTCTTGCTTTCCTCATCTGTGGAGAAAGAATGTGCATTGATCAGTGGCCATATTTGCAGAGGGAATAGGCAGAATCTCCAGGGAGCGTAAATCAGGGGCAAATCAATTCAAGTTGGTAAAGCTAGAACATCTTATACAAATTGAGACACATAACTGTATTTTTTAAATTATTTCAAAGAGATTTGAAATTATTTCTGAACAATAATTACAAAATACTCATAATCTAATTCCTGTTATAATCTGTCTTTCAAATTAAATAAATTACTATTCTATATCAGTACCTATGCAAAATTCCCAAGCAGGCTGCTGGAAAATATTGGTATGTAATGATTCAGGAGTATATTTTTTATTTTTAAAAACTATCTGATATTTATGATATAATGAAAATGTTTTTTTTGTTTTTTCCCTGACATTTACAGTATTTAAATGGTCACTAGTTTCCAAATAGTTTTTCCAATAAGAAAAAGCAGAAAGGAACAGGAGAATAGTAACATCAAGGACAGATTCAGTGGTATAATGCTCCTAATCTTTGTGAACATTTTATTGCCAGCTTGCTATCAATTAATAAAAACATGAAAAAAAACCATTTTGTTTTGCATTTAAATGCTGTCCCTAAAATTCTTTGCTAATGCAGTACTAAGGAATTTTCACAAAAGGGGATTTGACTCTCCCTTTTTCCAGTTTTAGTGCCTGAACTCTCTTGTAAGCAACCACATCCGCAACTACAGGAGTCTATATTCTTCATCCAATGTAAATCAGCAACACTTCATAATTAAAAGAACATTTCAGAAAAGTTGTTCACTATAAAACTGATGGAAGTATATGTTACTAAGAAAGAGACAACATAAAATACTTGTCAAACTTAATGTACAAATTTTCTTCAGGGCAAGCATATAAAGGATTGTTGGAATATTAGAACTCTTATCTGTAGGCAAAATAAGTAGCTCTCTCTGTGCTAACAGCAGTGGTATACACTGCCTAGGCAATCAATTATAATTGACATTTTGTTAGAATAAGAGTACCTATAAAGTAAAGGATGAGCACTTTCCATTTTCTGTTGCTAACCAATTCTTTATATAAATCTAACAGAGATTGTATTCCTGTTTTTACCTTGCTTTTAGATGCAACCAGCTGACTATAATAAGGACGAAGCAGCAATCCTACTTATTGCCTCCCATTGTGAACACAGTGCAGCTGACTTGCTCACTTTCATGTCAGTGGCAGGTGCTCTGAATGGCATGATGAAAGTGTAGACTTTTACAGTGCATAAAAAATTTCCAAGTTTGGCCATGTAATGACACAATGCAGTTTCAATTAAATGACAAGAATCAAGGTTTTTTCAGTTTGAGATCCTTAGTGTCAGTTTGAGCCATCAAACCTTGTGAAAAATATTCACACTTAAATGCCAGTGAAGTAATCCCGCCCACTGGTACGAGTTTCTCTTAGGTACATTAGTCCCTGAATTTAAACATTCAAGTTTGAAAATGTTTTCTTTAACCTCCTGCTATTTACCTGTCTCAGTCAATTTTCGTTCAAAAAAAGTAAACAGGAATGTTTCTGCTAACATAACAATGCTGAAAACAGTCCATATACAAGACAGTTCATAAAAGGTGGGTGTTTTTACTTCAGATTAATAATAGTAACACTACAATAGGAAAAGCAGTATTGATCCTGCAATTCAAAATACGATATCAATTTGCAAGGAAATCAAAAGAAGCAAAGCAAATCTATTAGTATTTGTTAGTATTTGTTACCATCTTTATTAACTGTTTTTATCAAGCTTGCAGAAATTTGCTTTATTTGCTTTCCATAGAACAGTCTCTTGTCCCTGACTGTTGAACTCCCATATGCCTTCTCAGGTTTCAGCTTGCTCCTTTATTTTCCTCCTTTGTGATCAACTTTCTTTGTTTTATTATTCTTATAATCATTTCCAGGAACTCTTCTATATTGAATTTCCTTTTCTTTGACATGAATCTTCAGTGTACAAAATTACTCTTGAAATCTTAGCAGATCTTTGCACGTAGCATGAGAGAATTGCATTGGTCTGTTTCACACTGGCATCATGTGGGTGGTTTAGCATCACCATATTAAAATGAAACACTTCTGCCCTGGAAAACCAAAATTTCAGGATGAAAATAAAAATATCTGTTGATACAGAAAAAGTCCAACAAGTATTTTGATTTTTGCTAAAATTATATTTTGAATAATGTATGTTAAATATTTTCAGCTGTTCTATACAGAAAGATTACATATACTAAACCATTACCTTTTCAGCTCACTTCACATAAGTAATACTTTTCCTATAATAACCGGACAACAAAATGAAGTTTTTTAAAAATACTACCATGTTTTTTTTTTTTTTTTTTTTTCTATGTCTTAAGCTTTATCTTTAAAAACCAGTAATTGCTGTTCTCAAAGGTGGGTGCCATAGGAAGTTTGGAAGGTGAATGTGTTTTAGGGAGCAATGCAAAGAAAAGGAATTATTTCTAGGACTCTGTTAGCTGCCTTTACCTTCTATGATAAGACAGACTTACTCTGGAAAGCTGCAGAACTGCAAAGCCTCCAGTCCAAGTCTGATATGACATTGAGCTTGAATCACCATCCCAAGAAGAAGATGCTCTGGTCATTTGAAAATGAAAGCAAATGAAAAAGATGCAGGCTGTAAGAACATCAGCTTTTCCTGGGTGTAGATAAGTCCAATGTAGTTAAGGTAGTAGAGGACTCTATGTGTAATTTTGTGTCATCTTCTCAACAGATTTTTGAGAACATATTGTAATTGCTGAAGTCCAAAACTGGAGAAGGTGTAGATGAAATCTAGAGGAAAAACTGCAATTTCTTGGACTACCTACCATTTCGCTTGAAACAATTTGTAAATAGATTTATTTAGAAATACCATTGTGTGCAATTAATAGAGGTCTGTAAGAGCCATAGAAAACTCCCAGTTTTCACAAATTTCACAAATTTTACAAATACACATTTTCAGCGTTTATTAGGATAAAACATCAGCCAGCTAACTCTTACATATGGTCTATCAAAGCGAGGCGCTGTGTTGTGTATTTAACTGCTGAAGCATAAAGTTGTGTGCTATCAGCACACTAAAACCCTTTCAACCCACTAGAAGTAACACTCTTTTTTGCTTGATATAGCTCCCTGAATTAGAAGTCTGATGGATTAGTTTCCTAGCATGCCTCAGCAGTATGCCTGTGAGGACAAAAGGAAATTGGGCATCACTTTGTCCATTATTCCAGAAAAGGGTGAGCCTGGATGCAAAATAGAAACCTCTCTAGCACGAGGGTAGTTGGAGGTAGTAAGTAAAGATTGCTGCATGATTAAAATATTCAGCAAATGTGTATATTTTTAGTCTTGGACACTTAGGTTGTGACTAGACTCATAAATTAAAGATGTCTGGGATCATTCTCTGGCACTGAAGCCAGCTGGCATTGAATGGCCTCTCTATACTAATTAGAATAACTTTTCTGAACCACAATTGCCTTTTAGATCTGTCTATTTTCCAGACATGCTCCGGATTTGTCTGAAGAGTGTTAACAGGTCCAGTCCAGAACTAAGCAAGTGATTTCTCCAATAACTTAACAGTGTAGACAACTGAGTTGCGATGTCCTGAACTATTTACTTCCTTAGCTCTTCACGCCTGAAGGCTGTGCTGCCATTCAGAGATACCTGGATAGGCTGGAGAGCTGGGCGGTAAGAAACAAGATGAGGTTTAACAAAAGCAAGTGTAGAGTCTTGCACCTAGGGAGGAATAATTGCATGCACCAGTACAGGTTGGGGGATGAGCTGCTGGAGAGGAGCTCTGCAGAGAGGGACCTGGGTGTCCTGGTGGATGACAGGTTGGCCATGAGCCAGCAG
>JACDJE010000157.1:838003-853508 GCA_016647715.1 Pavo muticus | reverse complement strand
AACTTCTGCAGAGATAATTCATGATTCTATGGAATTTAATCTTTTTAAAAAATAAAGCAGAAATATAACTTGCTGTCACAGTGAGAATAGATAACAGATAGTGAATGTTCTTTCTCTTTTTGTGTTTGTGCTTTTCCTGCATGGAATGCAAGTTACATGGAGATTTAAAGTCAGTTCAGAAATTGGTTTTGCCCACTGAATATCAAAGTATTATTTAATTCAGTTTGTCAATGTAAAAGGTAACACTTCTGCTTTAACACATTATACCTTGAAAAAAACCAGAGGTTAATGCATCCTCATTTTCCTCTGATATCTGCTGTTATCAAGAGTTTTATGAATATATGTTCCCTTTGCTCATCTTGTTTCTGTAAAGTCTGCCAGCCATGAGGGACAATGAACTCTGCTTTAGTTCTACTGACAACAGGGAGCTTGAACCAAGGAAGAATCTGGACCTTGAAGTTAATCAGAGCTACACACATTTATCAAAGAGAGACCCCCTTAAGCATTCTGCTGAAGCAAACGTGTGCTTTACTATAATGGCATTTTAAAGCTAAACTGTAAAAACAGTCGCCCCACTGACTAACATGAAATATTAGGTTGGCGGGATAAATCACATCGTATGCTTAATTCACTGGTAAATTGCATTAGAGGTGTACAGTGTGGGAGCAGAGAATGCACACTGAGTAAAAAGGCTTGTTCTAACACTTAATTTCCTGGAATGCTGAAAACAGTTCTTTGAAATTTGCCAGTGTGTGAAATCCTCATACCTATATGGTGCTATGGCCCATTACAAAAAGAGAACCTCATTATCACATCAAAAAGTATTCTACAGCAGAAGAAAGCCATAATCTTCTCACCTTTCATACAGCCACCCCATTTGTTTAGATATATTTAACTCCAATACTTCTGAGTCAATGTTTGGAAATGTTTCTAAATGAATGACCAGCAATTTTGCACAAAGGATTCTGAAAGATTCTGTTAGGATAAAATAAAGTGTTTTGAACAGTCTTCAGTGATTTGTCAAGCCAACATGTTCAGTCTAACCAAGGTCAGGTTTTTGTTTTCACCCTCTATACCCCTCCCACCCACTGCCTTTTTATTTTTTTATTCCTTCTTTTTTTATCATCTCTTACTGATAAGGTCTGACTGTCCTGGCAAGGGTTCAGAAACGAAAGCTGAGGGCCCCACCAATGTCTGCTGCTGGAGTGATATAAGCATCTGTTCCAGCTCCAAATGGTTTTCAATTCCACTGGTGCTGGAAGTCCATGCTATCTATAAATTTGTCATCTAATGGGTATTTTATCTCAATTTGTTCTAAGAATAACAAAAGTAAGTCATGGTCAGGGCACAGCAGGTCCTAAAAGGCAAGTTTTTAACCCCACAGCTTAAGAATAAAAGTAAGACAAGAGAGAGAGAGCTTTGTGACCCTGAAGATCTCCAGCATGAACATCAAAAAGTGGATAATGCCATTAAAATTCCAGGCTCCTGTTTCCACGTAGTTTAAATACCTTGTATGCCTTTTTATTTTGCTGTTTGATGTTGCTCTATCTCTTTGGGTTTTTTCTGCTTCTTGCAGTAAATAGCAGGATGAGAATCAGCAGCATGTGATACTTCAACTTCTGCTTTGTAAATTTAATGCTCTGTATAGGACAATGAGTAAAGCTGACAAATATTTTCTAAGTTGTCACATAAAATCACCCAGCTTTATACACTGACTTTGTTTGTTTGTTTTTTTTTCTAAGGACTGTGGCAACAGATGTTAATGCGGTATAAATGAACATGTCAATTTTCTCGCACCTGTGATGACAAGTGTTAGGGAAGTTTACTTGAGTTCAACTTGCCATTTGACCTCTACTTGTCATTCCTTGTTACATCAAGTTACTGCAGTCCCATGTTAAGGATTCTAGATCGTATTACACTGTAAAATACGGCATATTTCTTGGGAAATATTAAAACTATCTCCTTTTTAGCTTTCTCTTAAAACTGTACCACAAATTCAGTATTTCACTGGGACATATGAATATTTTATTTCCAAGGGCACGATGTATGTATGAGTGTAAACACTCAACTGACTTGCTTAAATATCATTTGCATAATTTTTTTTTTAACAGAAGTCCAGTTAACGCTGTCGAAACATCAACTCCACAGCTAAAATGCTAGCTGTCAGGAGACAAAGTTTAAAGTGGCTATTGCACTTTTAACACACTTCTAAGCACACTAGCACAACTTTAGCATTGATTTAAAACAATTCTTCCTGTTGTTTTCATTGCAGGAATTCAACTAATAAGAACAACTATATTTAGTGGAAAAATATCACATTTCTTTTTTTTTTCCTCCACTGTTTTTCTCATTGAACTTCTCCTGGCAGTCGAAGTCTCTTCACAGTGGTGAAGGTTTCTGTGAACTCCTTGATAAACCTTCTACCATGGAGTCTGATCCTCTGGAAAGGGTTCACAGTTTCAGCCTGTTGGGATTACTGGACAGATGGCTCAGAAGCTCTTCATATTTCTCACAAAGTTAAAGCACAGCAGAGCTAAGAAGTTAATTGAAAAAGAGAAAAATGATAGCTGAGAAACTAGAATAATATTTTTCTTAAGTTTCCACAGAAACTCTGAAAACTTTATTTACTAGAGGATTATAAAACTAATCTTCCTTGCAGAGTCTCTGTTTCAAAAGAAATTACTAATGTATCAAACACAGCAGGTTAGAAGAAGCACCAGCACAGATAAGAGAGTGTTCATTCTCTTGGGACTTCAAAACAGAGAATTTTAAAGTGTTTTGTTTGTTTCCCTCTTTTCCTTCAAGACATGCTCGCTTTTAAAATTTTAATTTATTTTTAATTCAAAACAAGTTTTCTTTTGAATAAGTGTTAAATAATAGGATCTTAAAATTTCCCTTTCTCTGTGAAATGCTGCTATTACTGATGACAGTAGCAGCAACTCCAGCAATGCACATCTGAAATAGAACTGTTCAGCTGCCTGGGAAACATCTAGGGTTCACTTTGCCCTGGACCATATGCAGGCACACAGGAATGAGTACTTTACATTTTGTTTGTTCAGAAGAGACTTTTGGGGGCTTAATTATTGCTGTTAATTTTGAAGACTGAAAAACAATTGCAAAAAAGGGAAGCACTTAAGTACAACAGCATGCAGTCTGTGTTTGACGATGTATTTATCTAGCAGTATAAGTAGCTTAGGTGCAAGTAGAAGAACTGTGTTATTATGCAGTCTGACCCAAGCAGATGCAGAAATTCACTGTACACTCTGCTGGAAGGCAGACTTGTTTAAGAGCCAGCAAGGCGTAGACATCATGACTACATAATTTAGTGATTGTGTTAGGAATAAATAATGAAAATATACTCAAGACTAAATACCACCCAGCAAAATACTGATAGGCTTTTGAAAAATACTGATCTTAGCTCAGCCTTCATTCATGAAGTGGTTTTGCTGATCCACTATGAAATGAAACAACTGTATGAATTTATCCCATATGCACTTTTGAAGATACATGGTAGTCTACTTTCTACAGCTGTGACATCCTTTTGAAATTGGGCTGACTGACAAGATCTCCTAAATTTGTATGACACTATGTTTTGTTTTGGTTAACTCACAATACTTGGAGGCCCCCAGTACAACCAAGGGTAGTGCCCAGACACAGCCAGAAACATTTAGAAGCCTCCATAATGCTGCTAAGGTTATAGTCACTGCAGAGTGGAGGACTCAATGGGCAGTTATCAGCTCCAGTTCTTGTCTCCAAAAACACTGAGGTATCAGTAAAATTATTTAGGAAAAACCCTGGTCCCAGAGATTCTAAATAAATGCCTGAGTTTCCCAAGTAATTACCATCCTTTTTTTTTTTTTNTAAGTGAACTGGGTCTGTTTAGCCTTGAGAAAAGAAGACTGAGAGGGGACCTGATCCAGGTCTATAAATATCTAGGGTGTGGGGAGCAAAGTGGCGAGGCCAGACTCTTTTCAGCAGTGTGTGGAGACAGGACAAGGGGAAACGGCCAGAAACTGGAGCATAGGAAGTTCCGCACCAATGTGTGCAAGAACTTCTTTACGGTGAGGGTAACGGAGCACTGGAACAGGCTGCCCAAGGAGGTTGTTGAGTCTCCTTCTCTGGAGATATTCAAGACCCGCCGGGATGCCCACCTGTGTGTAGGGAACCTGCTTTGGCAGGGGGGTTGGACTCGATGATCTCTGGAGGTCCCTTCCAACCCCTACAATTCTGTGATTCTGTGAATTCATTGTATATATGTAGCTGTATATGTCAAGTTTTCTGCTCTGATTCTGCTCTGCATGGAAGCTCAGAAAAAGAAGCTTCTATTTTTTATTATTATTATTATTGTCCGGTCAGGCAACGAATTTGTTTTTGTGCATTTGTTTTGTTTGTTTTGTTTGTTTGTTTCCACAGGTTTTTGTTAGTTTGATCAGGGAGCAGTGACAGAAGTGCAGGGATTTAACATCTTTCTGACTCAAGTACAAATAAGGACACACAGAACCTATTGGTCATAGCAAAAGGGAAGTTAACTCAACATACTTGCTCTGACAGTAACTAATATCTGGTACAGATGGAATAGTAAAATAAGAAAATAGTGCTAGTTATTTATGATACACTTTGTCTTATACTGCTACAAGTAAGTCATACATAGAGGAGGGAGTAAATAAGTTGTTCCCTGTTCCCTGGATAACAATTAAGAAAGCTTGATTTCTTAATGAATGTTGCACATGTCCATTTGCAATATACCAAATATGAAAAAGCTAATTCCCTCATATAGAAGCTATGTAAATCTCCCAGATTCCCCCAGAATGTTCTCCTGTAATGCCAGCTCTTCCTTATCAACCATGTTCTATGTCTCATTCCATGCTACGCATGTGCAGTCCAGTTTGTTCATGATTAGCAAGACTTAAAGATAGATGTTGTCCCTTTTGTCAGTTAGGATCCTAGCTTCTTTTTTTCAGTACTTATTCTTAATATACCTTTAATTTATTACTAAGCCTCTGTTAAATTACGTTGTGATTTACCTCTTAAAAAGTTAGTAAGACACTGCCAGCAAGTTTACTGTTTAGACAGAATTGCTATCTTTCTCCATTGTACACATACATCCAGAAATATTGGTGCTTATATTTATATACTATTCATTATGTTAGTATGTCTAATAAGGATTCTTCACAGATTTAAAAGTAGCAAGTGACTCTGATCCAATGAACAATTAATTTGAAACAAACCTAAAATGAAAAGAGGAGAGAGCTATTATTTTCGTTTTACCTGAAATGAAAAGAAAAGCTAAGCTAAGCCAGTAAGCTGCCATGTTGGTATTTGGGAGGAGCAGTAATAGGGTCACAAATGTCCTTTCAAGTGAGTTTTCTTGCAGTTACCACTGAAGTTTCTAGCAATCTCAGTAAATGAAAGCAACAGTCATCCACCTGATACTCTAGTATCACCAAAGTGTGTAGGAGAACTCCTGCTGACTTTAAAACTCTGAGATATGGCACATTTTCAAAGCCATTGTTTTCCATCAAATAGTAACATCACTATTCTAGCTTTACCTATGCCCAGCAGTCATCCCCAAATCTGTCTTCAGTCAGTTTTCTGGTCACTATCTGCACAGTTTAAGAATGAGATCTCCTTGGAAACCTCCTCCTTCCAGATATTCTGGCTTCTCTTAGAAGGAAATGCAAATGTAGAGTCTGGCAAGGTTCTGTACTGTGCTCTAATAAGACTGAATGATCAGAGCATAAGAACTAGCAAATGTGCTGCAGAAAGAAATGCTGCCAGCTGCTATAGACACAGCCTGGGCTCTTGCATCTTGTTTAGTCTTTGAAGCACAGCCCTGACTGCTGCTTTGAGAAAAACTCCAAAAGAACCACTCATTAAACATAACATTTACATTAATATCTAGTTGTTTTCACAAGAAATTCTATATCTGTATGTAGCTTCTGCATTAAATCATCTAATTCTTATTCACCACACCACAACTGCCTCTTTTAAATGTACATCCAATCAACATCTACACTTACTATTTTATTTCTAAAACTGAAATAACAAAAATACCTGATGCAGTCTTCAATTCAAACTATCTTATTTTCCAGCTAATAAAACAATGATATAACATCTATGGGATTACCATACAAAACCCAAGAATCCTTGACTCTAATATTGACTTAGACACAGTTTATTCATTAGAGAAATTTTTCAGCCCTAATTTTTCCTTCCTTGCATTTCTGTAGAAATAAACACTGTAATTTAGTCAATGTAATGGATTTTTGGGGAGGGTGATTACAGTTAAGCAAGGAAACTATTCATGCTCACACTGAAAAACACTAAAAAATTCAGAAAAATTCGTATTTCTTCAGAGAAATACATTTTGTACATAATGACAAAATACTAGGCTATGATAAGATGAGCCATTACAAGCATGAATATATGAGACAGAAATCCCTTAGCACGAATATTTTGACCACTACAAACACTTTACATTAGCTGGACACTGATTTTTTCCATCCTGACAAACTTGTTTTAATAGTCTGCACAGTTCCCACCTCATTTACTTATCCACTGAAATGAAATGAAGAAGAATTTAAAGGCCAGTAAACTTTGAAAATATAGTTTACTGAATTTATTGCTGTTTTAAATAAAATGAAATCAAAGAAGCACTCTGTTCCTTGCTTTGATTTCTGTTGACCGTGATACCATGCACACAGGCACAAGAAGAACTCTTTCTGTCAGAAGTGTTATCACATGAGGACACAAGGTTGCATCTTTTTCAGTTTTTGTGGAAACAGATCTTCAAAACCAGGTACCATTACTTGACTGCATAGTGTGTCTTAAGAAGCATATGCAGTAAATTCTGTTTCTGTGACCTTTTCAGTATTCTGTGTTTTGACTGACCGTCCATTCTAGTCACAGGCTGCTGAGGTTACAAACAGAAGAGGATAGGAATGGCAAGCGAATCAAGTCATAGAATACTAAAAAGGTCAGAGTAGTACCCTTTGTATTACCCTTCAAAGAGCAGATGAGGCAGGAAAAGTTACCTCTGTCTTGCAACAAAAATTTCAATGAGTTTAGTAAGCAAATTCAAGTTTATGTCAAATAATTGCGGTATTAAGAAATAGCTATAATATCTAATGCCCAAATCTGGGTCTGTTTTTTATACTTAGAACTGAAGTTTCTCAGAAGTTCTGTGGTTTTGTAATAACATAATTAACTTCAGAAATAAATTTGAATAAAATCCTCCTAAAGGAAATTACAAAATAATGTGCAACAAACAAATGGCTTACCTATATTCACAACTTTTTCCAGCTATATTTTATATGCATTGCAGGAACATTAATATGTTTTCATAAAATTTTGTTTAAGGAAAAAAAGTTCTTAGATTGCCAATGTTTTGTATTTAAAATTTCAAAATTCCTTGCAAAACTTAAACTTTTCTAACATATTTAGGATTGATGCCTATCAAAACATGTGATTAGGATTTAGTATCCAGTTGGTAAATCCTTAATCATACTTGTAGTCTTCTACAGCAACACAATTTTGGAAACAGACTTCCAAAATATTTACGTAGTACATTACTATTTCTAAAATATTTTCAACATTCCCTAACAGATGCAATAATGTGGAGAGGATATTATATTTGCTATGTGACCTTTTTAGTCATTAATATTTTTATTTTGCAATAACTAATATCATAGAAGCAAAGCCCGAGTTTTAACTCACTTTGCATACAGAACAATTTTTTTATCAAATGGGCATCTGCATAATCTGATTAGATTAGCTGCCTGCACTAAATTCTTTGTGATCTAATAAAAATGGTGACCTGACAACTGTGGAGCTGAAGACTGTTATAGCACAACAAACAGGTTCTCAGCAGGACAGATCTAGCAATCATTTCAAAAGCAGATTTGGAGTATATAGTTCACAGAGATGCAACTCATCCACTTGGTATTTGGTACAATTTGTTCTCTAGTGCACAAAGATCTTTTAGGTCAAGCTATCAAACTCTTCAGAACAGCTAGATGCAGATCCCCGGCCCATATTTTCCATACCTACATTGTTTATTAGGGTCTGATACTGCATCTGGACAAGAGTTTCCTACAGGGAGGCAAAAGAACTTGTTTAGGTTAGTTTTCTCCTAGCTCTTATTTCTTATATTTCTTATTTACCATCTAGTCTCTTGGAAGCTTGCCATGAAAAGAAATGTGTGCCCTAACTGTATTGTGTTTTTTGTGCATCGGTTGTAATGATTTAACAAATTTAATACCCAGGTGATCTTATTCATAACATTAAATTTCAAACTGCAACAGTGTCCAAATAGTGTTACAGAAAGAGAAACGTCTCTTTTCAGGAGAGTAAATTGTTCTTAAGCATTCCTAAGGTTTTACTCATCCACTTGTACTGAGTCAGTGTAGCTCTTCATCCATCTAAACAGTCAACAAGGTTTACTGAAAAAAATAGCTTTCTGCGTTAAGCATTCCAGTGCTTGAAATTGTGAAAATGGATGGGTCAACAGGAAAAAAAAGTCCATCACTGCATTTCAAGCAGTGAGTCTCAGTGCTAAGGGAGTTCAGAAAAAAAGCAATTGAGGTTGCCAAGAGATTGAAAATGTTATTATAATCCATGTATTAGAAAAATCTCAGACCACAACTACCCACATAGAGTCATCCTTCAAGGTCAAATATTCTCTGTCATAAATATATTATTTAGGCTTCTCATCAATTAAGATTTTGTCAATAGTTTTCTATTAGAGGTAAGGATGTCAAGAACATTGTTTCTCCTAATTTGGTTGGAGAATAGATCACCTAAGCATCAACTTATCAACACTGTTACCAGTTTGCTTTGGGGATGGCACTCTGGGAACAATTTTCAGACCTCTGAAAATGAAATCTTTATGAACATATTGTCCTCTCCTTCTCAGTAACATTCAAAAATGTTTTGTCCACCTATACCAGTGCTATTTATACAAAGACCACTCAGAAAGTAATGTCTCCTATATTATTATGTCAGCCTATGACATCAGAGGCAGATGTTGGTGGTATGGCAGTAGAGGTGGAGCCTTACCACCAGTATTTCCTTACATTTTGTTGCCGTGTGACAGATGGCAGCAGAGGGGCAGTCTGACAAAATGATGTTTGACATGGAAGTGTATATGAAGTAAAAGTGTGTCACTGAATTCCTCCATCTGGAAAAAATGACACCAACTGATATTCACTGACACTGTAGTGGAATTCCAAGGTCACAGCCTGAACCAATGGGTGAGCTATGTGAGATTGTTAGTGCCTGGAGCGGGCGGGGGGGGGTTAGAGCCCCCCTTCTGACTCCACGATACTTCCCGTGCAATCCGAGTCTGTGCGGGTCCCCCTTTTCCCCCGCCCTTCTCCTCCTGCGGCGGGACAGTACGAACAGGGGAGGGTCACATTCCTTAGCTCATCCTTTTCTCTGGACTGTTGCCGGGAGGGGTGAGTTAATTTCTCTTTCCTATCTTTCCCTGTAATACCTATTTCTCAAATAAAGGCTTTTGCCTTTATTTGTGCTACAGACACTTTCTGAACATTTATGGAGATTAAAGAGTGGATGAGAGCACAGTGAGAGGATGTGTGTCGTGTTTCAGCAGTGAAGACAGTGACATGAAAGACAAGCCACATTCTGGATGGCCATGCAGATCTTTATGAACAGAACATGTAAGCTCCTGTTCATTGCTGATGAAAATGCACAGCTAATGGTGGTGTCTATGTTGAAAAATAGTGTTTCATATCTGAGAATTTCCTCTGTCAAATAGCATTTTTGTGCTTTTTGTATCTGTTGCAGTTTCCATGGATATAACTAGGTTGAATTACTTTCAGAGAGACCTACATACTTTTCCCTTTTTTCACCCTTCTTACATAGTTCCCAGCTATCATTGAAGCTTCTTGTTTGTGCTAAGGAGATTTCATTATTCCATGAGTGATACTAGTGAATTTTTTCCTTCATAGTTATATCTTTTCTCATCTTTCTTTTTAAAAAACTAAATGCTGATAATTTGATACCCATATTTTTTCCACTTTGTTTTCTAATCATTATGAACACACACTTTTCCTTCTCTACTATTATACAACTACATTTAGGGAGGATTTCTATAACAGAAGAAATAAAACCAGAATTTTCCTGTGCAATATCTTCCATGCTATAGATTCGTAAACTTGTCCTACAGCAACTGACATCAAGACTCATTACAGCTAAATGAATCATAGCAACAAGTAACATATCTTCTTTGGATCTTATTCTGAATTTTCAAACTAATAAGGAAATAACTTACAGACATTGGCATATTCTTAAACTGTGTATATAAGTATCCAGAGTGATTAACTGGATAGGTGCTTGTGCAGGTCATGAAGTACCCACAGGAAAGCTGCATAAATTGACAGATTGCTTGCTCAGACAGTTTGGCAATTTAGTTACATAGCTTGACAAATATAGCTTGACAAATATGGATTAAATATGAAAATATACTTCTGCTTCTGAATATGTTAAAGATTAACTTAACCTCCAGTAGAGAATATAAACATAGAGGAAAAAAAGAGCCCTTTGGTCTAGTTAATTTTTAAGGTCCCTTCCAACTTAAACAATTCTATGATTCTGTGATTTGGTGAAGACTATTTGACCTTGTGTATGTATTTGGATGTGTTTGATGTCTGTGCACTGAAACATAGATCCTGAAGTGCAATTTACAGGATGGTAATTCCATTTTCCCATGGACTATGAGTTGCATCACTGCTAGAAACACATGATCACCTATCTGTAAATATGAAGTTCATAACTTTCACAGACAGAAACTAAAAAATGCAAGTTATACCAGTTTTGCTTTGTACCCTCATCAGTCAGTTACTCTTCTTTTCAGCCTTGTTTTGCTTTTTGCCTTCACTCTCCGCGGGGAATCTAGCTATTTATTTCCCACAAGGAGTGTGGGATATGGTTCTAACTAGAAATGACAATAAGCAAACATTCCCTCTTTCTTTTGAAAGTGTTAAGAGCAGGCTGTGCTACCTTTGATTCACCAAATTTCCTGGAAGCTAGGAGTCCCAGCAAGGGCTCACAGCTTACCTGACATCCCCATTGTTGCTAAACTATCCCAGAGCAGAGTTTTTAAGCTGTGACAGAGAAGGAAAATACTCAGTTACTCAGTTGCCTTCCAGAAGCACAACTCTGGTTGGGTAGAAGGAGGGACCTGTTGGAACACCATCTGCCAGTGCCCAGATCCAGAAACAGCCTGGGACCGGCATAGCAGCAATGGGAACAGGCAGCATAGGAGCAGTGCTTGACAGCCAAAGGACCCACTCTGGTGCAAGGAGAGCAGGTCATCTTATTTGTCATGGAATCGTATTTTTAAATATCTTGTATTGTTTGTTTGTTTGTTTGTTTGTTTGTTTTTAAATATGATCAAAATGAATCACATCTGGGTTTTCTTCTTTTCCTTCGGGAAGAAGACAGGGTAATCCAAGATTCTCCAAATATTCTAATAAGTTTTTCAGTACTAGTAAATGTGACTTTTGAACTCCTCACAGGCACATAGGCACAAATAATTAAAAACATACGTCTAAATAGACAGTCTATGGAGACTTCTTTCTAAGATATTTATGCACCTGTATCAAAATACGTGCACAAAACAGCCACCTGATACAGATGAGCCAAGTGGCCAGTCAGTTACTATTTCAGATCTTCTGTTTTGTAGACAGCTTCACCTGTTGTATCTGCTCACCCCCTCTCTCACGTGCTCCTACCTGTTTGCTTGTGGGAATTCACTCACTCAGGCTGGGATTTCTCAAAGGAGATCAGGATCCATCCAACTGAAGTTCCATAAAAACTGGATGCTCAGTATCCTCAGTCACTTCTATAAAGACTCACCAGCAAGGATTTCTGCCCATGCAGTAGGAATCATCTCTCAAAACTGAGATAGGTAGAGGCTACAGTTAAATTTATGAATAAATAAATAAATAAAGGAAGAAAGGAAAATAAAAAAGCAAATAATAGCAATGTTTGAAACTATGTATAGGTTCAGAACGGAAAAACAGAAACAAGCCATCTAAATGTTGATGGTACCTGACTTCTCAAATGCCACAGTCCAGCCATTTTAAAATTCATAAGACAAAGCTAACGTGGGGAGATGATATTTTCTCTTGATTATCAGTCAATCCCCTTAAAGTCAGATTTTCTTTCAGGTAAAATGTCACTGGAAGTAATTTCATTATAGCAAGAATTATAACTTTCAGAGAAAGTTTCAGATTTTATAAAAAATACTTGAATAAAACTGGACTAATATTTAGATAATGGCAGATAAATACCCAAGCTGGCATGGAAGTGAGGAGAAAAAAAGAAACATGATCCAAAAACACAGATATGATCACTAGGTTTCACAAGAGCATCAAGGTCATAAATCATCACCTGAAACTTCTTAAACACTGTGTTTGCTGGAAAGTTCCACTGAGTTCAACCAGAATTAGGGTGTTGCAGATTTCTCTGAGATTCGCCATTATGCACTGGATGCTTGCAGCTCTGGACTACATTTCTATGTCTATTTTCCCCTTTTCTGTCAGGTAGGAAGACTAATGCTCACCCTGACATTTATGTATTCTCCAGACGTACGCCCACGATTTAAGCTGACAAACCCCCCAGACTACTACCAGTAAAGGAGCAAATGCTCTGTGGTCCTACATTCCTCCCAGTGCCCTGACTTTTGCTGTCTTTGCTAATAAATGCCACTATTCTAGACCAGGAATATAGATATTTGTGGATTATATTTTAGGTTCCTTAAACTACCAATGAAATCACATAAAATTCCTGCAGGGTTATAAAGTAATGCAATGTGCTCACTCTTCAAAAAGCAGATCGTGATTTTCATTACCCAGCATCAAAGAAAGAAGATTATTCTTTTTGGCCCATGTTAGGGAGCTCCCTCCCTCCAATAATCTCTGGAGTGACTCCTTTCGAAGAAAGAATTCAGAAGAGTAAAGTTTTCATTTGCCAGAGGAATACAAAGCGATATTATATTTAGTTGAAGTATTTAATTGAGGTAGTCTTTAAGATGACATTTTCCATGTGGGAGGAATGCCTGAGGTTTAGAGGCTTCAACATACATGATGCCCTGCTATGTTATCCTCATATTTAAAAGAATCTTGTTAAAATCTGATGAAGCTGGAAATTGAGAGAAATAAAAGAAAGTGATGACATACTGTACAAGTCTTTACTGATTTCAGAAGCCATTTGAAATTATGTTTTGCAGTTTTATATGTATGTTTAAAAACTTCAGTCATTTCTTAAAATAAAATATTCAGTAAAAGAGGAATAAAATGAAGATGCAACTTTTCAAGCAATTTTTATACATTCATGTAAGTTTATACTTTTAAGGAAAATGTAAGTTTTTCTTCTGTCTTAATGTTTTAATATTCTCAGCTTCATCTGACTTTCTGTAAAAGAAAACTATTGATGCTTCTAATGCTTTCTCTTTGCTATTTTTCTTTTACTCTTGACTCTGAATTACTCTTAGTTCCCTTTACCCTTCTCTCCTCTCTTGCTTGTGAGATTTCTGTTAGAATGAATTATAGACTCTCATTACTATCAGTTAAGAACAGCATATCACTGTGCAGTTGTAAAGACAGATTACAGAATCATAGTACGGTTTGTGTTAGAGGCTGCCTTATGGATCATCTAATTCCAATTCCCTGCCAAGAGCAAGGACGTCTCCCAGTAGATCAGGTTGCCCAAAGCCCTGTCCAACTTGCCCTTGTACACTTCCAGGAATGGGGCAGCTTCTCTGGGCAGCCTGTTCCATTTCCAAATCAACCGCATAGTGAAAAATTTCTTCCTTATGCCTATATAAACCTATCCTCATTTAGCTTAAAATGGTTACTCCTTGTCCTATCACCACTCTCTCTTATACAGAATCATCCTTATCTTCCTTGTAGACTCCTTTTAAATACTGGAAAGTATTTACACTCTTTCAGGCCCATTTTGAGCCTCTCTATGTACACTATCTCTTTTAATTCACGGGGAACATATCCCCCTATAAACTTCAGGCATGTTGGACAGCTTTCTGGGAAGAGTGAGAGGTAGAGAGCCATTCCCTCATTCCTGGGAATCCTTTAGTAAATATTTGAAAATAGCAGCCTTTCTCTGGATGGCAATTCTCCCATTCAGTGCATGAAGAAAACTAAAAGAAAACCTCTTTATCTTTCGCTTTCTCTTCGCTTGTATCCGAGTCACTGTTTTTTTCTGTTTTATTTTTGTTCTTGTTTTTCTACCACATTCTCCTTTTAATTCTTCTAATTTCCATTCTTCCCTCCTTTTTTTTCATTTCATACTTAATATTTTAATTTCACTTTTTCAACTTCTATCCATGCACTTTTCTTATTTCTTTTATTCTCTCTACCAATTTTTACTCCTAACCTCTTTTCTTTTATTTAATAGGATTTTTAAGGCATTATTTTTACATTTTCACAGAATCACAGAATCACAGAATCACACAGAATTTTGATGAGAAACTGTTTTTACAGTTTTAAGTGAACTTACAAAATAGTACTGTGGAGTTTCATGATTTCTGTGCCACAGGCTCCAATTCAAATCTGCTGCTCCAACAACTTAAAAAAAAATAATTTATTTTTACACTTGTCGAATTATCAAATTAATTATTTCCTAAACATAATGCCAACAGGAAATACTGTCACAAAAAATTCTGATTTCCTAGAGAATATGGACTATGAAATTTCCTGCAAATCCCTTCAGATTTTAGCTGGTGCCCTATACCACCTGTAACTTTTTTCGCAAACATCAAACAGCCTCACTCCATTAATTCTTAATAAGGCATTACTATATTGGTCTGCTTGAGACCTTGATCTCTTCACAGCTTTATCTAAGCTGGAAAAAGTCTTTTGCAAGATGTAGCTCTTTTTTTGCACAAACCTCTAGACTCAGTAATTTTTTTGCAGTTGTGTCAACATAAATAATGATTTCATAAACAGAAATGTCCTTCTCCTTTACCATGTGATATCAGACTCTGTAAGGAAGTGCTTTAGCCTTTTAAGATTCAGTAACAAAACATCAGTCTGAAATTGGTATTCCAGAATGCTCACAGATAGGTTCTGATTTGTGGGAAATTCATGACCAGCACACTGCTATTTTTCATCCCATTCCAGTATACTATAGATAGCTTTTACAAAGTAAACCATACCATACATAAAAGGAGATAGGGCTGCAGTAATGATTAAAAAAATGACTGGAGCATGGACAGTATGAAACTTCCCATCCTTCTTGAATGTCAACAGTGTGCTGAAGTCATGTTCAGCACCACAACAATATTACAGCAGTCTACAAAATGTATGGCCTTTACCTGACAATGTAAAATGTCATGGTGCATGAGAGATCAGAAAAGAGTCTGTAGTTGCAGCTTGTACTAGTTGTGAAGATAAATCTGGGTAGATTTGTAAATAGGAGAATAAAAAATGCCAATTCCACTCCTTCCCCTAAAGCAATGGGGAAA
>JACDJE010000157.1:722735-834196 GCA_016647715.1 Pavo muticus | reverse complement strand
CATCCTTTTTTTTTTTTTTTTTTCCAGTTTACTTTCTTGTAAAACTTCTTTTTGGAAGAAAAACAAAAGGAATAACAATGTAAAATACAGTTCTATTTAGGGTCTCCCACTGAGCCTGCCACTCTGGTTGCCTAGCATCTCCTTCAAGTACATCACATAATAGGACTGGCACACTTAACTCTATGTCCCTCTTGAGAAATTCTTTTAAGAGTTAGGTAGGTGGTTTACTTTTCCTCTGCTGAGACTGTTTGTAGCTAGCATTGTCTATTTTCTGTTTGGAGAATATTTGCCTTCTGCTTAGTTTTGCATCCAAATTTCACTTTTAATTTATTTCTAAATAACTCCAGCTCCCCAGTGCTGCCTGAGGACATGAAAAGATGATATAGTACCATTAGTGCATTAATGTAGAATAATACTGAGCTTATGGTATCAAAGTAATCCTCATTGATTGGTGTCTCCAAAGACATGAGAATAACAATATTAAGCAGTATAGTTTGCCTCCAGCAGGAACTTCCGCCCTTACTACACTGCCAGGGACCACCTCAGTAACTGTATTTTGGACAGCAAGGGCCTGCTTATTCAGAGAAAAATTGCGTGCTTATTTCTATGCCTACACAGAAATTCCCCACAGTGACAGCCCATAATTGTATCCATTATACTAATGCAGCGTACTGCTCACAGTTACTTATTTATTTTCCTCACTTGCTGATTTATTTATATTGTTCTTGTCTACATGTTATTTATGTCTTCTCAGCACATAAGAAATTCCTTTAATTGCTGCTGCAATAGAAGACACTGCAGTACTGAGCCTATTTGCAAGTTCTGTTCTCATAAGTAAAAGAGACAACAGAATCTAAACAACTTTAGAGAAGGGAGACAGAAGAAATCTAATTTTGAAGGCATCATCGAATCAGAAACTAATTTCTAGAGAAACTAGTTAACAACAAGTTTTGTACAGCATGTCATGGAGCAGCAGAACCATCTACAGTGCAGAGTTCAGAGAGCTGCGAGTCAGGAGTGACAGTACTGATGACGAGGCAGTGACCTCAACCACAAGAGATGCTGCCCCACAGTGCTCCAGCAAGAAGAGCATGGCAGGTCCTGTGATGTCAACCACAGCCCAGTGACTGTTGGATATGTCTATAGATATAAAACAGGTCAAAATTTGATTCATAAAGTCAAGACAGATGGTAAGGATCAACAAGGCACATGGCAAGCATAATGCTCTGTCAGGGACCAAGTACAAGGTCCTAAACATAAATGCAACTCCCAAGCAAAGGGTGAGGGATGGGGACCAACAAGTCTTCTCCACCTTGCCTTTAAATGGTCTCTCAAAGTTGCTCCATCCCATCACAATAGTGCCATGCCAGAGCTGCTATGAAATACTAATGCGTCTCCACTCATAGCTTTCATTTTAGTACTTAACAATGAGTTAGTTTATGAGCTACTGAATATAAACCAAATATGGACTATTATTTCATATAATGAATGCTATAAATTAAAATGCAACCTGAAATTAATTCAAATGCACTTACCAAAATGACTGTCTTAACAAGTAGATTTATAACCTTATCAAAAAGAAAGGAATTTGTCTGAAAACCTTACATTTCTTGAAATCATACTGTCTGGCATTAAAATTTGCTTTTTGACTTCTAATTCTTTCATGTTAGCCCTTAATCTATACTTCTACTATTTTGCACAATTGTCATTCTTTTTTCTTTATCGATGTTGGTATACAGAAAAAAAAAAGGTCATTCCTTTTGCCAATCTAATATTAGAATTATGTTAACAGTCCTTTAATCTCTTGAAATTGTGTCAGATTTCCAGGATTTATGAAAATCAGCACCAGTACATGAAGCTAGTGCTAGGAAGAATTTGTGCAGAAGATATCTAGTTTTCTGGCAAGAGTCTCTAAGAGCAACTAAACCAAGTAACTTTTCCCACACAAAATGCACGAGTGTGTTCCCACTGGTAGAATGTCTGCTTCTGATAGTAGGTTTTTATCTTTTCATTATGCCTTACCTTCCATAGTTTTATCCACAGACAAGGAATGACTTAACATTTTCTCCTAGGGAGACAAGTTCTGGTGTTGACTTTCAGCTCTTGCCTTTCAGTGTGCACTCTGGGAAGTCATCTACTTCAGTATTAGATATTCAGTATATTTATTTCATCTAGTACTGTTTCTGCAGGTTCACTAAAAGTTAGAAGTTAAGGAATGTTTCATAACCCCTTCCCAGGTTATTCACTTTCCTAAGATGACTGCTTTGTTTCTAGAAACAGAACCATCTAACCAGGCAGAAATGAAAAGCACTGTAGAGGTGTATCCAAACTCTGATTCCTGCAGGGAGCAAATAGACAAAGGCACACTCCACAGTTCTTATATGAGAGTACTCTATCATGCTGGATCATTTCTAGTGAAAGCCATGGGTTGGAATTTAAAGTACTTAATAAACAATTCATGACTAGCAGAGTTAGTTCTTCTTCATTGGGATATTGTATTTTGAGATGCTTCATTTATCAGGTTTCCCTTCAAGCACATATACCTACCTGCCTCTTTCTTAATGCCTGGACCTTTTAATTCACAGGGCAAACTCAGAGACTGATAGTCTCTGTGCACTGACTAACATTCTCACAGCTTTCTTGCCATATACACTCTTCTAAGAATAACCAAAGTCTAAAGGATCCTTTATTTTTTCTTTTTCTTGAATTATGTTTGTCATGGTTTTATGATTTTTGGTTATCAATATTCCACATCATAACATCATGTAGTGCACTGGGAGCTAAAGTGTTCTGGGTATCCGTGCCCAAAAAGAAGAACTACGCTCCCCAGAAGCCTGTTCGCTGTGTTATGATCTCTGCTCAGGGGGAACAGATATAAGGCCTTGCTAGGTCATCTGACCGGGCTCTTCTCCGTCACACTCTCTCCCAGCTGCTAGACTGGACTGCGCATCTCACCTCAGCGTTATGGTGAGGCCTACCCAGCTTTCAGACAATCTCTCTCTCGTTATATTTGAATTATTAGCTTCAATTCTAATTATATTGTATTACAGTGTATTATCCTGCATTCCGATACCATATTTAGTAAATTAGTTTGTTCCTCCTCAGACCGTTTCCACTGTTTTTAATTATTTTGGGGTCCCCTGTTTCCCTTTTCCAAAGGCGCGGATTTTGCGAAATCCCTCCGCCCCTCTAGTCATGGAACCTGGCCGAACCAGCCCGTAAACCATCAACAATGTTTCATGCTTCAGAGATCTGTGCTTTTTTTTTTTTCTTGCTTTTTTTTTTCTGGGTCTATTAGAAAGAAACTAGCATACTTTTATTGTTTCAAGCCTTCAGAATTTCAGCTGGATTCTAGAGCTTAATGTAACAATCGGCAGGTTTGGTAGGCCAGATCACAATTATATGTCTGTTTCCTCATTATCTGAAGACGACAGCCTGTTGCACCAAATTATATGTCTTCTGATGAATCTTTTCTAGACTTCACAACATGACAACAGAGCAGTCCTTCAAACACCTGAAAAAAAAAGCCCTGCTGTGATAAAGGAGAACGGAATACAGTTTACTGCATTTTTTCTTTTGTGTAGTCTTGTTTGGTGGTGCTGTCATCTGTTACCTCAGGTCATTTCATAACCTTGATGTTGTGATTATTTCTGGGACAGTTCTTTCATCCTGTTGCTGCACAGTCAATGCTGCCAAGTATTGTATCTGAATTGGTTGTGGAGGCTTCATCTTTTATCTCTTGGGAGATCCATTTTTTTTCTCCAGCCATTCCAAAAGATTTGTCTTCATGACTGAAGGCTTGAGAAGTGATTAAGAACTGGCTGGGTTTCACAGTGAAGTAGCTGGTCATCATAGTTTGATTATCTACCTTCAGATTGCAAACTTGATAGTAACAATCTAAACACAAAAATATTTATTGATTAAGCAACATACTATTGAGAAACAAGATAAGTCTAAAATCAGTAATTTAAACAACTAATAAATGCATAACTGTTACTAATTTACATTTACTACCTTTGCATACCATATAATAATAACTCCTAAGAGTTATTATTATTGAATGTTATAAGTCATAACTGCTTCTGAATTACAAACCCCTCAGCCTTCCCTCCTACTAGTCTTAGTATTAGAGTTCAAGTCTATTCATCTTTACTCCAACCTTCCTTTCCAGCTTCTTCAGACATAAATCTGATGGACTGGGTAAACCAATGGATTTTCCCTTTGGTGTCTGTCGCCACCGGGCAACTACCGCATGTCCAGGCCGCACTGTTAGGGACTAGCGTCGAGAGCTCGCTAGGACCAAAAGCACACAGTGTCACCAATGTGGTGGATGTAGCAAAATGGCCTTTATTATCAGAAGTTTGTAGCCTATATTTGCATTATCTACGCCCCTCTTTAAGCTTGCGTTATACATTATTCATAAAGCATAATACATTATTCAGAGCAGGGGAGGGTCCCTACCGCGTCACAACCCGATGCCCCGCTTCTGCCTACGGTAACAGGTGTCTTAGTGGCCCTGGGCTCACAATTCTATTTGCAGCCATAGTTGTACACAATCATCCTTGTCTCCTTTGTTCTTATTTGATTTTTAATCATTTCCTATTTCTTCTATTTTTTGTTTTTTTTTTTTTTTTTTTTTGTCCCTCTTACAGTTCCAATTCTATGTCCAAACACCCGTCAAATAACCAAAATTCTGTTAATTAATTTTCCTCATTAGTTCCAATTCTGGTACATCTGTACTCAAACTTCATGTTTCTGATGATGTTCCTGAATTAATATTGACCTTGGATAATATTATATCATTACTTAGATACAAGTGGCCTTGCAAGACTCCACATTCCAAAATTCTCTTGCAACTACCTTTCCCATATTGGTGACATACTTTTCATCTAGACAACCAATTTGGCTTTAGCCTTTATTCCTCTACCTACTTCCAGCTGAGTACAATCACTTTCTTCTTTTCTATGCAAACAGTCTATATAGCAGAGAAACAGAATGTTTTTCACACTCTCCTTTTGTGTTCATGCAATGTACTTGCTTCTGAATTTTTATGACTCTTCTGGTTCCTTGCAGAGGCTTTTGCTAGCTATAACTCCTGGTGCTCTCAAGAAAGCTCTTGTAGCAGTGCTAAGCCAGTGATCCAAACTTCCAGTAACCACAACAACTCAAACAAATACCGTCCTGAAAGGTTCCCACTTGCTATTTTAACTATCACAACCTCAGGAATATTGTCTTAGTATCCACACTATACACAGAAATCAAGTGTTCAAATCACTGCATGTATGAAATATATTGAGTGTTCCTCATTGCCTCTATGGGAGCCATTGTCATCTTTGGGATTTCAAAAGCTGTACTTTGCTGTTGATCAGCAGCTTTGATCAGATTCTGTAATAGAGACACAAACATCTCATCCATGTTTAAGGTGCGGAAGGGAAGTGGCTAATGGTTTGGAACTGCTTTCACTTTTTATCGGAGTCAGCTAGTGTCAGATCTCAGCGTCATCTGAAATATCCTTTGTTTCTTTGCTATTCTCAGCCTTTGCTTGTTGCTGTCAGAAAGATGTCAGCTTAAAGCAGTCCGCCCACCTGTTGCCTCAGGCAACCTTTACCAGCATCTTCTATGAAGTTTTTGTATTTATATTTCCCTTCTCTTTCACATTGTCTGGAAAAAGTACTTCCTTTCCAATTTTCTCCACATATTTTTGTTCACAGGATTTGGACATATCTACATCTGCTCCCTAACTGCTGCCTCGATGAATAATGCAGTTTTTAAGGTTTGTGGAGTTTATAACCACAAGATACAACTTGCTTATTGAATATGCTTACAGATGAACCACACCTCATTAAACAAAAATGAAATGAGAGACCTAAAATTTGCTATGACAATTTCACTGATAATTCACATTAATGTCTTGGCACTGAAGTATTCACTTTTTTCCAAGCACCTCCCACAGTTTTCTGGTGACACATTATAGAATAAGCACAAATACACAGGTACTGAAAAACAGGTAAATGGAGACAACCACAAAAAAACATATAAAAGTCTAAAGACTTTTCCAAAATTTCTAAAAGTTCTAGAGACAGAAGATGTCACTGCAGAATCTGTTAAACAGTGTCTCATCTGAATTGCACCGAACCATGAAAATCTTGAACAGTTTAAAATGATCCCATTTCATCACATAGACTGGAGCTATCGACTTACTTCCCAGAAAATAATGTGAAGTCTTCTCAGGTCACTAATGTTTACTAGGGACACAAGAAAGAGCATTGTCCAGATATTCATATCTGTGAATCAATCCCTCTTTTAGTAGCTGATTACCAAGACATTAGCAGAAATCTCTTCAAGGCAAAACTGCTATGACTGATAGCATAATACATATTTTTTTCTTTTATTTCTGATGACAGAAATTGCATCGATTATCTTGTCTAAAATATCTCAGGGAATTAACTGTATTCTGTCCTTGTGATATCTGTGGCCACAACTATCCTTCACATGCGTCTTTCAAAATGATTTTCACTGGGGTTACAAAGACAAGGTATTTTGTTAATATCTTGGTTCTCCTCAGTTGACCCAGTTTTTATTTTTCTCACATGATCATATCACATAATAATATTTCAAATCATTTAAAAACCATTAGGACTCCTGAACTTACCAATTTTAGCTAGATTTGGAACACTACTACTCCTTGTGGCATGAAATGTTTTCTGACTTTTCATTCAAAGTCTACTTAACTGAAAAAGTTATCCTGCGCAAAACAATGTTTTTATCAACATGGTATAGATATGTTAATAAATATTCATGCAAGCTGGATTATCTTTGGTAAAAAGTCATACTATAAAATTCATACTATAAGTAATTATTACATTGCTTCCAGTGGAAATTTGACTGTGTGAAGAGGTGGGATAAGAAATAAATGTTGATAGAATTAAACTTGCATTATAATAATCAAGTTTTAATATGAGTACTAATGATAAGTAACATCAACATGCTGTGGTTATAAAGGAGAAGACAGGACAGAATTTTACATAAGGTAGTGAAACATTCAAAGCTACAAAAATGCAAACCTAACAAAAAGTAATAGTGTGCATCTCTAGGCTTTTCTGTAAGTGTACAGTAACTTGCACAATGAACAATGAACAATTTCCACAATAAATCATATGGTGTCTGAAGTGATAATTTATATAAAATCTTCCCTGCTTTGTAATAATATTTGATGACCATGGAGATCTTACCAAACTCAGCATGCCATTTCACACCAGATGCTCAGACTTGGATGCATGCAGAACTGGAAACAAAAGGCCTACCAGGACAAATCTGCCTTGACATGACTCAACTGCAGCAGAAACAAGTAATTTATGTCTTTCAAACTGGATTACATGAGTTCATTCAAAACTATACACAAAAAGTAAAGGGAATTCAGCAGAAATTTTCCAAGCAAAAAATAAGTTATAGATACTGCAATGAATTTACGTCCTTACTTCTTTCAGGGAAAGAAAGGAACATGAGAAAGATGAAAAAACAGACTTTTTCAGTATGCTTTATTTTTTTGAATGTTTACATAAAGCTGAATAGAAGTCATATTTTCCTAGAGGGATGATTTCCTGTGTGATCACTAATTCTCTGTGCTGATTTACAGGACAGAATACGTCAGTCCAATCAGCAAGTCACTTTTTTGCATGTATGCTGTACAAGCCGCCTGTGAAGTGCTGCCTGTACCATTGAATTTAAAAAGCAAAGGATCTTCAGGAGTTTTTATCTCTGCATGACTGCTGGATAGGGATTTGAACAGAAAGGAAAACTGCAAAAGGAAATTGGTTTGGACAAGAAGAGCTTCTATACATAACTCATTAATTTGAAGATGAAATGCAGTCTCCTGGACACAAACAAAACAAAGCAAAATAAAACAAAAAAAAATGGACTGTGTGATGATTTACTCAACATGATTATTGCTTTGACACTCAGACCCATTTTTAAGGATTGTGACTGACTGCCCAGAACTGCCTATTTACTGACAGTACAGACAGTCTGTCTCCCAATATGCAGAAGACATACATGGCAGCAGTACATGGTTGAAGGAAGTTTTGCGGGTTTTTTTTAACCTTGTTGATTTTTTACTTTGCTTTTGAATGTTGTTTTGGTCAAGAAAGCTAAACTTGATACTAGAGGAGAGACAGTACACAGTTGATTACATTTGCATTTAGTACAGCACGCATATTTAAGCTTACCATAAATACCTACTAAAACTAAAACTAAAATTTGTCCTCTGAAACTACATTCAAAGATTTTGTCGTCTTATTTTTAGTTAATGAACCACTGCACTTGCCTCCTCATCTCACTGAAAACAGATTCCTTGTCAATGTCTGGAGGAGAAGAAAGCAAGAAAGCTTTATGTGCCGTACCTGAGACAGTATCTTTGTACCATTTATGTCTATTTGCTCTTTGACCCAAAACATCAGGACCTTCTTCAGCTGTCCAGATGGACATAGCTTCTAAACAATGGCTGAAACATTGATTCTACAATTTAATACTACAATAATATTCTGCCCTTAAAAGTGAACATTTATTTACTCCATCTTTTTTTTTTTTTTTTTTTAATTTCTCTTCATTAGTTATTTAAAGCATTTTATGAGTATAAAATCCCAGAACAATATTCATATTTGTTTCTTTAGCCTGGTCATAAAGATGTGAATTTAAAGATGAAATACAGCCTTCTGCTTACTACTCTGTTCATCTTAAGTCTCACTTATGAAAATATTCAAAAATGCTGTTTCACAACTAATTCCTGAATCATAGGTAGTGAACAGTGAGCCCCAAAAGATTATCCTCTAAGATTATATTCTTGGTCAATCAATGGGTTATTCACCATCTCTAAGTGACTATTAGTCATAGATAAAGTGCATAAAAAAATGAATGAAAACTTAAAAGTAGGGAAAAAAAAATGAAAAACTATAAGAATCACATTTTGTTACCTGGCAGGTACTTAACTATAAAGGTTTGTGGTTTCACAATCAGGAAATCAATGCAGTCTTAAAAATAATAAATTAATTAACTATATATACATATATATATATAGTATTTTCTGAAGCTTTTGTAGAATAAAATGCTNTTACTCATCCACACAGGTCTCCTGCCACTCTTTCCCGATTTCTTGCTCACAGGGACGCACTGATCCTGAGCTTGGAAGAAGAGCTGTTTAAATGCTGACCAGCTCTCACAGGCCCCCTTACCTTCTAACACCCTAGCCCACGGGATAGCTCCAAGTACGTCCTGGAAGAGATCAAAGTTGGCTCTCCTAAAGTCCAGGTTAACAGAATAGATACTGGGTTGGTAGATTAAAAACCGTTTATTAGAATAGGTTTTCTTTATCAATTTTCTTTTCCATAGGCCTTTTCTACACTTGTTACTTGGTTTTGTTTTGTTTTTTTTTTTTAATAACTATGTGGCCTTTAATACTGCAATATCTATAATATTTAACAACTTCAAATGCATTATCATAAGGCAACCCCAACAAAATACAAAAGCATTCTGTTTTGCCTGTCAGGTTATTTAATCCTTTGGGGTAAAGTTGAGTGTATATGTATGTGTGTAGCGTATCTGGAAGAGGATAAAGTTGGAGCTCTTCTGTATTCAATAATGTCAAAGGCAAAAGCAACTAATAACTTCAGTATTAAAATGTTCAAGCAGTCAGCTCTAGAAAAGCATTTATAATGCCCTTCACATAAATGAAATGACTTGTTCTTAAAACATTATTCTTTCTTATACTGCCCAATCTGAAAGGCCAATCTTCCAGCAGATATTCAATATGCACAAAGACTTTCAGAGTGGAATTATCTGTCTCCTAGCAGTCTCAGAGTACATGTTTAGTGCAGTCACTTCAGATCAAACAAGCGTACCCCAGCTAGCTTTAAACTAACCAGCAAGCATTCCAGCTGCTCTTGCATTGCTGCGGCAGTTCAGAGCTGAGTGCAGGCTGAGCTCTGTGTTGCTATGGCTACATTTATAGCAGTACCCAACCTAGTTAGCTTAAAGCTAGCATATGTCTCCCACTATGAGATGAAGCCTTGGTGACTGCCCTGAAGGCATGCCTGAATACTCACTCTGTAAGAATTCAATTTTGCAGAGCCATTGCAACGTGATTCAGAGTCAATAGTCCCATATGTCCTTCTAGGATTGCTGTTCCCTGATTTCACCAGGGCAACATGTAGATTGAAGATGCTCAGGTTGCTTTCTTTTCAGTTTAATGAGAGAAAAGAAGATTCCTCATGACTTCACTTGTGCTGTTGCTGGTCTTCTTGAGCTTCAGCGTATAACTGATTGATGACCAAGCCGTCCAGTATCCTGAATTCACTTACAATAACTAAACTACTCAGTGCTTTCTATAGCTCTCCATACCTACAGGGAGAAGTTAAGATTTTGTATGCCATTTGCCAGCTGAATGAGTGAAGAAGCCTACATGCTGAATTCACAGGAGCAGAAGAGCCAAGAGGAATAACCTGTTTAGTGCCTTTTCTTCTTAAAAGAAAAATTACATTTTGTATAGTATTTCATCTATCTCTATTCTGACATTAAAGCGACATAGCAAAGCTGTTTCATCTACAGCTTTTAATTGCTCTTTTTAAAGGTCTTTACAAGGGTGAATCATCCATTTGAAAAGGCACAAGCTGATTTCTGTGTAGAAAATTATCATCACCTAAGGAGTGCAAACATGGAAATCTTTGGGCCAAGACCTACATGTGCCAAACCTCATGCTAAGATCACCATATGTGACTAATGAACTATTACAGATGGTGTGAGCAGTATACTAAACTATTCTATAAAACCCTTTCTCTTATACTAAGACCACAAAACTATTGTTGACAAGCTTTAATTATCTGAATTAAACACTAGCCAGCAATTAGCAGCAATAAGAAAACTAGCTCATTTTTAGTGCTTTTCTACTTTTTTTTNAAGCAAACAAATGAACAATCAAACAAAAGTTAATATGTCATTTAAGAGATATACAAACCTGAAAAATGCAGAAATAGCCAGAAATTCTCTCTCATCCAGCAAGCATCATACAGATTACTTGAAATTTGAGTCATAATTTGATGTAGCTTCTGAGGATAAATGGTACATGTTCTTTTAATCATAGTCAGTTTATTGTTGTCTACAGAACTTCTAAATGTGAAATACAATTCTACTCATTCAGAGGAAATTGCTCAGAAAAGAAATGATTAAATTTGTTATAACCATACAGGCCTTGTGTCACCATACAGTCACACAACCAGATAAAAAAACATCCTTTGCACATAACTGATGAAAATACATAACTTCAGAATATTAAAGAAATCTCTAGTTTATTGGCAGAGGTACAAATTATCTGTAAAAATTATTTATGCTCTTTTAAATTCTTTCTATGTAACGAGACTAAACAAGGACTATGTATGTCAGCTAAGGCTGCTAAGTTAGCAATATTTTAAATTTTTCTTTTCTTTAATGTTTCCATTTCTTTCATAATAACTATGTTTGATGTTGACCTGAAATCTCATGAGCAATAGTAAGCAAATTTGAAGATAACTAAAAATTATTCAGAAGGAAAGATAATCGATAGCTCCTGTAAAGAAACACATCATAAACTGACAGTATCTGACATAAAATGTTTGATAAAGTAAATGATTAAAAAAAAAAAAACCAGAAAAACCAACCATGCCCTATTTGCTTACAGTGCAAGCATAGACTGTGTAAAACAAAAGAAAGCGCTGCTCCTAGAAAGAGATGTAATTCAGCCTGTAGTTAAAAGTCCTTCAAGACGGCAAGCCACAGTCTCTTCCCTGCTTTGCAGGTGTAATAGTGGAGAAAGACTAATAAATAACTTGAAGAGGGACTCTTAACCGTATTTTTCTCTCTAGGTATTCTTCAGTCAAGTATATTTGGAGACATATTTTTTCTTTTTTTTTTTTACTTCCAGAAGGTTGATTGACCATTTTACTAGCAGTCCAAATGGTATTCAGATGTTTCAGGACAGATTCTTCAGGTTTTCTCTAGGACATACTTTATTAAATTATTGATGATATAAACTATCAGATTAATAAAATTGTTTCAAAAGTGTTTCCCTAGGTTTATTACTTGGAAAGAAACAGATCAATCATTCCTGAGCTTCAAAGCTTTTTCTCTTCTATTATATTTTTTTTTAACCCTTACTCTCATCACACTACTGCAAAGACCAGCTTTACTTATACCTACAGGCTTTCACCTGGAACGGCATGGTGTTGATAGGAAATCTGTGAATTCAAAAAGCCAGAGGTTGGAATAGGATTTGGGAAAATGTCTAGCACATAAGAATGTGCTCCTTGAATTGCTGAACAAATCCAAGAACTGAACTGAAGCTGAGCAATATTTTTCCAGTTACTTTGCCCCGCAGCAAGTTAAATACACAGTAATAACACACAGACTGTGGCAAAGAGGGTATCTAGAGCAAGAGGAAAGCTCTCTCAGACTGGAACACAATTACATATAAGCTATCTCACAACTGCAGCGTCTGATGCACGGACTCAGATGTGAACGATCCAAATCGTTTATTACAAGTTCTCACATCACTTACATATATACCTTCACAAGTTTTTTTTTCTAGCTTTCCCATCTGCCCCTACAATTTTCCTATCCACCTTCACATGTCAACAGAGCATTCTACAAAACACTCTTCAATCATTCATGCAGGTGCTTATCCAATCAGAGCCGTGAGACGTTCTTTCTTCTTCTAGAGGTGTCCTTGGTTCTCATGCTGTTTATCTTGCTCCACAGCTGCTGCTCTGAACAGTTTTTCTTGTATTCCCACACACAACTGATTAAGCCATGTACTAAAATTAAGGATTTAGCATGCAGAATAATGATCCGCGTGTTTTAGAGGAGTATTAAGTTCACCGGCAGGTATTATTGCCTGCTGCCACTACAATATTGGTGGATGCACTTAGTTCGCTTCTCAGCAACATCTGTGTACAGCTGCAGCTTCTACTTCCTTTGTCCTTCCTTTCTCCCTCCTGCAATTTTGAGCCAGTAACAATTTATATCATTGTGTATAAGAAAGTGCAGACACAAGTTCAGAGAATCTTAAAGGTAATAATCTCTGGTTTGGATATAAGGGATTCCCTGGACTTCATGAAACCACAAGCATTTTCTCCCTACCTACCTGCACATGACTGGTACTTCCTAACCTCCCAGCCACAGCTGTGCAAGGTGCTGCACACCTCAGCTTACTTCCTGGACAACAGATCTTATTCTTGGCTATGTAGTCCTGCCCAAAATCTGGTTCAGAGCTCTCACTCGATTGTGTTGGAAAGGCTAGAAGACAAAACACCTTTGATCATATTCTCTGTTATCAGTGCTCTGTAACATTTTCCTCACCCTTCCTACACCTTTGTCTCTTTAGAGACCTCTGCACTCCTCAGTCTGGCCTTTGCTTTGTGTAAGCTTTGGGGAGCTGGGAGCTGGAGAGGCAGTGTGGCTGATGCGGTATACACACGACACAACTTCATGGTACTCCAGCAAGAAGACCAGAGCTTGCCCAATAGTGGCCAAAGTCATCCCGTGCTGATTCACCCTGTGTTTATGATCCAGATCAAGGACACATATAGCCAAGTACAGGCACTAAGCTAAGCAGTGGAGGCCAGAGCATCCCTTGAGGAATGGAGTTTGAGCTCCTGCAAAGGTTATACACAGCTCTTCCAACAAACATCTCTCCTCTTTGAGGCTGGGCTGATGCTCTGCAAAAGCCATCCCAGAGCACAAGCAGCCAAACCCTGGGAGTGCAGTGACCTACAGGCAGAGGTGTTTGGGTGGCTGCTCAGACTCCGGAGGGCTGGACGAAAGAGGAGACCAGCTTACAGATGGCTTAAACTGCAAAAAGTTTCTATATTCTTTGTGTAAATCATTGCTTACTGAGGGCTGGACCAACTTTACCTTTCTGCTATCTATTCCAAGGTCATCTACTAAAGAGTGACCTCATATAAACACGAGGTGATGAGATTTTCAGGATGGTGAATGACTTTTTTCTTGGGATATAATCACAACTGTCAAGTACAAGATTCCTCAAAAAAAAAAAAATCTTAACTTTCTAGTACAAGTAGTGTTCAGTTAACTCCCTCAGAAATGACATCTGTCTGTGTAGATGGGAGCCATTCTTGAATCGGCAGCTCCAAGAGAAATAAAGAATGCAAGAGTAACTGCTAGACTTGTTACAAGTCATCTGTTATTATTCTTCAAGTCTTATAACAGGACGGCTATATTTCTTGATCCGAAGTATGAGAAAGAGTCCTCCATGAAGGTCTCAGTAAATAGTTTGTTTTACTCTAGAGCATGATTGCCTCATCATGAAGCATCGAGGCTATCTTCTATGGTCAATGTTTGGGCAAGCAT
Source organism: Pavo muticus (assembly GCA_016647715.1). Taxonomy (NCBI): domain Eukaryota; kingdom Metazoa; phylum Chordata; class Aves; order Galliformes; family Phasianidae; genus Pavo; species Pavo muticus. The sequence goes on along the minus strand of JACDJE010000157.1, from coordinate 819,805 downwards.
CCTACTGCGAGAAAGCTGCTCTTACTTCCCTCTTCTAAATGAATTTGAAAAGATTTTGCCACCATACAGGTGTGGGACCTGTAAAAATTTTGCCTAGTGTCCCTTATATTAAATGATTAGTTTTTTGAGTTTATCTTCCCAGTCACTGAACTGTTAGAGAAGTTTTCTGGCTGAAATACATAATGATTTGCTGAAAAATAAAGTGATGAACATGGGTTAATCAGGAAGTCTAAAGGAAACGGGAAGGGCCTTATTCAATAGTGGAGTGCAGTGCAAGAACCACTTTGAGTTGCTAGCCTTGCCTCATCAGTCTGAGTATATATAGAAACTATTGAATTTCTGTCAAGTTCAGTATTCTTACCTAGCTACTAGGATTACCACCTGCAGGAATTACCTCCAATTTGAAATCTTCTGCAATAAAGCTTTGTGCAGAAAAACTTGAAAACTTGACTAAAGTTTACTCTCAAAATCCATATACAAAAAATACTACTAACTGAAAATGACTTGTCAATGTTTCATCTTGGTAGTACAGTCCTCCTTAATTAAGCAAGCTTCCACTTCTTTTGGAAAAGGTTTTGCATATATCAGAACTAAAAAGCACGAAGGAAAGATGAGAGGAATGTTTCTACTTAATGTTAATATTGCTTTCTCACAATTAATCTTGTTAACAGTCTTGGGGATGATGTTTCTATAAGTAATATTAGTAAAAGACTATGAAAATCATATGTGAATGGATAAATCTGATTTCTTCTTTGTATGAAGACGTAGATATTTAAAGCGTGGAGAAAAGGCTTGTAGATTATTTTATTTTCTATCATTTTCCAGACATTGTATTAATTCTAAACTAAAAATTGGAAAAACATTGTTTCTAATGAAATGAAAATAAGAAAAAATGTTTGTACCCAGTTGTTTCATGTTGATGAAATCAAAACATGTTCATTCCAGTAGAAAGAGACTTAATATTAATATTTTACAAATAAAATAAAAAGATCTTTTCCAAAAATGTCAAACAGAATATTTCATCAGTCACAAAATACTTTCTATATTTGCGTATTACAAAATTTTAATCAATATTTTTTTCAGCTAAATATTATTTATCAATAAATGGAAAAGATCTGACTACATCCAGAGACGGAGATGTGTAATGAAAGTAAATGAGAAGTGAGTAAAATTTTGAAACTGCCTCAAAAATCTCATTGCAAAATTTGTGTTAAATACTGAACTCCACCACCAATGAAGGACATCAATAACAAAAGGAAAGCAAGTGTCTTCTTCCATCAGAATTATATTTTACTTTTCTTTCAGTAATTATTGAGGAAACAGAATCACAGAATCACAGAATCATAGGGGTTGGAAGGGACCTCCACAGATCATTGAGTCCAACCCCCCTGCCAAAGCAGGTTCCCTACACCAGGTCACGCAGGTGGGCATCCCGGCGGGTCTTGAATATCTCCAGAGAAGGAGACTCCACAACCTCCCTGGGCAGCCTGTTCCAGTGCTCCGTCACCATCACCGTAAAGAAGTTCTTGCGCACATTGGTGCGGAACTTCCTATGCTCCAGTTTCTGGCCGTTTCCCCTTGTCCTGTCTCCACACACTGCTGAAAAGAGTCTGGCCTCGCCACTTTGCTCCCCACACCTTAGATATTTNTGCTACCCACCAGGTCAAAAAGTATCTATTTATAAGCTTTTTCATTTCAAAGTTAGTACTTTCCAGTAGTAGATGATCAAAGGAGATATCTGTTGCTTTCCTACCTTGGAAAGATCAAGGCTTTTATTAGTTTTTAATTTCACTTTTTTTTATGTCTTACTTTGGACTGACACTGTAATACAGTACCAGTGAAACATTATTCTACCTTTCTAGGACATGAAACTTGTCTAGACTATTCCTTGTATCATTAGGTGAACTGCCTTAGCTCAACACTTTCTTGTACTTGGTTTTTCACATTCTAGCTTTTTGTGTAGGACTGAAAAGTAAAATAAGTGATCTGTCCAGTGTTTTAGTATCCCTGCACCATTGGTGTTTATTTTTTTAAAATTGTTTCTCATCATACACTTATTTTTATGTCCATTTAAAAAAGACTTACATACTTTAAAACTTTGAAAAATGTAAATGGATTAGAAACATCAGTGTTCCAATATATCTCAGAATAGAGATCATCAGAAGGCTGCAAAAGGCTTCTTATAAGAACAGTAGGTATATGATGTCTAAGTGCTATCCCTGCTATCACAGTTCCACACATTGGCTGTGGAGCCAAAAAGTAATGCTTGCAAAGAGTGCTGCCAAGGTAGTTATATTGGACTTGTAGTGTTACCTATGTAAAATTTACTGGAAGTTATACATAAGGGGAAAAGTTGACAAATGGTTTTGAAAATTTGGACTAAGATCTGCCAATAAACATACTGATCTATTTTTGCCTCGGTAACTACAAAAGAGCAAGTAAAAACAGAACTTTAGTTATATCAACAGTGACAACAGGGAACTATAAAAGAGTCACAGTGACATGTTGACCCCTTGCTGAATGTTTCTTAAACTTTCTTGAACCGAACTAACTCACGTTACCACTAAAATTAAAACGTATTCTAAAGTGCTGAAACTTGTTGCCTGACTGCTGTCTTGAACAGCTGCAGTCTTACATACAACTTTACATATTTTCCAGAGAAAAATCACTACATTTGTGGTACTAATGATCCAGCACTCAAAATCAAAATTTTTGCGATATCTTAAAATGTATGGTTTCAGAAAATTACTTGACATAATCTAACCTTTCTAATAACAAAAATATTCTATCCTCTCATGTCAGACAGTAAAGCTAGATTGCAGAGAAGGACAGCATAAATGAATAAGAATGAAGATGACTGTCAAGAATTGTCCTCTGAAATTTGAAGTATATTTTGTGATCATTTAAATTATATGTGTTTTTTTTTTTTTTTAAACTGTTGAAGAGTTAAGATAAAAACACAGAGGAACTACAAGTTGGGTATTTTACCTCAAACCAAAGCAATAGCTAATTCTGATATAAATGTAACTTTGTTTTCATGAGATATGTTCTCTCATCCCTTGAGATGGGGGTGAAAATTGGAAAAAGTAAAAGTGTGAGAATTCATAGATTGAGCTATAAATAGTTTACTAGATAAAGCAGAAGCTGCACATTCAAGCAAAGTAAAACAAGGAATTCATTCATCACTTCCCATTGGCAGGCAGGTGTTCAGCCACTTCCAGGAAAGTAGGACTCATCACATGTAATAGTTTCTTGGGAAGTCAAACACCATAACTCTGAATGTCCAGCCTTTACTCTGTTTCATTACACCTGATTTTATGGCTGAGCATTATATCACGTGATATAGAATATTCCTTTTGTCACTTTTAGTCAGCTGTCCTGGCAGTGTTCCCTCCTAACTTGTTGTGTACCTGCTGGCAGACAACTTGATAAACAGAAAAGTTCTTGGCTCTGTGAAAACACTTCTCAGCAAACACTAAAACATTATTTTCACCATAAATCCAAAAGGCATCACTGTACCAGACACAAAGCAGAAAATTAACTCAATCACAGCCAGAATCAAGATACCTAGCTGCTCAGTTTTGGTGAAATAAACATTATTATCAGTTAATTATTATGAATTCTATATTAAATTAAGTTACTGAGATGTACTATGTACTGATGTTTCTCATTATTTTCAAAGTCTTGGGAATTTATTTTCCTTGAAAATAAATTATTTTTATTATTTTTTCCTTTTTTTTTTCTTTTTTTTTTTCTTTTTTNTTTTTCTTTTTTTTTTCTCGAGAGAGGATGGAAGATGCAGAAGAATGGAATTCATTCTGATTTTTCTTGTTGTTGTTGTCATTTCAGGTTTTCTTTAAATACGTATAAGAAACAGCAGTATCTGAACACAGCCAGCAGTGGGCCCCAATGGCCAAGAAGGCCAATAGCATCTTGGCCTGCATCAGAGTTAGTGTGGCCAGCAGGACTGGGGATGTGATTGTCCCCTTGTACCCTGTGCTGCTGAATTTTAGTAGTGCACCTTGAATATTGTTTTCTGTTCAACCCCTCACTACAAGAAGAGTATTGGAAGGCTCAAACATGCAGAGAAGAGCAACAAACCTGGTGGAGAGACTAGAAAACAAGACATATGAGGAGTGACTGAAGTAACTGAGGTTGTTTAGTCTGGCAAAGAGGAGGCTGAGGGGAGTCTTCTCTGCTCTCCCCAGCTACTTGAAAGGAGGTAACAATGAGGAGGGTGTTGGTCTTTTTTCTCAGGTGACAGGAGATAAGATGAAAGGAAATGGCCTCAAGTTGTGCCAGAGGAGATTTAAATTGAACATTGGGAAGAATATCTTCAGTGAGATGGTGGTGAAGCATTGAAATGGTCTTCCTGCAGAGTCCACACCCCTGTAGGTATTTAAGAGATGTGACAGTAAGGAGAATGTTTTACTGATGAGACTTGGTAGGTAAGGTTGACAGTGGCCTTGAAGATTTGAAGGTCTTTTCTGACCTAGATGTTCTAAGATATGATGATTTTATGAAATGATAAAGACGTTTTCTGAAAATTAACAGTAATAATAATTACAGGAAAAATTTGGGTTAACTGTAGTGTTGTATCTTGTTGAAAATCAGGGATGCAAGTAAGGTTCCATCCTCACATCTTCAAATACATGGAAGAAAAATAATTCCTGCACAGTTAATGATAACAAGAATCCATCTCTCATCATGTTGAATTCAGTGCTTTTGCAGGTTGCAATGTACTAGAATCTATTCCATGAGCTATGGTAAATGTTTTCTTCCGTAATGTGAAACTCGTTTTGTTGAAATAGATACACACACACACACACACACACACACACACACATATGAGATCTGCTCCAAAAGTAATGCCTCCTGTTTTATTATGTTGGCCCACAACATCAGAGGTGGATGTTGGTGGTATTTCAGTAGAGATTGAGCCTTTCTGACAATATTCCATTTCATTTTGTTGCCATGCAACAAATATCAGCAGAGGGCCAATCTGACAAAATGGTGTCTGACATGGAAGTGCATAAGAAGCAAAGGGATGTAACTGAATTCCTCCATGTGAAAAAAATGCTCCCATTGGCATTCATTGATGCTTGCTAAATGTGAATGGATGACAGTGGATGCCAGCACAGTGAGGTTTTGGGTGATGCATTTCAGCAGCGGCACAACTGTCACACCACAAAATGAAGAGTGTCTTGATCTGCTCATCTGCACAAATTGGCAGATTTCAACCAGGGAACAGAATATTGGCTTCAATGTGTTGGAAGCAATGGTGGCAATATTAGAATATCACAAAGTTTGAGCCAAATGATTCCCACTGATGCTCACGCAGGAAAAGGAAGAACACCATATCCAAGTTTGTCAGGACCTATTGAACTAATACAAGGATGAAGGTGAGAGTTTCCTGGATTGCATCATTAGCAGTGATGAGACGTGGTGCCAACACTATGAGCTAGAGTCAAAACAACAGTCCATGAGGTGGTCACACGCAAATTCCCCATCAAAGAAAAAAGTTCAAGATGCAGCTCTCAGCAGGTAAAGTGATGCGCACTGTTTTTTTGCGATAGGAGTGATCCTTCCAGATTTCCTGAAGCTGGACAGATTATCTGATTGTTCAGTCACAACACTGACCAAGCTGAAGGCTTGAACTTCCAGAGCCAGGCCAGAGAAGAAGACAATCTTTCTCTCACAACACAATACCACCGGTTGCAAACCAGTTTGAAGACCTTGAAGCATATTGCCAGTCTTGACTGGACTGTCTGACTACACCAACTGTACAGTCTGGATTTGGTGCCTTCTGACTTCCGCATGTTTGGGCTGTTGAAAGATAGACAGAGTGGGCAACACTTTCCTAGGAACAATGCCACCATAGCAGCTGTGAAACTGTGGGTCATTTCCAGTAGTGCAGAATTTTGCAAGCGCAGCATGCAGGCTCTTATTCATTACTAGGGAAAGTGCATAGCTAATGGCGGTGTCTATGTTGAAAAGTAGTGCTTTCTAGCCAAGAATTTCCTCTATCAAATAGTGTTATTGTGCTTTTTATATCTCTTGTAGTTTCCATGGAAATAAATAGGAGGCATTACTTTCTGACTTTCCCACATAATATAAAGAGCAAAAGTTGATGACTAAACAATAATTTATTTCCTTACTCATTATTCTTCCATCTAAATTTCAACTGTGTTTGATTTCTCCTTAGATGAAAGAGGTGTGGAATATTTACCCACCTCTTCTTGAGTACAAAGCGTATTCATGCCACATGATAAATATATGGTGCTTGAGAAAAAGATATATATGAGTATTTGTGGAGATGTTGTGGATTGAATATATTCCATCAACGTTCCATTTAAGTAGATTCTATACTAATCTGATGTTGTAGGACATTTTCAGGAAAATGATTTTAGGATTGCAGCTTTTTTTGTCTTCTTTTCATTTAAAAAGTACATTTGTATTGTTTAGAAATCATATGAGAAATAATATACATTTGGAAATGCAGGAAATACCTAGACTGGGGGATGTAAAATAAATAAATAAATAAAAATAGAGCAGAATTATTTAAGCAATAATTACCAGTATTTACCAATTGGCTGGCTACTTAATGGTCCAATTGAAGAGACTTTTTTGATATGTTGATAAACCTGTCATTAATTTGTGGATAGTAACCAATTTTCAGGCATTCAGAATGTAGGAAATATTCCATTAAATTTATAAATTCATTAATGTCCCTGTGCACCAGATGGCATAATATTAGAAATTTTTTAAGCACTCCATAATTATAGCTTCTAACATGTACTAGTCTAGCTGTATGTTTGACAGTTTGGTACATACATTAAGGTTTAGAGTACTGCAAAATGTTGTGTAAATAACAAATCCATGCCTAATGTCTTGGGCATAGAGGCATTCAGATAGAAAGGATCATGACTGTAAAAAAATTAAATTCTGATTCTTGAGTTCAGTGTCTTTTTCCTGATATTCTGTAGGGCAGAGGCCATGACTGCATTTTAATTGAGTATTAAAGCAGACGAAAAACAGATTACTGAAATCACTATAAGTAGACGTCATCTGTAATGTTGCAAAAGCATCAGGCGCAGAAAGGAGAAATGACTCCTTCTGGTGTGCCTTCTTTTGAGGTTCTCTTTTCTAGAGACACTTTAGAGCTACGTAGTCAACTGCTTTTTCAGCTTTATAGAAGTAATTGGCAACTCAGCTCTCAAAGAATTTGAGGGAAAGCATCAGAAGGTTTTTAAGCCAAAGACTCATCCACATTGATTCTGAAGTAAAAAACTGCTCGAACCTCACAGAGTAACTCCTCAGAATTTCAGAGGTATTGGCTTAATTCCCCAGCTCTTATGCAACATGTGAGGAGCAGGGAAGATTTAATTCCCAAACCAGAAGCTAGAGCCATGACGGGAACTGCACCTTGAAAGGATAGTGTATATTTTACCAGTTCTGAGAAGCACAGTTCCCTCTAAAAAATATCAGCTCATCAGGCTAGGATAGGCTATGCAGAGGAGTCACGTGCAGGACGATATCTTTTCTCAGTTTGCCCTATTTCTGGATCAGTTAACTTGAAGAGCAGTGTCAATGGAGACCAAGATGTTGAAGCCCTGCTGAAACGCAAAGGTAACTCTTAATGTTTCCTCCTGTTCCCTGATTGCACAGCTAGGCAAAGAAGAAGTGTATGCAGACCAGGACAAGAGGCTAATACTTTCTTCATGTCCCACATCCTCCTGAGTGGTCCACATTAAGTCTGGCAGAGTGAGCATGGCAGCAAAGTCGTGGCAAAGGCATCCACTCTACTGCGGCCAAAACTCTACAGAACACCCTTTGATTTGGCAATGCCCTTAATCTCGAACTTCAGAGCTGTTTTGTATTCAGCTGGTGTCTTACTGGATCATGTAATAACTGGGAAATTACTAGAAAACTTTGTGGTACCAAATCCTGTTTATTTTGATTTACGAAGTGCAGAACTCATTTGCATTTCTCATTGTTTTCTCTTCCTTTCTCTCAAGTGCAGCAGACTACTCTACTACTTAATGTGTTAATTGTGTCAAAGCAAAGCAGGAAAAACTGATTTCTCGTCAAGGATTTTTCCGAACTGTGCTGCATCTATGCTGACAACTTTGCTTTTTTTCCTTACCCTAGTTTTGTAGAAGCTTTCCTAGTGGATCACTAACACCTTGTGATAATCTGAGGCAACGATGCAATCTTTGTAGTACTTCTAAATCTGTGTTATTCAAGTTCGGCTTTTTAAGTCGTCTCATTTGAAGAGCTGATCAGGTGGAAGAAACAAAAACACAGATCTATTATACTGGTGTCAGGGTGACCTGATGGGTGACATCACCATTTAACACTGTCATGCTGACAGATGTTAGTTCAAAAAAAGTCCCCCATTAGCTTACTGAGTCACTGGATATTCATGGATCATGGGGTTTCATTAAGTAAGGGTTAAGAGGAGGAAAAATTATGAGGAAAAAATTATCAGTCTTAAAGAGAATCATAAATGTAATAAATATCCCTCCCTCTGTGTATCTCTTTGTAATAAATGCAAATATTACACAAAACGTAATATAGAGACTAAGAATGGATTTGGTTCATTGATTTAGTTAGTTTAGCAGTTGGGCACTATCCAGAGGTTACGGTATAGGTAAAAAGTTCAAATAAAATTCCTTTTTGTTACCTTTTGTCATGTATTTCTTCTCTGCATTTTTACTTCATTATAATTTTTGGTAGAAAGTTTCCATGAATCTTCTTTGCTTTTGAAATTATTCTTTATACTGGTAAGAAAGTTTTAATAACTATTTTTAAAAAAATTATGCACTTTTATTCTAATATAAAATTAAAATTTGATTTTTTTATTAACTCTGCACTGTTTACAAAAATATAATCATTTACGAACACACGATGAACATTTGAGGATGCGTTTTGAAAGCAAAAAATAAATTTAAAACATGTAGTTATTAAAAAACATACACTAAAAAAAATACAAAAATTAATACACAATTCAACTGATCGCTGAATCTTCAGTACGCATATGCATATTTTTGTATGATACAATCCTTTTTCTTTATTCTTCGTATCAAATCCAAGCAGTCCAAGCAGGTGCTTGGAAAGTAGGGAACAGTAGTTATTCAAAATCATATATTACTCTTCTTTCTTTTTTTCTTTTCTTTTAAATTTGAGACTGACTTCAGTAACACTGTTCTCACCTATTATTGAGACTTCTGAATGAGAAATCAGGTTGACTTTTCAAATCTGGAAATCACAAGAAAACTAATTTTGACCTAGATTTTTCTTTTTACTTTTTTTCTAAACTGATTGGCTCTTTTATGTGAAGGAAGAAAGCTTGCTATTTTTTAATACACCTTACTGATGCTGAAGCTGGAATTGGTTTCCTTCATCACTGTTACTTCTTCTCCATCAAGCTGAAGAATCAACATTTCAGTTAGTGATCTCCAAAGCAGAAGGCAGTTATACTTTCACAATATTCATTGAGGCTTTAGGTGCTTGCTTCTCTCATGACCTTGCACTTTCTTAAGCATGGATGCTGTAGATCTTTTTAGGTTAAAGGTTGTAATTGCAGTCAAACATTGTAGACCTAGACAAAAAGAAAGTAAAAACCTTCGTAAAACCTACATGATCTAAATTGAACATGACACAGAGAAAGATCAAGAATTTATGAAACGCATATCATTAGACAAAAAGGCATGTACTAATCTTGGTTTACATTTAATTTTTGTATCATAAATATAAAGGGAAAATGTTAAATGGATTGTACTTAGTTGTAAGTAATGGTTCCTTACTAAGTAAAGATGCCTTAGTAACTTAAATTGTTTTAATATATTATTAGGTGTGTAAGACAGAATTATGGTAATTTTTTAAGATATTTGCTTAGAAGTGAAGGTTGAAGTTAACTACAAAATAATACCTTATAAAAGAAACAAACAAACAAATGAAGATTAGAAATAAATGTTCACCTTTAATTAGAAGATAAATGAAAATTGGAATGTCCAAACAACCCATAATAAGTTCTTGTCGTTTATGCATAATTCCTTCTTTAGATGAAAAAATATGGATTTTTTTCTTATACTTTGAAAATAATAGGTTTATTTTAATCCACCTATTTTTTTCTAAGCTTTGTGACAATGAATGAAAATGACAAAACATTGAAAAATATTTATTTAATTTGGCTAAACACAAGAAATGAAGAGTTGCCTTCTGGTGCCGAAGACTGACATCTCACAAACATGTTAACTTCCTTACTTTTTCATTTGAAGCACCTTAGTACAAAACCAATAAAGTCTACTGAGAACTAATCTGAGCTCCAGACCAAAAAAATATGTTGAAGTCCCAAAAGTCCCTTTTCAATGTTCTTTTCCATTTGCTTTCTTCTGCACCCTTTTCAAGAGAAAAAAAATTATTCTGAAACAGAATGGATCAAAGTAAATTTTGTCTCATACTGTGCCCATGGAAGTGTGTGGGTGACCTGTGGGTATTAAAGCCAACAAGTTCCTATTGAGATCATGAAATAGATTCAGGGATATTCATATATTCCATGGTAGTTTCAAGTATATGAGAATGCAGTCCCTCGTAACCTGAAAAAAAAAATCAGAGGGTTAATAACAAACCTGTACTAATTATTAGATTTGCTATACTTCAGCAAAAATGTAATGAATGTGAGCACCTGGATTTAAGGGAAGTTAGATCTATATTTGAATATAATCTAGCCCTAAAATGATATTGAGATTTGGATGTGGAATCATAGATATCTTCTTGATGCATAAACTGGTTACAAGAGACTATGGATGCTGAAATTTTACTTAGATACAAAGAGAATTATTGGAGAAATCATAGGGAAAAATATTTTGTCTTTTTTTTTTTTTTTAATATGTGCATGATATGCACTTGCCTGGTAATCTGGTACTGCATGATTGTTTTGTGCATTAACATCCAAGGAAACCTGCATATACTTCAATTTGGAAAGCTGAACTGCAAGGCTTTTAATTTGAATGAATGCAGCTAAATCAACTGGAAACTTTCTGGTTTTAATGAAGCTTTCATGAAAAGTCAGCGTGATGAAAGGAGATAAAGCACAAAGAATATAAATTGTTATAAAGTTAGGAAGCTAATGAGAGTTTGAAATTACAAATTGAGACTGACTTTTGTCTAAAGGTAAATTTTTAATTCAGTTCAAGGAAAATAAGATTTAAGACTGTTCCATTTTTAAATTTCCGCTAGAATCCCAGTTAGTTATTTGTTAAAAATCCATTAAATTAATTGATGTATAAAGAATGCCAGTGCGAACATTTGGAAGACTCTTTCCTCCATCTCTAATCTCCTGTAGAATGATATTAAAAGGATAACAACCCATCCATACAAGAGTTCATAAAACACTTTAGCCTTCAAGAATTGTCTGTTCCTTTGTCAGGGCTGTATATCAGTTATGGAATTATTGTGTGTACCAGCAATGTGGAGCATTCAGACTCTCCAAAAACAAAATCCTCCCATGCTTTTCAGTGAAAATCAGCAAACAGACATGGTATTCAACACTTTTGCAGAAAACAAACTTCAGAGGGGTACAGACGTCCAAAGAAAATTCATTTAAAGTTAAAATTACTTACTAAGAATAAAGAAAAATCTGATCTACTATTCAAAAACTGAAAGAAAAAAAAAATTAGACTATGGATTCTTGGCTGGTCACAAATTGTTCCCACCATTTTAAGTCATTCTTTATTCTGTACAACCTGACATGGATGTCATTAAATACAGGTATTGGGTCAAAGTGTGGTAAGTTCAGAATTATGTAATTATATTTGTGACTATTAAAAGAGCTACTAACTTAAAGTTAGTCTTTGTTAAAAAAAAAAAAAAAAGAAAAAAGAAGAAAAAACCTCTGTCAACGATCTCAGTTATCTTTATCAGCAAAATTAAATCACTTCAGGGGATTAAATTTCCCATAGCAAACAAACCAATGTATTCATGTGAAGACTACTAAAACTGTTATCTAATAGCTTCCTGTTAATGCTTCTTTAATGGTGGATGGATAGTTAAAAAAATAAACAAGTGACGAGAACACGAAAACTGTGATTATAAGAGAAGATTGTGTGCTTCGTTTCAGGCTCTTACCGGTCTTCGTTTCCTTCGTTTTTAATGTGATGACTACTGCCCCCTTCTGACAAAAGATAAAAATAGTCCTCATTTCCCGTTCGTGGTAACAAAAAATTGGTTTGAGAAAACGTGCTCTGACATCTCTGCTTGTTCTGCACACACAAAGATGGAGATAAATTTTATCAAAAGTTAAACCATTGCACAGTTAGAGTGATTTCACTGGAACTATGGCCTTCAATATATTTATTTCCTTTCTAACATCCTACAAAAATTTTCAGTCTTCTCTTGGTAAGGTTGCAAATTGTAAGAAATAACCCCCAAGCAGATATGTCTAAGGATTAGCGTTGACCAAGTATCATTTAAAACAAATTTAACTTTAAAGAAGGCATAAATTTAAAACACCACCTTACATCACAACAGAACAAAGTCCTTTTTCCTAGGTATGAGTTTTCAGAATTATCCTGGAGTCCAAAGAGCTCATTGTAGCTTTTAGTGCTCCAAGTTGTGCAAAGAGGTAAAGAAACTGATAATTCTCCTTTCAGAGAGCAAGGTGCAGTTGCATTCTCTTCACTCCAGTTTCACTGTTTGGAGGCACATGCAGAGGAAAGTGAGAGTTGGAGTGGTAGAGTAACATTTTGTGTGAGTCTGGATCCTGTTCTTGAGAACCAGATATACTGACTACAGCTACAGACTGAGTGAGGTGGGAGAGAAAGATACTGAGTGGGAATTTGTTTCTACAAAGGTTTAATTATCAAAGATATAATAGTATTAGGAACATCTCAGAAAGGTGAGGGAAGTCACAAAGCTTGTGAAAGGTGCATTCAAATTCATTCTAAAACTAGGATTTGGGTTTTTTTAAGACTCAATTTACAGAGGAAGTCAGGAATTCCTGTTCCAGAATTCAGAACCTGCACTTCTAGCATTTTCTCAACATGTATGGTTTATATCAGCAATAGAAGGGAGTGATTGTATCACTGCCTGATCCTTTTCCCACACTACAAGAGGCTGGCAAAGCAGATAGGGAGGATTGGTTGTGTACTGCCTAACTACAGAACAACATGTTCAACTGATCATGCCTTCTGGAAACTGAAATGGTTGATCAGATGTCATTTGTTCCTGTGTTTGGTCAGCTCCTGAGTCAAAGCCAAGAATATCTGCTGTAATTTGAACAAATAATGCAGCTAAAAATGAAGGGGCAATGAAGTCTTTGTGGTTACTTTTTCTTAGGCTTCCCTGTGTTTTTGTCATACCACTGTTTTTTTCTATCACTTTTTGATTTTTTCACAGCATCAAACATGATAGCTTTGTGTGATGACACATACTCTTCATGACAGTTGTGCACAAAATATTGCTAATCAGAAAAAGATGGTTTAATTTTGTAGACCTTTGACATTTTATCCCTTTTTCCATTCCACTTTGTTAATCTCTCACAAAACTTGATCTGAAGTTTTGAACAACGTTAATGTCACTGTAATGTCCATCAGCCTGACACAACTCCCAGTACAAGATACTAATTACTTTTTAGGACCCTCTCCAGCTTGGTCAATTTATTAAACTATAGTGGCACAGTCTGCTTAGTTACCATGCTATGCTGTAAGAGAGATGTTTAATTCTCCCCACCCCCTCCATCCTGAATTGAATCTGCTCTCAAGGGAAGAGCAAGGATCCCAACAACTGTGCTCAGTCAGTGATGAGGGGAGGAGTGGCAGGCAAGTCCACATGTGAGGACACTGTGATGGCATGACTGCATGGCTCCATTTCTGACCAGGAGGCTTTACAACTGCTTCAAATGGCTTCCCATATCTGCACGTGATGAGCTCTTGCAGGCTTCTGCACAGAATTTAACGGAATTACTTCTCCAAGTGGAACAGATTCACATTAGGTATCAAATCCCATTATATTAAATGACAGCTTGCAATATCTTTCCTGCCTGACTTGGGCATCCTAAATTTTAATTTCATCTACATTTATTCTTTTACACTGAAGACTCTCAGTATGAAACCAAGCTTACTGTCTGAAGATTGTCAGTGACGTCACAGCTTTATTTTATCCAGTTGATTAGTCTTCTGAGTTTAGTTTATGCAGAAGAGGTTTTTGGACCCATTGCATCATGATTTTAATAGTCTTACTTTCATCTGCCAGGTAATATTGTATTGAGGACCAACATGAAAAAGGACAACAAAACCAGAGGTTTTCATATCCTATTGCATACGTGTCAGGAGAATTTAGATAAAATATCTATAGTTATTATAGCCTTTTAGTTTTTGTTTGTTTCCTCTAAATGAAATAAATCAAGGATGAACACCTAGTTTTACCTGCAAAAGGCTTCCAGTGGATTTGCTGAGCTATAGCCTGTTATTTCCAAATTCATACCAATAACTTTTTTTATAAAATGAATTTAATAATGATGAAGAAAAGCAAACTAATTGAAATAATTCCCCACAACATTACCTAAATTTAGAGAATTCAATTAACTATGGCATACTCATTAACACACATAATGCTGTAAAACATTCATCTTAGGTAGAAATATTGCCATTACTAATTATAAAAGTATAATCTGTGAGAAATAACTAATTAGAAATGTGCAAACAAATTGTGTTAAAAAATATAAGGGAAACTGCAGAGCAGAATTATACTTGGGATAAAAAAGATTTTTTGACCTTAACAAGATTGTCCAGTAAAACATCTATTTCATTTTCCACTACTGGAGCTGATCTGTGTTTGATTTGACATAAAGTCTGCTTAACAGAAAGTCTTAGATCTTCGCAGTTCTGCCTCTTCTTCTGGAAAAAAATTATTTTTTGGAATTTCATATCATACAACATATTCATACAATGTTCAAATGAAATGTTAAATCTCTGACACTGTATGTGAAATTTGCCAGTATTAAGATTCAGAATCTTACATTATTTTCATAGATTTTATATATATATATATATATATATTTATGTATGTATGTATGTATGCATATATTTCAAATTGTTTAGAGGGTGAGCTTTGGACCAAGAAACATTGATTCTAATCTTATCTTTGCCATGTCTGCTGCGTGAGTCTGAGACAGACATCTCTCCTCTTTGTATTTCTGCTTTCATTGAAAAGCCCAAGAAAATCACAAGACTATTCCAATGAACAGACAGAGAGCTGTTTTTCCAAAGTGCACCTCTTTTTCTGTAAGTAAAACTGACTAAAGAGTAATTTTTCTTCTTGATGTAAGCTTACCTGTGTAGCCTACCTCTACAAAAACTTTATTTTGTGCATTCTTTGGAAGAAATGGACATATAATTTTACAAATCTTAATGAAATGAAATATCACCGGGATCCAAGAAGAACTTTGTTGACTCCAGTTCACCAGCATTTCATGCCAAGTTGATAAACCATAGTTGTTGTTGGTTGGTTGTTTTTTTTTTTTTCCAGTCATTCTATTTTCTGTTGTTTAAAGTTTTGTGAAACTTAACATGTTATGATACTCAGAAAATTTCAGGGGAATAAGAAGTTCATCCATTGCGTAAATGATAGAAACTGAGACTGATGAGTTGCCAAACAATCTTTCATCATTTCTTATGGTTTCCACCTGAGGTAGCATTCTCAATACCTTTGTATAGCCCTGAGTATTCCCATCAAGAAATACCTAGTATCTTATTGAGCTCCATCTACTGTTCTGGTATCCATTACTTTCACTAATAAAAAGAAAAAATATTCTTGCGATACTCTTGCTTATGAAGGAAATTTAGAAAAATAATTTATTATTGTGATTGAATGTTTTGTAAAAAATCTACTCATTTTCTCTACAGAATTCCTTTAAGAGCTGAGATATTTTTTGGTCTTATTTTCACAGGTTGCCATGACTTCAACAAATTGCTTTGTAAGAACAGAGTGCAAGATACTGGGATCAGATTTTTCTAACTCCTGCAAGTGTAAAGAAAAATGACTAAAGCTACAAATTGAATATCAGAATGGGTAGGAGAAGTATGAAGTGAGACAAGAAAAATCAGACCTTTGCATGTCTTATGAAAAAAAAAAATAAAAATCTATGAATTGTCTAAAAGAGAAAAGTGAAAAATTAGTGACACCTCTCTGTCCTGTTTCTATGTCTTCAAATGGAATAAATACACCTATTCTGAGGAGGGTTTCAGATATGTAAGCAACAGTGGGGCCACACACAGAACACAGATAAAATATTAGATAGGCAGGTGCTTTTCAAAAGTGCTCCCTCAATCTGCTGTGCTAAACTGGATAACAGAATGCCCATGCAATTAAATACAGCACCATAACAGCAAAGCAAAGAGAGATGTTATCATTGTGTCTTGAACCTTGTCTTTTATTTGAGTGCTTAAATTTAATGTTCTACATCAGGCAGTACCAAAATACTTGAATTACTTTGGATATTGCTAACCACAGCATTTTAGGATGCTGATATAATGTATCTATGAAGATTCCATATTTGCTATTAGGTAGGGAGAAATTGCTCTTCTTGTCAATCATGTCTTGAATTCTGTGTTTGTGTAACAATTTTTTCCTTTTTTTGATATTTTACTGCTATAAGTGAGGTCAGAATCAAGGCTCACTGTGTAGAACTTTATTTTAGAAATTTACTTTAAATACTATAGCTTTAATCCTGCAAGTTCCTTTGAGACATCAAACATTACCTAAAGGAGTAACAGTCGAGGGAGATTTTCTGTTTCAAGATGTTTAGTTATCAGCTGTACTTGAAAGATTTCCCTTCCTCTTTTAAGTCAAGTAGTGATTTTCACTGCTACTTTGATCATAGCAAGAGGTAGGTATGATATTTAAATCCTGTTGTTTGGATATTTATATCTGTTTAAACTTATGGCAGCCTTTATAACTTCAGGGCCCAATTCCTCCAGACTCTAGCTAAACTTTCTGATGATTAGATGCTTTGTCCACTTCTACTGTGGGAAGAACCCTGAAACCTCAGTACAAATAATTTTTACTGACATTGCACAAGTTTCAGCAGTTTAAGCAAAAGTGAATTCCTTCAGCCTGTGAACATCAGTGAAAGCTTTCAGGGAATGTCAGCGCTTCTGGGAAAATTGAATAGTTCATATGAAAACTTACATTGTGATGTGGATTAGTATTCAGGTATTACTAATTATTTAAGAACAAACTGGGAGACACATTGACATATCTCCAGGACTATATCAGAGGAAGATACTGTTGTATGTTTGAAGGATAGGACTACAATATATTAATACTGTGAAAAGTACTGCAGTAAACAGGCTTGAAAAATGTCCAAATTTGGCCCTTCCTCATAGGTTGGAAAAAATTCTTAGACTCAGTACAGTGTCATTAATCCTTCCCTGAGTTTATGGCATGTGTTCTTCTGCTTTCCATGTGTGGCAAGGTCTTTATACCACTAACAAAACCACAGAAATCAACTGTACAGGAAACCATTTTCCAAATTGTGTTTTCCATCTTTTTATGTTGAAAGCTTCTTTTTATTCTGCTTTCTTATTTTTGTCTTTTATTTTTTTTAATGACTTTCAGTAGTACTTAATCCTCTGACTGTATTCACCCTAGTTTTGTTTACAGTTTTTGCAAATGAGAATACGTGCAATTCATTGCAGTATAGTAGTAAAAAAAGGGCTACAATCAAACTTCCATTTGTGGCAGAATATTAAACTCTGACTTCAATTAATATGAAGAACTTTGCTTGGTGAAGGTACAAGCAGTATTACCAATTTGTTCTACTGAATCTCAAAGAGAAAACATAGAACTGTACACTAATTTTCATTGCTACAGCAAAGTTTAAGTTGATTTTATTTCAAGATCATAGATTCATAGAATCATAGAATTGCTCAGGTTGGAAAAGACCTTAAAGATCATTGAGTCCAACCACGACCTAACCATACTACCTTAACTCTAACAACCCTCCGCTAAATCACAGAAGAAAATCTATGAAGATACTAGCTAATGAACTAAGATATAGATCTTTGGAACATCTTTCATCTTCTTTATTTGAATTCAGTTTTTCAGTTTGGGTTTTTGTGTGTTTATCGGTTCAATCTGTGCTGCTGAAAAAAGCATGCCTTCTTTTTACCTATCACAAGAACAGTGAGATATGTAATATTATTATTTAACAGTTAATAATTAAAGCCTCAGCCCATTTGCTTTGTGTAATGTGTGTGTGCAGTCTCTAGGTATATATATATATACAGTCTTTTCCTTGTGTTTGCTGGTAAAGAGAAAAAAGTATGTTGATAAATAATCTTTGTCTACTCTTAGTTCTTTCTTGCTTACAGTCCTGGAAGAAAAGAAGAGTAATACATGGAGGGAAAGCACTACAATACAGGTAACAATCTGCCCTTTTAAATAAATTTACTTTGCCAATACAAAGACTTAGAAAGTTAGAAGTGGTGATCTAGTCCATTCCCATGCTTGTAGGCATCTCCTACTCATGAGTCATTCTTAAGAGATGTCTTGTTCAACTTGTTCTTAAAGTGATAGATTCTCCATTGACCTCTAGTGCCTTATCTGTTGCAAAGGTTTTCCCAATTTTCTAACCTCTATATCTCATGTAGCAATTAAAATCCTTGCAACTCTTTCCTTCACCTGAAATACAGAGAACAGTTCATCTTCCAATATTGTTTACTTTGAGATATAAAAATAAATAATCCAAACAATACTTAATGTTAGTATTTTATTATTTGATATTTGATAACATAATGTGCAATATACATAATACTTAATATGTGATGCTTAAAACATAATACTTAAAAATAATAATTTATATTTATTTTATATTTTATTTTTATTTCCTTTGAGAGAAATTGCTCAGAATAATTTTATTCAAAGGAAATTTCTTTCGTTATTTCTTTTACGTGACGTTTCCTCTAATAAAGTTCCGCTAACTGCAATGAAAATGAAGAAAGGGTTATGACTCATTTTTGTAATTAGGAGATGATAATTATGATGCAACAAAGGTTTGGAATTCAATACCATGTTTCATGAGCATTTTGTGAGAGATTCTTCCAATAATTTGGCCTTAAAATGCCCTTGATATTTCTTGTGTTGATTTGGCTGCTTTTTGTTGCATTAAATTAGTCAGTCATCTTTGCAGAAGGCACTGAATCTTGACAAAGGAATATACAGCTAATGGAATATTTATTATATTCAACTAAATAAATGGCTTACTGGAGACAGTAAGAAGTGAGACAACTGGCTATGTCATGTTGTTTTAAGAGACTGCAATTCCTGATCTCCTAATGGCTGCTTTTTCCTTACAGCACAGTTAATGGAGCTGGACTGTGATTACATATAGTTATGGGATAAATTGATTTCTTTTTTTTTCTTACTGATTATTTGAAGGCAACTTGGATGGTATCATTTAATTAAATTTACATGTAGAGCCCCTTTTTTTGTTCTCCTTAATTTGAAATTTTGTTTTAAACATTTAGGTAGACTTTCAGAAGACTTCCACATAAAAGATTGGATTGTAACACACTTAACTATACACAGGTATATGAATAGGTAAACTTTTTGGAAGAGGAAATTATATTAAATAGCTATGTTTCTTACAAATTCCCATATTTAACCAAAAAAAAAAAATAACAACAACAACAAAAAACAAAACAGAAAAAACCTTATTAAATTTCTTTCCACTGAGTAGCAGACGTATCTAGTCAGAGTAAGTGGTGGGAGGAGTGGCAGGCAAGTCCACATGTGAGGACACTGTGATGGCATGACTGCATGGCTCCATTTCTGACCAGGAGGCTTTACAACTGCTTCAAANACAACAACAAAAAACAAAACAGAAAAAACCTTATTAAATTTCTTTCCACTGAGTAGCAGACGTATCTAGTCAGAGTAAGTGGTGACATGCTTTTCAGTCATTTCAAAGGTGGCACTGAAATGACACTGTTCCCATTTGGAACTGAGTGGGTGATGGTGTGCTCAAAACATAATTACACACTGGGTACAAAACTTTAAGCAAACAAGATAATCTTGGATTAATTGACAGATTTCAGCATCCAAGTTCGTGCTAAGTTTCCAACCTCTTAAATGAGACAGTCCCTCAACCTCGTTTATGAGTTGTTGTTTTTACTCTTAGGTAACTAAAACTCAGAAATCAGAGCATACTCAAGCTATACTCAACAGTTTTAAAAAAAATAAAATACAGTTTTACCTAATTTGTTTTTAGCTATGAGTATTCTGTACAATAGATTTGGCTGGTGATTCTTTTAAATACACCGAGAAAATGGATATGCTGATAGAAGCAAAAGCTCTTTGAGCATGTTTCAGGGTGCCAGAAGCCTCATGTGGCATTTAAACCATATTTTATTGAGCAGGAAAAGATTACTATCAGTTATCCAAGTTCAGCAAAGAAAAATTCCGTTTGAGAAGCAGCAGCCTGTTAAAGTATGCATGCAAGCATGTTAGCTTACCAAAATTCTGCTTTACTTTTTGTTTTCTCATGTAATAGCTTTTTGCCTGCCTGACAGTCAGTCTTTTATTAATTTTCACTCAACATTTTCATTGCCTTCAGTGAATTCACAGGGCAAGGACAGCAGCCTGTACATTCAAAACTTAGACCCATAAAGTAATTGCATGTGAGACTGATACTTATTCATGCTTTCTGAACAAAATCTGAGTAGAGCTTAGGATATTGATTTACATAAATTATGTAACATATAAATGAGTTATTGCTACTTATCAGGGGTGGGTAGATTTATTTTCTATTGTAATTATATTTGGAATGATTTTCTCAATCCTGGTGGAGTCATTCCAAATATATATTGTAAATAAAACTTAAATTATTGGTCAATACAATTGCTCACCTACGTTTATTGATACACAATTTATCAAAATTCAGTTGTTTCGCCTTTAATTTTAAAATACCTCAAGAGCTTCTGGTGTCACGTAATACTTTTTTTTTCTTGACTAAATAAATAAATAAATAATCAAACCCACAACCTCTAATGACACCAATGAAAAATGCTTCTCTATGATCACGGCAATAACCTGTTCTCAACACAGATCTACTTAACTGCTTTTGCATTTATAATAGACATAACAGACAATTAATGCTTGGTACACTAAGCAGCAATCGTTGAGAATTACTTAAATAACTTTTTCTATAATACCTTAGGCCATAATTATAAAAGGTTTATGTAACTCGCAAATGATGCAAATAATGTTTTCTGCAAATATTCAACAAAATAATGGCAGCACAAACTATGCTTCTGAAATCTATTCTTCATTTATTTGGTGTATTCCATAACTTAAGCTAATTATGGTTGTTAGCTGTAGATAAACACATTACTAAAATACCCTTTAGTGCCTTCAAAAGAATAAATACGGAACTTCTACAGTTACTAAATTCCTGATGAAAAAAAGATTGAGAAAATACAGTTCTTTAAAAACTTAGAAGAGATGTCCCCAGCACCTGTAAATAGTCATTTCCAAATCTCCATTTTGTCTTGTTGGTTTGTAGAAAAAGAAATGGCTATGAATCCCATTGACATCCTCCAGACAGTTAGGCCAAAGGCAGAGAACAAATTTCTTTACTTATTTATCTTAGAATATATTATTATTAGAGGATGATTCATAATTAATACTGGGCACTGTTTCTGGTGGAAACTGTATCACTGCATCTCATAAAGAGGTTGCATCCAGCAATTTAGCTTGTAGATGCTAAGAAACTTAAACGCTTGGTAGGTGAGAGTAAAAAAATACTTGTCTCAACATGCCTTAAAAAAACATCCTTAACATCAAATTTCTTCTTAATTGCTTAAACTGGGAAAAATCCTAGTATAGAAATGTACCCTAAACACTGAAGGTTTTTTTTTGCTGACGATCTATTCAAAGTCTTTTTGATACATAGTGTGGTGCTAATAAGGATACTAAAATTTCTCAAGTTTCTTTGCTTTACCAGTGCAAGTGTGTTTGAAGACCTTACCTATCCTGGCCTTATTGTGCTTAATTGGTGTAGTTTTTCCCAATTAGGTTCAGTAAGTGAACTTTCATGTGCTGCAATTTTGCTTTGCTGAAGAGTACAGGAAAAGTGCAAGGAAAAAGAACAAAAGAGTTCATAAAGAAAACTGTCTTTCCTTCTCTGGAAGACAATGATCTTAACACAGACATATCCTGAAAATTACAGTGTTTTAAGTAATGTTTTCATCAAGATACACTGTGAATGAGAAATAAGACAAGAAAATAAATAGGAATTGGAATCCATTGATTCCCATTTACAGCTGATGGCTCACTAAAGGCAAAGCAGGCTTGGCAATCAGGCTTGGCAACCACTCAGCAACTACACCTGTCACCACACACAGGGTGTCTTCAGATGTTGCAGGAGATTCAGGTAGCACTAAAATTTCTTCCCCTTGCAAGCACAGTTGTTGTAAGTGGGAGAACAAGTTATGTCTTGCAGTAATAAAAACTTGAAGAAGGCAGGTCAGGACATGGATAATTAGATAAAATAATGAAACTGTAGACAGGGTATCTTCATGCCTAAACATTCTGCATTTCAATGGAATAGTATACAACTATTCACTTTAAATTTATACTTCTGGAACACTGAAGAAGATTATCTCTATTAAAATAGTTTGGAATATTATATAGATACATAAATTTACATAGACACAATATAGAAAAGATTACAGCTTTTTTTTTTTTTTTATGTCACATTTTGACATTCCTTTGCTAAGAAATTTTTTAGTCTCTGGGACTAATGAATCCATCACAATATGCGAGGATGTGCAATATGCATGTAAATGACTTGTAGGTCATTTGTCAAATATAAGAAATTTATGTGGATGAGGATAAGCAAAAGGCTACCACTTTGCTTCAGATAATGACAAAAAACATGAAGCAGCCTGCTAAGGAACAACAGAAGCTGAGACCAAGATTCTTACTATGCTTGCTCTCTTTATTCATTCTTTCTCACCAATTTTTCTTTCCTTCATTTGGTTCTTCAAATAAAGGCATTTTTATGGCCTTCCTGAGAAGCATAGCTTTTCTGTACTCCAGAAATTTCTAAAAAGAATTGGAACAATCACCAGATGGATTCTGTACTTGCGCAGAAAAATAAGCTTTATCTCACATACTTTGGACGGGCTGAGATTGGGAAGGGTGAGGGAGGAACAAATATCTGTTAACTAAGAAGAGTCACTGTTGTTTTTTTGGTTGTTTTTTTAATTGTTTTATGTTTTTCTATTACTAAAATATACACATTGATTTCTTAAGAAGCTTATTCCTTTATTAAAATATCCAGTAAAAAGCAACTTGGTAACTTGATCTGAATATCTGAAAAAACATAGGTTGCTCTGAAAGTAATGCCTCCTATTTATTTTCATTGAAATTATTACATAGAGAACTATAACACTGTTTTATCAAAGAGAGCAAATTCTCAGCTGAAAAACTATTTTTAAACATAGTCATCTAGGTTGAAGTCCTTTTGGACGCAGGCACAGACTGGGAGACAGGTGGTTCAGCAGAAAGGGACCTAAGAGTGCTTGTGACAGCAGGCTCAACATGGGTCTGCTGTGTGACCCGGCATCCAAGAGGGAAAATTGAATTTGGGGGTACATTAAACACAGCAAGCTGACCAAAAGAGGTGATTATCTGACTGTATATTGTTTATGCGTTCTTGCCTTGAATACTGAGTGCAGCTCTAGGCTCATAATGTAAGAAGGATGTTAGTATGCTCAGAAGTGTCCAGAGGATACGACAAACCTGATAAAAAGGCTGGAAGGCTTCTCTTATAAAGTGAAGCTGAGGACAATTGATTTGTCTACTTTGGAAGAAAGGAGGCAAAGAGGTAATCTCGTGGCTCTCTACAACTTCTTGAGGAGAAATAGAGAGGGAGGTGCCAGTTTCCTCTCTGTGGTAGACAGTGATAGAATAAGTGAGAATGATAAAAAACTGCTTCAGGGGAGATTCAGACTAGATATTAGGAAAAAATATTTTTACCACGAGTGTGGTCAAACACCTGAACAGGCTTTTTTGCAGGCAGTTGATGTCCCATACTGTCAGTGTTCAAGAGACACTTAGACAAGTATCTTAGTAATAAGCTATAACTTTAAGTTAGCCCTAAGGTAGTCAGTTGGACTGGAAGATCTTTGAAGATCTCTTCCAGATGAACTATTCTATTTGTCTTAGTTTCAGCCAGTACAGAATTGTTTTCTTCAGAGTGTCTGGCATGATGCTCTGTTCTGGTTCTAGGAGAAAAATGATGTTGATAACACACTGATGTTTATAGTTGCTGCTAAGCAGTGTTGTACAGAGCCAAGGCTGTTCTCAGTGAAGGGTCCAAGGAGCTGGGAGGGAACAGAATTAAGACAGCTGACTAAAACTGGCCAAAGGGATATTCCATACCTTATAACATCATGCAGAAGAAGTTCTGAAGAGGATGGGAGTTCATCTCTTCCTCTTCTACTGCTCAGGAGGCTAGCTGGCATGAGTCTGTAGGTAGTGAGCAGTTACTTGTGCATCACTAGTTACAAACATATATTTATAAATATTTGTCATAAGCATCCTTTTCTTTTTCTCTCTTAGTAAATAGTATTATCTCCTCTCCTCTTTTCTCCTCATCTTGTGTTCTCCCCCAGTTTTTTTGCTCTTAAGAGCTCACTTCAGCAATTGGCTATGACAGAAGTAGTATTTCTATACAGTTTCTAGTACTGAAGAATCAGATTGCACATTCATTGATAAATGTGTATTGATATACATTCACATAATCTTCATGTTGCAGTTAAGAGATCAGAACAGAAATTACTTGACCTTGCCTTTCCAAAATGACATACAAAAACATTACCAAAAATATCACCAACAATCTGTCCAATGAAAAAAACCTAAAGCACTGATGACACTTGATTGTTGTTGTATTAGATTTACAAAAAGCAAACATAACTCATGAGTGAATCAGCTATGTGAATAATCAACCTTAGTGCTTGTATGTATTTACATTCCTAGCAAAAAGGCAGTGATCAAAATGCCTATCACTATATAAAGTTTTTGATGTATAATTAATTAGAGATTTAATTCAAGTAATGGTTAGGGAAATAACTTGTTTGCTTGTTTCTTTTTGATTTTAGAGCAGTATCTGTTTACTTTAGAGGCCATCTGTTATGGCCTCATAGACAATGAGAATTGTAAGATCAAATTCTCAACAGATTAAAATCAACCTAAAAAATCTCTGTGCATGAAGAACTTGGTTATATACTCATGACACATTTTCAAATAAAAATTGGAACATTAAAACATAAATGATATTGACATAATTTAGACAACTGTGGAGGTTCAGATTTAAAACTTATCAATTTCAATGAAGTTTTCACATGTTCAAAACTGAATAATGCTATTTATGTTAGATTCTACATAAGAATAGATTGTGATACATACTTACAACAGACACTATCTGCAGTTTTCAAGGTGAAATTAAATTATTTAACTATTTCTCTGAGTTTCTGGTATGTACTGACTACACTGTGAGGATAAAATAGAATATTGTATGATATATATCAGGAAATAAAAGAATTTCATGGAAGCCAGTCTCATACATTCCTATGCCCTATGGGGAGTTTTTAATGAATAGATTTTCGATATCCATCAAGTCCAAAATGAGCAAATATAAATGCAATATTTTACAGTTTAAAAATACATAGTAATTACATTTATCTCTAACTGCAAGTTCAAAATTCTTCATAAAACTAAAGCTGGATTTTGATAAAGAGACATAATTCTAGAATAATCAATATAATATTTATACATCTACTTATGTGCAACTTAGCCTCTGCTCCCAGCACATATAACATTTTATGGGAAGAGTTTTTTTAAAAAGGTGCTGACATTTTTTACCAGTAGTTCTTAAGATCTGATTTTTAGAAATCATGTAGGTTTTCTTTTCTGGTTCTTTAGCTCCAGAATTGTTGCTCTTGAATAAATAAATATGAATAAGCTCTTACAAAACTCAGTTCTGGCTATACAGTTAATATATATTATTTATCTTATGCTGGTCTGATATCTTTAAAGTCACCAGATGCACAGGAATGAAAATATTATGAGCTGTAACACATAAGTAATGCAAAGAAGATTAATTACAGTAGAAGGGGCAAAAGTGAACTGATTTCCACACCCAAATGCAGCAAGTGTAAAATATTCTTCAAAGTAAATTATCACTGACTTGATGAGCTGAGAGACAGAACTGCATTTGCTATGAACTGCCTTTATCTTCAAGACTGAGTATAAGAATGGTACATTTGCATAAAAATCTAAACTGTGGATCTCAACATTAACTGCTAATTGAATACTCCTGATTAAAATTTTAATCCTTGAAAGCAATTACATTTTCTTCTGAAGAATTTCTGATTGATTCCTTCGGTAAAGATGTTGGGAACTCTTTGGAAATCATTTTAACGGTGTTAAACTGGTGCCTTTTCGCACGTTGACCCCCTGGGAATGGCTAATTAGGAGTATTATCTGTAGTCAGGACTTTGGACTGCCTGCACATTCATCTGAAACTATTTCAGCACTAAGAACACAGATGGCAATTGAATGAAATATGCTGATGCAGTCAGCTGGGACAAGTCAAAATTGGGAAATTTCTGATATAAATAATATTAATTGAAAAGAAAAGACTTTTATTTCAGCTGTTTCAGAAAGAGTCAGTTCTTCCCTTTCCTTTTAAAGTGAGAACAAATACAGTAGTTTATTATTTGAAATAATGCTGAGTGAAATTTTAGCTACATTTTATTGTGGTACTATAATTGCAATAATAATAATAACAACAATAATAATTTGCCATAAACTAACAGGTGTCTTAAGGAATACCTTTTATTTCTATTTTTGTGTGGTGCTACGGTTTAATTAACTAGTGCTACGAATCTAATTTTTATACCTTCTTTCTTCCTCATAGTCATTTTCCTCTCCAGTTCACTTTTCTTTTGTTTGTTTTAGCTAGAAAGCTGATCTGTTAAGTAGACAAAAATTTCCAACTCATTAGAACAATAACCTCTACTTCACTCCGTAACTTAGGTATTGTTTATCATTTGTACCTGTATAATTCTCATGACAGTAGTGATTTACTGGATTCTAAACCCAAAGTCTGATTTGGGCAAACTGAAGAACTTTGTGCAGATGAACTTGGTGCATTATTTCTCAATGCTATCAAGAAGAGTTTTCTTCCATTCTTTCTATTTCATTATAGAACAAAATTTATTTGAATAGTGGTTTTAAAACTCTCAGATCTTTCTTCCAAATAATGATTCCTTAGAGACCTTTGTGCTAATAGCAATTTGAATGGTGTATCTAATAAAAGGGATTAACTCTAAACACGTGGCTACCAAGAGTGCTTAGTCTTCTGAGAGCGGAGGTCAGGTGAAGGTCAGGAAGATATGTTATTTGTTTGGTTCCATTTTCTTCCAGGAAACGTCTGTATTAGTAATTGTTCTGGAAATTCTGATTTGAGTGACCAGCTTTTACTGGTTTTTGTTTGAAACAGCAACAGCAGCTCATCTTAACATGTGCAAGTGGGAATATTGTTATCTTATTAAGTATGTTATTGCCATCAAAATTCCAGAGGTCTGTAATTATTAATATATAGTTAAAAGTGAAACACATATATCATATGTAGTGAGTGTGAACTGTTTATTTTCAAGACAGATTTTTAGGACTCTACAGCTCCTTCTATAAGCATTCAGAATTTATCCAGGCCCTAGAATGGGACTTGCAAAAAACATGTCTGACTAAAAACATGGAAAACACAATGGAAAAATATGCCTAGATTTGCAACAAATACAGAAATGAGGACTTTTACTGTATGTATAGACATATATATAAAAGACATACTTCAAATTAGCAAGGTACATGTTGCCAGTCAAAAAGAACAGAGAACAGCAACTCTTTTTTTAGTATTGCCCAAAGTATGGTAATAGCTTGACATTTGAAATACAAGTCTGTTAACATTTTTATATTGAGGGCCTCTTCTGAGTATCCATAGGAGTTAAATGCAGATTTCTTCTTAAGAAAAACATTTAATATGTTTCAGAGTTATGCAGAAGTGAAAAAATAGCTGTAAATAAAATATTATTATTAATAATAACAATAATATTAATAATAATAAAGAAATCTTTTATCGGAAATAAGCTATTATGTTTGTAGCATATGTTTGGAGGGAGAAACAATTCTTGTGCATGCCATTCAGCAAGCATTTGCAATTCATAGTATAGATGGGGGTGATATTCACTGTCTCCTGAATATTCTTTTAAATCAGAAAGGATCATTGATGACAATTACTGTGTCTGTTCAAGCTCAGGACTGCTCAACCACAATGCCACAACAGAGACATGAGGCTGTATGTTGCACCAGGATATAAAATACTTTTTCTCCTTCTGGCAAAAGAACACAAGATGAGTGATTGGGCTTATACAGGATATTTGACTGTAACTGGACTAAGCTCCTGTCTCTGTAACCACAGCCTTTGCTGAAACAGATTGATCAATCCAAGAGCAAGTTAAAAATGTTGACGTGCGCTCTTCAGTCTTCTGTGCATTGCTGAAGCCTTTCATTGGGGATTTCCTGGGATTTACCAGCATGGTTTTCCTATGTGGTGACCTCCTGGTCCTGGCCAACCCCTATTGCATTCAACTCACTCTTATCACTGTGCTAAACCAACACTTCTTTCCCATCCATCCCCCAAAAAACCTCTAACATTATCTTTTCATTTTATGAAGTACTGAGAAGCTCCAAAGAATGAATTAAGAAGTCTTTTGCTGTACTGTGCTCAGTAGTATTTTTTTAAATGGTGGTTGGGAGGGGTACATCTTTTGAGATCATTACAATACTGTCAGATTGGATTTTTTATTCAAAAGGAGGAAAAACAGTGTTTTTCCCATCTTTGACTTGTTTAGCTATGTATTGCAGAGATAGTATTATAAAGATCTGATTGATATTTTTAACAGTTCAAACTGTATGAAATTCCATAGCTTCCACTGTAAGCATTATTTTAAGGAAACATTTCTGTCATTTTGCCATGTATTGAACTTTTTATTCTCAAACTTTATGAATGACACTCTGGAAACAAGACACATTAATCAAATTGTTTGTTATATTACCAGCTCATCTATTCACTAATCATTTACAACATGCCTAAGGCTGATCTTTGTGCAAACTGCATGAGAAATCCGTATTCATCTGCTCCAGCTTAACTCCTGAGAACATCCCGTGGCACAATGGAAAAGCAGTAAGTATATGAAAAGGTAGGGGAGAGAAAAAGTGGAATGCATTATTGGACAATGATTTTTAGTATCAAACATAGAAAAGCAAGAATTTTTCAAGAGCCTCACTCTTTTTTCATCTACACTATGCATTTTAATAGTCCGATAGAATAGCTATGCTTATATTTCGATACCAATTAAAAATAAAATGATTCTCTACATCATAAGTTTTTATTTTTAATGTGACTACATCTTTTTATATATATATGTAATGGTACTGCGGAAATAGTTCTTACTCATCACTTGCTTTTGGCCTGAGAAACTACATGGTTATCAACGCCAAAAATCGCCTTCCAGTACAGAATTGACATAGATAAAACAGGCAATTTTTGTGACCCACAGATACTGCCTTGAATTACTTGACTTCTGCATCTTACAGACTGAGAATTACTGCTTGAAGCAAATATGAAATGATTTCATATGAAAAATTAGCAGACATTTAAATTTCAATCCAACCTACATCAGATAAGCTATCATTTTTTAAATTTACAATTTTGCTCTTCTAGGAGCAGACATCCTAAAAACAACCACGTAGGAACTACTGTATGAGACCTATCTCCTGTTATGAGTTGTGCAGTATCATTTCCATTTCAGCACAAAGCCTGTTATTCCTCCCTTCTGTAGGCAGTGCTGCTGACAGATCTGTGAAGGAGGGCTCTCCAAAAATGTTTCAAAATGCTTTCCTGAAATAAAAGAAACTTCCAAGGAATATGTATATCTTCCTTATTGTCACATTATGGTACAGTATATTAAAAAAGCTCATGTTAAAGTTGTTTCTTTGTTTTGTTCAAAACCTGGTATTTTTACTGGGGAGTATCAGTTTTGTGGAAGTATTTGCTTCAAAATAATCTTTCTGCTGAAATTTATCTTCAAGTTGGATCTGCCCAAGAGTATCCAGTGAACATATGGCTTAATGTACTTAACCCTTCCTCAGAGTCTGAGTGTGGGAAAGGCAGATACAGCTACAGATAGAGCCAGGGACTACTGTTTAAAAGCCATCCAGAATAAATGAATTAAAGACATTTGCCTCTCAAAAGAGAGATAGGTCTCTTCCCACAAACTGAAAAAGTAGATTGGCTAAATTTATCAGATATAGCTATAGTTTTCTGGGAATCTTCATTTATGTGCTAGTTCTAAGAAAAGATCAATAAAAAGTTGCGTTGACTTAGTTTTCTTAAGGGAATATAATAGTACGTAGCCAGCAGTTATTATAATTATGTATGAAACTTTTTAATATAGGCTGAAATTAGAACAAAGAAAATGAATGTACGTGTTCTTAAAATATATGTCTCATATTTTCATTCTCAGTTTTTAACAGATCAATTTCAAACTAGGAAAAAAAACAGTAAAATGAGTTTTTTCAACAACTTTGAAGACTCTGAAATAAAAAAAATCAGCTGCTCTTATTTAGTGCCCAGCAAGAGTTGAACTGTAATGACAGAGATCATATGCATTTTGACCAAATATATATCAAATGTTAATCCTTCCATGTATGAAAAATTTGACATTATTAATATGTTATCATCAGACTTCCTTGCAATTATAACTGACATGGTCAATTTTAATTTCAGTTAATCTGTTATCTTTGAATTCAGTTAAACAACACTTACAGTATAAGAGGGTTGCTCCAAAAGTAAGCAGTGCCTCCTATTTTGTTATGTTGGATCACGATGTCAGAGGCAGATGTTGGTGGTACGGTAGTAGAGGCTGAACCTTCCTGCCAATATTCCATTATATTTTGTTGCCGCGTGACAGATGGCAGCAGAGGGGCAGTCTGACAGAATGGTGTCTGACATGGAAGTGTGCATGAAGTAAAGGTGTGTCACTGAATTTCTCCATGTAAAAAAAATGGCATCCCCTGACATTTATTAATGCTTGCTGAATGTTTATGAAGAGCAAACAGTGGATGTGAGCACAGCGAGACAGTGGATGATGCGTTTCAGCAGTAGTGACAGTGACATGAAAGACAAGCCACATTCCAGATGGCCATGCAGGTTTTTATTAGCATGGCATGCAGGCTCTTGTTCATCACTGGTGAAAATGCATAGCTAATGGTGGTAACTATATTGAAAAACAATATTTTGTAGCTGAATATTCAGCTGCCTGCTGAATAGTATTATTGTGCTCTTTGTATGAGTTATAGTTTCCATGGAAATAAATAGGAAGCATTACTTTCAGAGTGACCTACATATGACAAAAAAAAAAAAATAATAGTAGATGAATTAATGCTATTTTAACTACAAAAACTGAGTTATGATGACTACTTTTGTTACAGGTTCCCCCAAACTATCTTGAATGTTTTGGTGCAACAAGCTAATCTTTTCACAGACTCCAGATACAGATTACAAAGATCCATATATTGAAATTAAAGATGTATGAACACAGTGTATGAACTGCTAAAATAGAAGTGGCTAATTTAGCTTCAGTATTGGAAACAGATTCTGTAGGAGACAATGATGCCAGTGGAAACCCAAGCAGAATCTACTTTTTAATGGTGTTCTAAAATGCACTCTTACTACTCAGCTCTTCCGCTGAAAAAAAAATTAATTAAATGTAATAAATTGTATTAATATATTTTCTTTAAAAAAGGCCAATTTGGAGATATTAACTTCACAATTTAATATTTGTGTCTGGAAGATTAAAAACGGTTTGTGATTATCTTTTGAAATCTATTTAAGCATCTTTCTAAAATTACTATATTGGTGAAAGAAGTGATAAATGCACAGCTGATTTGACACTATTCAGAAATAGTGGAGAACACACATTTTCACTCTGAGACAGCTGAATGACCTTAAACTTCTACTATTGCAGACAACTGGAGACACTTTTATCTTCCAGAACAGTGCTCTTCAATAAAAGATTGCTCCAGTCAAGTAAGGATGGGCACTGGATCACATCACCACTTAAACAGTCCTTAAGAATACTTTCCACCTCCTTCGAATAACATTACCTCATACGTTTCAGTTCTTTGTTAGTGTTTGTCCTTCTGTATTTTGTTGCATATGACAAATCTTATTGATATTTTAATATTAAATGAACACTAGATGCTCTATTTATGAAGATAGATTTCATAAATCATTATATGCTTTCTGTAGAGAGATTTGGCGGCAACAGAAGTAATTACAAAGTGCAAGGAAAGCATTGACTGGCTGGTAAAACACATTTAAAACTGTCTGGATGCAGAACACACAGAAATCTATTTGGTCCTTGAGTTTGCAAATATCACAGTATGAATAATAAAAATCAAGTGTGTCTAAGTCCGGGAGAGTGAGGAAAATGGAAAGAGTCCCTAGTTGTTTACTTGAAGGAATGCTACTGAGAGCTAAACATACTCTTGTCTCCAGGAAATGGAGTGCTCCTGAAAAATTATTTTTAAATTGAGAAAAACACACTTCAGTTTAGAGGGTTTTGCCATATGAATTCATAACCAGGGAATAGTTCTGAAAAGGTGCCCTTTTGCTGTGTCCTGTGTTTTTGATTTGTGAAAAACTGAGAATTAAAATGATCAGAAGCCACAGTTATTTCAAGATCTGCTGAAACTAAAGCAATTCTACACGGATATCTCCTAACTTTCTTTAAACGCTCCAGACTCGTAGAAAGAGAAAATAAGTTACCCAAAACTGCTGTCACTGCTGTTCCCTGAAGAGAAACCCTAAAAAAAAGTTCTATGCCAATGCCAATGTTTTATTAAGGTTATAACTGTCTTTTCCCAAGGATTGCCAAAAAGGCTTTGTCTGCCAGCATGCACACAAATGTATTGCATACATTTGCAAATAATATATCCTCCATGTATCTTTTGCCCCCACTGAAAGATGATTTTTTCACTGTGAAAGGATCAAGTTTCTGACTCAGCCATCCATTTTCCATAGAACTTGCTCAGAGTATGCAGAGATGACCAAGGACTTGTGTTGGCCCCACAGCAAGGTAGGTGCAAGAGTAGGTTTAGCAGAGAAATGGTCAGGCTGGCACACACAGTATGTGCTAGGGCTAGGTCTATAGTATCTAAAATGCCTTTGGAGAAGGATACTGAGGATTACATTATAGCAGAATGGTCACTACCAGAAGGCAGATCATATGGAAATCCAGTTGGTTAGTGAACAGGAATGTAAAAAAAGAAATAAAAATTTTGCTATGTCTCTATTAAGGCACACCAAACACAGCACATGAAGACAACAAACAGCAAAAAAAAAAAGGTCCCCTGCAGCAGATGAAGGTACACTGATTTGAAAACTCTGCCTGGTTTGTTATGACCATGGCTAGAGGATCTCTAGCTCTTGTTAAGTGCTTTCTGGCTCTTTCTCAATATACCATACCAGTGTTTGAAATGCCTTTTCTTTTCAAGTGTTTTCTTTTTTTTTCTGGACTCAAATAATTTCAGTCTATCTGTCCCCTATTCTTGATTTATTTTCTTGGTATCTTGTTTAACTATTATCATTGAAATGCATTCTACATTTCAGCGGTGCTTAAACTCTCTTCTTGTGATTTTCATATTGCTATTTGGGATTTGAATTTATCCTGCTGTAGGGGAGCTGTTAAGTCATGGCTTGAGCTGGTGACTGAGCACCTAGTGAAGGGCTGTGGCTGGCCCAGGGAGCTGAAATTGTTTGCATTTGTGCTCCAAGTGACCAGAAGAGGTGGACTCAGGGTGGAGCCACCCTGGGCTTGTATAAGGGCCAGCCACTGAGGAGGAGAGCATCTTTTTCAACTAGGTTGCTTATTGGGAGAGTGTGCTGTATAGTCAGAGATCTCCTTTAGTGTTCTACACCAGCTGGGTGAGTTCAACTCTTTTTTCTGTATGTGACTACTGGCCTACCTGTGATACTTTGCCTGGTATCACCAAGAACTTGTCAAAAGCAATTTTGCATTTTTGTGGGCAGAATACCTGTGAAGTATTATGCTAGATTTCTCCACTACGATTTGATGTTAGGTTAGCACATTCACTTCTCAAGTCATCACTAGCCTTTAGAAGTTTTCCTTTCTGTTTTAGAAGTCCCTCCCTGCAGTGCTGTTCCTGATTCAGAGTGGGCACTTATCTTTCCTGTCTATAGCAGTTTGTATTTTGTTAAATTAAAACCTTGGATAGGCTTCATCATGAAGAAAGCTCAATTGCTTTGTGCTCCTCATTTATCACATCACCAGTCTTTGTGTCATAGGTAAATTATATCAGCAATGGTTTTGTGTTCATTTCCAAATCATTCTGTTGGCTGTTATTGTGCATGTGTGACTTCATTTCTTTTGTGTTTTTCCAGTATACAGGCAAACCCAGAAAAAAAGAACCCTAATTATATAGGCTTATCTTACCTTAATAAATGCTTCTACAAGCACTAGGCTTTGGATATTCCAGAGTATGGGTTTTCTGTGTTCTATGCTAGTAGTAGTCAAGAATTTCCTGTGAGTGCTATATACTAGAAAACTGTTTTAATAGTAATGTTTATATTTTTACATGGACTTTAAGGAATTTGAGTGCACTGAGAGTTTGGTTCCAGGTTAAAGAACCCAATCTGAACTTCTAAATTTAATATAATTTCTATTCCTTTTTAATATATTAATTGATTATCTGGACAAGGGTTTAGAGTGCACCCTCAGTAAATTTACAGATGACACCAAGTTGGGAGGAAGTGTCAATTTGCCTGAGGGTAGAAAGGCCCTGAAGAGGGGTCTGGATATGTTGGATCACTGGGTTGAGGCCAATGGGATGAAGTTCAACAAGATCAAGTGCCATATTCTGTGCTTTGGCCACAACAACCCCAGGCAATGCTACAGGCTGGGAGCGGGGTGGCTGGAAAAGGATCTGGGGTGTTGGTTGATGCTCAGCTGAACACGAGCCATCAGTGTGCCCAGATGACCAAGAAGGAAGTGAAATCCTGGCTTGTATCAAAAATAGTGTTGGCAGCAGGAGCAGGGAAGTACTCATCCCCCCCTGTACTCAGTTCTGTTGAGTTTGCATCTTGAGTACTGTGTTCAGTTCTGGGCCCCTTACTGTAAGAAAGATATCAAGGCCATGTCCAGAAAAGTGCAACGAAGCTAGTGAGGGGTCTGAAGCACACGTCTTATGAGGAGCGACTGATGGAACTGGGATTGTTTCCTCTCTGGAAGAGGCTCAGGGGAGCCCTTACCACTTGAGATGACTAAACTTTGTCATTTAACAGATCTGTAGCATTTTCAGTGCACAGAAATCTAGACAAATTACGTGTTTTTGTTAATCCAATTTTTTGGAAAGTAGCTTGTCTGCCTTTGAAGCTTGCTTCTCCCTAGGGGGTTTTAAAGACATTCATTTTTAAGCAAGTCAACCCCCCCTGCCAAAAAAAAAAAAAAAGAAAGAAAGAAAAAAGAAATTGGAGCTCTATTTTTTATTCTTTCTTCAGTTTTGGAATCAGTAAGGGCTGAACTGTACCTTTATGGTACTGGTCTGTGGTGAGGGTTTGTGGCAGTCCAGCAAGTGCTTTGAGAGGCATTGTGCCTCAGGTAAGCACAAATACTAATGCATGGTGGGAGTACTGCTTTCTGTAATTGCTAATGATGTGTTCCCTTTAACAGATAACTGTTTCTGATGATTGAGTGGAGACCACAGCCACATTTTAGCTGTACCCCTTCTAGCATTGCTACCTTCAGTAACACTGTGCAGAAGCTTTTTACGGTTTATTTTTATTATCTATATGGTACATGTCAGAGACTTATAGCATTCTGCCTTCCTGAAGCCAGTTCTGAAGAGCTTAGCTGCTTCATTAGTGTATATATGTATTACTTGAATTTTAGCTCTGGTAGTAGAATAATTAGACACGTAAAAACAGATATCCAAAGGAGCCAAAATACTTATTTTCCATTTCTGCTCAGTGTCATGTAAAATGTTAACACCTGGGGAAAAAAGAGCGAGTTGAAAGCTTTTACATTTCTTCCTTCTGAGAAGGCATAAAGGTAAGTAACTTCTGGTCCCATCTATTAGATGAAATGTCTTATTTGATGCTGTGAAAACACACATTGATTTATTTGAAGTTCAGTGATAATAAAGAAATGCCTGTCCAAATGTTTTAGGCACTCATACCACCAGCTGTTAAAGAGGAAAAAAAGAAAAGAAATGATTGTATTTCTCTTGAAAGCAATCAGAACTAAATCATTTTACAATTCAGACAGTATGTAATTTCTTTTCTGCCCTGGGAAAAATAATCTTTGTGAAAATCTGCTGTGGGACAGCTGAAAATGAATGAAATCTGTCCTTTTTAGTTATTTTGAAGAGATTTGGGAATGGTCATTAAATTTCCTAATTTGTTCATGTTCTATCTCTTCACACACATGTCTATGGTATGGTGCATTTATAAACTAGAAAGAAAGGGCTGAGGCACAAGAGAACCTGCATCAAATAGGATGGACTTTAAGGACTTACTCTGATACAGGAAAAAAAAGGGGGGCTAAGTCTTGTGAAATACTTTGGATGATGTAAGAATTGAATTATCTACTTTATATTTCCTTGTCAATAATTAAACACATGGGTTTTAACATAGGAAATATAAAAGCATACCAAAACAAATTCTACTAGTTTAGGAGGTTCCTACCCGAAAGTTGAAAAATGAAGTAATGCTCTCTGCAGATAGCAACTTTGACAGAGGTACTCTTTTTCTTTTTTTTTTTTTTTCCCCTTATGAAAGCTGTTCTTACATGCCCCATCCCTGGAGGTGTTCAAGGCCAGGCTTGATGAGTTCCTGGGCAGTCTGATCTAGTGGATGGCAACTCTGCCAATGGCAGGGGGTTGGAACTAGATGACCTTTGAGGTCCCTTCAAGCCCAAGCCATTCTATGATTTTTAATAATTCAAAAATGAAGAAACACCATGACATTCTGGTACAGTGCAGAAGATGGTTGTGGAATATCCTGCCCCATTTCCAGTACTCTGGAATAGCTCACTGCATGAAGTGCTAAATGCTCTTGGAAGAGGCAGCTGGAGCTGGTGCTTTGCCCTTCCACATGTTCCTTTTCAAATGCTGGCAGTTGTTTCAAGCCCATAGCACAAACTCCACATTATGCAGGCTGTTTGTGAATTACAATGACCCAGGTTGAGACAGAGCCTCATGCTGGTTTGTAACAGAAGTTATTTTCTTTCTTAGCTATTAAATGTCTAAAAACTGACTTTGAATGATGAAGGGATGTTTGATGTGAGAAATGATATCCTCAAAGGAACTGTTCTCTTTGAGTGTAAAATATTGTTCTAATAATAGATACAAGTTCTGCTCAGAAAATATATTTTAGAACATGTTAACTAGCCTTTGAAGCCATAAACAGATAGCTTTCTTTGAGACACAGATATTTAATACAATGTGTGTATGAAGTGTGATAAATGTACAGATAATTTTAAAAATTGTATCAGATTTGTAAGCAAAGCTGGTCAAAGATTTTCAGTAAAATGTATCATTTTTATCTTATTTCATGGAATGTGTGATTGAGTGTCATAAGACAAATATGAAGTTATTAAATAGATATAAATAATGTGATTTGAGTCTCAAGAACAGGATGCCTGTTCTGTGATCTATCTGGTTCAAGTTAATATTTATCATATCTAGGCTAAGTGGAGATAAGTGCATATGTAATTTAGCATCTTACAGCTGTATACTCTGTGTAGAGAACAGCTAATAAAAGAATTTCTTTGAATTTTGTTGGTTTCTGTTTTTAATATTGCTGGAAGGAAGTGACAGAGTTTATACTACAGTATATCTTATTTGGAAATAAATTCCAGAGCTGAGGCCTGTCCACTTATTTCATCTGGAATAATATAATAGTCTTCTCCACAGTTTGAATTAATGTGTCTCTGCTCCAGAACTTCCAGTAAATCAGCAGAGAAATGGTATTGTTGACTGAGGTAAGCTGAATTACCTCAAGCAAGGATCTTTTACAGAGTGGTTAAAGTTATGTTTTAAAGGCAATATGCTGAGCTATCATGACAGAAGTTATGGTAGTAACAGCAAAAATTTAGGAAAATAATGGAGACAGGTTGCTCCAGTTCCAGTTGTAATTGTTGCAAATTGACAGTCTTGTTACATGTTTTTGTTAAATTTCCTCCAGAGAGGAGCAATGTTTAGTTGCAGTAAGCACAAATATGCTTAAGTTCATGGAAAGCAGCACAGCCTCCTACAGCAGAGCTGAAGTATATTATGGCAGGACCTGAACAGATACTTGGCAGCCATAATTCCAGGCCACATTTGGAAGTCAAGGAAGTCTGCTTTCTGTAAAGTAGACCAGGTTAAACTTCCTGAGGAGTAAGGTGAGAGGTTACTGAAGTAAACAGGCAGAACAAGCAAACAAAAACATGCCAACATCTGTTTAACAACATAAAAGGTACTGTTTGCATTGCTGTCTGCTTTCTGAAGAAACACACACTGTCCTCAAGCAAACAGTGTGGTCAGAAGGTCAAAGAGTCCATAGATGTAACCTTAGCACACAAAAAGTGCTGGATTGTAATTAACAAGATATTCTTTCTCTGCATTTACATGTTGAGATTAAACTGAGGTGACATCACCATCTGTCACTGCCATGCTGTGATTGCATGGCACCAGTGCAGAGTCTTGTGATGTGTCAGAGGGGAAAATAGGGGCAGAAAAAGGACGGATTCAGAGTCAATATAGGTGAAGTGCAAGTTCAGTAAATCCAAAGCATGAGTGTACTTTCAAGATGGGCTTTCTAACTGACCTTAGGTGCTATGCTTATTGTACACTTACCCTTCTATTCCTAACCTTCATAATAGCTGCTGGACTATTTTAACATAAGAGTGACTGTGAGACATTCATTGTTAGCTATCACTGATTTCTGTATATATAGAAGTACATAACAGCTGTATAACAAAACCATACCTGTAAAAATTCTTAATCTATTTATTTTGATAAATAAATTGCTAAAACTGCAACAAATGTTAATTTATGTTAAAATGTTAATACTGAATTATGTGGAATACTTTATGGTGTTATTCTAAGATTTTTGCATTACAATATATACATAGGAAATATGCAAATATACTCAAATCTGCACTAAATAGATGACTTGGAATAAAAATAACAGGACAAATTTTCCCTTGGTTTAACACCACTATGTTTTTTGGGAGCATAAGGAATGAGTAACATAATGACTTTTTTTTCATTCTAGAATATGTTTTACTTCTGTTGAAAGAATTTTATGTACATAGATTACATCTCTCTCCATTTTCACAGATGGAGGTATAAGGTTTCTAGCAATCCTTAGGATGGTACTTAAAGCTCAGTAGTTGAATGCTACCTGATTTCAGATAGTATTTTCTGGGTAGAATCTCCATCTGGTTCATAGACAACAGAAGGCTTGTTCAGTGATAAAAGTGGTTACAATTATTCCCAATTTACAGTATTCCCTGTGCCGGCTTTTTGTGCAGTTTATCCAGGCTCAGTATAACATGAGTAAGTGAATGACATGTATGATAAAAGGGTGCATGGGTGAGAACAGACATTCCGAGTTTTGGGAAAAAAAACAAACAAACAAACAAAAAAACCCTTAAATTAGTGCTTAACATAGTATTGATATGTTTTGCTATTTTTTCATCTCTGTGCTTTAAGCAGTAAGAGAACTCTTAAAAAAATCCTGTGGTTGATAAAGAAAACATTGGTGAAAGTTAGAAACACATGAAAGCCAACAGGAAGCAAACATGCAGGAATGATTACAGGGAGTGTTTGTTAATAGCTTGATGTTAGAATATTTGAAAAGAAGAAAACTATCAGTGTTCAAATTCTTATGTTTGTCCTGATTGTGCTTTTTTAGAGGCCAAAAGCAGCTATAAAATAAGCTTTAATCTGCTCTGTGAAGTTTAATTTGAAGTAGTGTACATCTAAATTGCCATAATCTTATAAATTTGTAGTAGG
This sequence comes from Pavo muticus, assembly GCA_016647715.1. Lineage (NCBI taxonomy): Eukaryota > Metazoa > Chordata > Aves > Galliformes > Phasianidae > Pavo > Pavo muticus. The sequence continues at coordinate 779,587 of JACDJE010000157.1, read as the reverse complement.
ATCTTTGTCTTCTGCAGTGATATGGAGAATAAACCCAGAACTACCTTTAAGGAATCCCTGTAGCTTTAGGAGTTTCCTATGGGTACCTGGGCAAGGCAGACATGAGCAGAATACACAAACACAGATCAAAATAAACCTTACCTGTCAAGCAAGGCCCTTTTGGCATAGATCACTTGCAGAAAAAAAGAAAAAAAAAAGTAGAAAAAATGTAGTTTGAAGGTGATAGTAGCATACTTTAAAGTGCTTGAGTTTGGTAAATATAAGGAGATTTCATATCTGAACCAGCTGGTTTTCCATCAAGAGAAGGAGAGTCACAGTGGAAGAGAGTGTTTAGATGTAGTACTAAAGGCTGTGATTTAGTGGGGAAATATTGGTGATAGGTAGATGGTTGGACTGCATGATCTTGGAGATCTTTTCCAACCTCGGTAAATTCTATGATTTTCATTTGGGTTGTCATTACGGTGGTTTCAGCCGATGCTTAAAGCTGCAGAAGACTTGGTGCCCTGAATCAAGGCACAGACAGGGAGCTTCATTTCTACTCTGACCAGGTATTTAATGGTTTGGATATCTGCATGTGTCTTTGGACTCTCCATGAAATCAGAGTTGGCAATTAGAGTCAAAAATGGGATTTTTTTCAATATGTTAAGAGAGAAATAGATTCAACGATGAATCTTTCCTGCTTAAAAATTGTTTTTAAAAGTTCATGCCAGTAACTAAGGTTTCGAAAGCAACGTTAAAATAACAAAAGAGAAAGAAGTATGGCTGCTCTTTTATTTTAGTTAAAATAGATACCTGGAAATGTCTATATTTTGAATAAATGCATCCTTTTTTAGGATGACTACATAGTTTACACTGAAATGTTTTGTAGGGAATAAATATTTCTTTAGTTTCTTCAGACTGCCAGATAATCCAGCAGCCTGCTGTTTAAATTCCTCTAAAGTATCCTTGCATTAAAATTGTTTGTTTTATTTTTACCTACCAAATGCATGCTAAATCACCATTAAAGCATTAAGAGTTTTTTTAATGTGTTGCTCCAGGTACAGGAGTTTTGCATTTTGATTCTGACCAGAAAAACTTTCTAAAAATGAGAACCACTGTGAATTCTGCATTCAGCCAACACATTCAATGAATGTGTAAAATAGGTATTAGTAAATATGTACTTTCTTGGCCAGAGAGATACAGCAAATAAAAATCTCAATTTTGCTAATGGATCACTTATTTTCCATTCTTCTTTGACATTGGTGATTAAAAAAAAAAAAGGCACAGTTTGAGTTTTTCCTACTAAATCTAAGACAACTGTCTGAATTTTATTGTCAAATTTAAATGAGGTGGCAGGTAGTGAACCAGTAAGGTAAGTGATGTCCTTACCCTCCTGCCTGCAACCAAAAGACAAAGCAAATATCTCTTGGTGATCTAAAATCATACTGCTTCTATACCTGCACTAGTTCATCCCTCTTCAGGTATATATGTGATTCTAAAAAAAAAAATAAAATAATTTAGAAATACTGTAATGGACTAGTCCAAAGAAAAAGGGTAGAACTACTGAGTCCATCTTTAGAAAACATAAAAATAGATGTTTACATTAATCAGTTGTGCAACAATTGAAGGAAATTAATTAGTTCTGGCCTGTCAGGTATTGACTGAGGAGCTGTAAAGCCTGTTCTGTGATAAGTTGACTGCAGGCAAAAATAAAAATAAAAAGGCAGAAATCCTTTGGTAGATGTTCAAGTACAGCAGATTATTCTGTACAGTGTGGAGGATTAAAGAGCTGTTGTGAGCCTTTAAACCCTCTATAAAAGTTGAAAGAATAAATTGAACTTTTTAATTTTATTGCATTTGAGATTTTAAATTATTTTCCATGTCATCTTAATCTCTTGTTCTGTACTGTAAATAAGATAAAATACTTTTTTTCCCCCTCTACTTTTCTGTGTTTTTTCCTTTCTGTTTTTAAAATCACATTCACAAGCTAAGGTTTGTAAGCTGCACTGAAGCATTGCTCGTGTTCTTTATCAAGATGGCCTAATAAGAACAGCAGCTGTTAGTGATACCTGCCATTGATGGTAGTGCCAAATTGAAAAACCTTGTACCTACGATTAGAAATCTAGTTACAGGTTTTCTCATGCCAATCTAACAGGGAAAGGTTTGTGCTAACCCTGAAAATCCTCCATATTTCCATATCTCAGGTTCTGAGGGAGCAATGTGGGTCAGCATTTCCAGGACTGAGCACTCATTCTACATGGCTGTCCTTTGTGTGTGCTTATTGACAAGTGTCCGCAATGTTGCCATCTCTTTGGTGAAAAGATGACTGCAGCAGCACTCCCTGAGCACACAGCACAAAGCTGAAACTCTGTAGACTTTGAGTTCCTTGTTCCCTAGGGTGCAGAAAGGGCTGTGAAGTCACAGCTGGTAAAAACAGGAAGGAGTTTCTGGTGCATCACTTTGAAATGAAAGTTGACTCAGTTATCAGACATTTCTCTGTATGCAACTGTATATAAGTGATTATTTTCTTTCCATGACATAGATATAAGAGTTTTCAGGTATTTTTTTAAGATTTCAAATTCAAATTTTGGAAGTGTTTTATTGCGTCGTGAAGCCCAGATGGCTCCACTAGTTTAATGTTTGGAATAGACTGTTAAAGCGGCTCTTCAGTTTACAAAATGTCATAGAACAGTAAAAATAAGAGCATACTTTGTATGATTCATGGATATCTGAAGCATATCTCTAAGGAGCTTGACTCTTTTTTATCCAGTTATTTTAGAAACATACTGAGGAGGCCAGTGATGCAATGTTGCATTAATGATAAAAAGAGAGAAAATTGTCTGATATAATCCAGTAGAAAAAGGAAGGAGCAAAATCAGTGCCTTTTGAAAAAGAAAAAGGAATGTCTTCATTTTTTTTTTTTTCCCCTTATCAGTCAATGTTGCTTTTCTTATGGCTATAACTTGGCTGTTTTATTTTATTCTTTATCACCTTCATATAGAGAAACAGAGTCCGAGCTGCTAGCAGTTCAGTCCATTGAACTTTAGAAAATTTCTTCAAAAAATACACTCGTCATTCGTAAACCCAATAAACACAAAAGTAGTGGCTACCAAAAGAGGCCACTTTTTATCTGACATGGTCTAGTTGGAGAAACGTTACCACCTACTTCCTCCTACTATTCATGGTTTAGATGTAAATGGGCTCCAAAGGCTGTCATTTATTTGAGCAGTTTTGTCCATTTGTCCACTTCTGCACTCTCTGAACATCTCTCTGCAGGAAAGCCAGATACAGGGAGCACAAACTACCTGACAAAAAGCTTTGTCTTTAAGTTCCAGTGATAGTGCCAACTGCTTTTCTATGCTGTCTCTTGAAGTTCTTTCTTTGCTATGCGTGCAATAATAATACATATTTTGTGTACTGTGATAAATGTTCTTTTCCCAAACTGGGAATTGGATTTCACATCTCCTAGGCCTACTTGCTTCCCTTTGAATTAGTTAACATCATTCAAAAATACAAGGCAGACTTGGTGAAACATTTGATGCTATGAGTTTTCTCTTTCCCTTTTATTTTCTAATTGGTGATTTTTTTTGCTGAGCTTTATAGGTGTAATCCTCTTTACTGCTTCATCAGTTCTGTGTTGATAAAGCTTATTGTTTTGATCATGAAAATCAGGAGTAATTCCAGTGGGAAACTATTTTTTTTACTTTTTTTTCATCAGATCATTTGGTCTCCTCTTCCATGAAAAACTGTTTCTTCAGTGCTGTACATTTGACAATCTGTTTAATTGTTTGATTGAACATGCTGAAGCAAACAAAAGCGGTACAGCAGGAGCTGACAGACTTCCATTTGTGCCCAGAAAAACATATGAATTTGCAGAGAGTTCAAAAGCTTTCAATATTACCTGTTGTCAGTTTTCATATCATAGGAAAACTGTACATGAAAGGCCTACTTTGGGGGCCTTTTGTGTTTGGGTTTTTTTTTTCTCTTAAGGGATTAAATATATGCAGTATCTCCTATATTTGTAACCATCCTGCAGCAGTGTTTATGTGTAGAGCCCTTTCTGGGTTCGTCCTGGTTTGACTAGATTGCTCCTGGAAGCTATCAAAGAGTTGTAAGATCCCCAGCACCAGCTTTACCTTTCTTATGAGCATTGACCAACATAACAGTTGCTTCACTTCACAGCAGCTGCAGCTTTTCCTTTTCAGCTTCCCAAACCCGTCAGCTGTAGGAATGGCAAATCCTGACTGCTCTGACCTGTAAATCCTTTCTAATTTCTTGCTGTCTTTGTGCCCAGGAGAGGATGTAACACTGGTACAGCCTCTGATTATACGCAGGGCCCCAGAGATTGGCTGACTCCAGAGCACAAAGACTGAAGCCAAGAAAACATTGATTTTTAGCACAAGGATCTGAAATCTAATCAAATTTCAGTAATATCAGACTGTGACCTTTTCTCTTATTAGTGAATTTATTCACAGCTTAGTCCCTGATTCCCATATCGCTTTGTGTGTGCTGGTGCTGTCTTCAGCATAATTATTGGAAAATTTTGAGTGTTAATTGAGCATGATTGAATTTTGATATGAATCGTGTGTACAGTATGTGAGAAGAAAAACGTGCTTGTATTTTTTCCCAGAGTAGGAAGGAGCTGAGTAAGCAAATTTTCTAATGGGACAAGAATCCTAGTTTTTCATGATCCAGCTTTTTAACATTGTTCAATGGACAGGAGCCTGATGATATAATGCTGTGTGATACAGTACATGTTTCACTTAAAATCCATAAAATGCATCACCATAAGTCTCCCTGCAGTATTGGAGTGGAAGCTCAGATAATGCTATTGTTGGTAAACCCTCTATTTTCAAGTGTTTAACTTAGCCATAAAACTTTGCTTTGGGCACAAACTTGGCCAACGTTGTCAAGAATAGACTTTAACAACTACTTGTTAAAAAATTGCTACAAATATTTCTCAAAGAACAAAGTCTTTTCATTCCTTTCAGAGATCATAAGAAGGGCATAGCCTGTAATATTGTGGTGAATGTTTTGATGCGCAGTCTGCACGGTAATTTCAAAGCTGATGCTTATTTGCTAATTCTTTGAATTACTTTTATAATAAGCGGTGAAGATTTTTTTAGTTTCATTGTTGAGTATGTGCTTTGTGTTAGTGTTCTATTTTTATATTAAAATATACAGTGTACTTGAAGCTTTAAAAAAAATTAGATTTTTCGAGGTCTTAAAAGCTTACACAATTGAATAGCCTTTTAATCTAGCAGTTTATTTGCTTGGACTTAAATAGCCTCAAACAAAAAAGAATTAGGAGTAATAATTTGATCTCCACAAAGTAAAATAGTGAAACTCATTTCTGGAAATGAATGTATTTAAGTTCTCATTCAAAATGTTTAGCCACAGTGCAGGAGAACAAGCTGTTTCAGAAGACAGTATCTATTATATTTCTTTCATTTTAAGCTAAGCCCTTGATATGTCCTAAAATAGTTAAGCTAATTTTCCCATATGAATCAATCTATTCTGTTTTCATTTTGATTCCAAATGTTTTGAAAGTATGCGATCTTTTCCTTTTGGAGTAAAAGTAGCTTTCATTTGGAGTAAAGGGTGGATTCAGATGATATACTGTGAAATACCCAGGCTTGACTGAATTTTCTTGATGTAGTCAAGCCTGAAGTTTGTATGCAAATATAAATTTATATTTTCTCTCAAAAAGGTTTATTAACTTGGTATATTATAAGTTAAGGCTGTACATCGAATATTTAAATGTACAACTCAATTTTATTCTTGTAAGCTACCCAAGAATGTAGGTTTTCTAGCAATATTTTTATCATTATTTTAGTTTAAAATTATAAACTTTAATTTTAAAGTATGGAATTTAGAATTATTTTTTTACAGCAAATTTACTATTAATTTTTAATATTTAAAAGTATGAAGACGAAGTAAGCAGAGTCGCTCCAAAATCTGTTCTTCATGCTATGTAAGGTTAGCCTATTAATTTCTATAATAGATTCTCACTTCTTACCAAGTAGTGGAAGAGATCATGATTACTAGAAAAGTGCTCTAAAACAGCTTCTTTAATTTTAACACTTACAAGAACTACATATATACCTGGAAGTACATACAGACTTCTAAAGTATATTTTAGGTGCATGTAATATATATTTATAATTCTTTTTGAAATTACAATTATTAGATGGAAGATTGTGTATGATATTTTTTATAAGGCCAAAATAATCTTAAAGCTTTGTTTAGCTTAGGAGGGAAGAGTTAATAACATCAGCAAATGAAGAAGTGAGAAGGGGAAATCCTTTATTTTTGTTCTTCTTAGTTTCTTCTGAAAACTCTGTGAACAACCATATCATAACAATGTGGCATCTAAGAGACTGATTCATGGATATCATTGGTGATGAAGACTCTTTCACTGGACTATCATGCAGTAATTATTTACTTTAGGACTTTTACATGTATTTGATATTGCAGGACCAGCTGTACTCAGTAAAGTAGATTTATGCAACTTGATTTCTTATGCTCAAGTGTACCAGAAGAACATTCAGGTTATCGGATTCCATTGGATGAAGGAAGTACAGTAGACAAAGTAAAATAAGAATCATGTCTCAGGTGCAATAAATATACAAAACTACCAAAATGCATAGAATAAATGGATACACAAAGCTCTCTGTAAAGATTCAGGTTTTGGTCCAATTTGTGTTGTACTTTACCTTTCTCATTTCATATACTTGTAGCTCTACATTCTTCACACCAGCAGAAGTGAAGATAAGGAATTTGCCTGCCTTAGAAGAACTTAAAAACATTTTCCCTTCTAGTGAAGAATTCTGCATTATTTTCCTTTTGAATCTCATTTCTAAGTATTTCATTTTATGCTGCCCTCGTAATCCTGGAAACAAGTTGAACCTTTTTCCTGATGTCCTGATGATGCTTTGCAAAGCCTAGCAGTGCAGTACTTCTCCAGTGGCCATCGCTGCAGTTCACAACATATAGATCTCCTTTCAATAGGATTAGTAATTCAGTGATTCCATAGGGTAAAGAGCCTGTAGTGTGACTATGTTTAAAACAGATAAAAGCTTCAAAATTGTTTTATGTCTTGCAGGGTCCCAAGGTAAAATTAATGAGTAGCTGAAAAGGTGATAGGGCAAAGTAATACTTCATATTCAGGAAGTATGAAGTCCTCTGGAAAAAGGAGGATGTTGTATGAAGTGACACAAAATAATTGAGATCTTTTGTTGTTGTTTTTTCAAGGTATAGTGTTAACAGTACTATGTAACTATAACATCCATGTCAGTACTATTCTACAGATGATGCTATCATAACATTTGAACTAACCATGGATTGTCTGAAAATAATTAAAATGTATGACTTTAGGTCCAGGTTGTTTTTTTTTTGTACTATGTTCTACGCACTGAAATTAGTGGCCCGTCAGTCGTACTTCAGTGCCTGTCAAAATTATGGAGATTATTATTCTGGGAGTTACTGAATAGCCTCTGAAAGACAATGCAGTCATTGGTCACAGACAGCATGGTTTCACAAGGGGGAAGTCCTGTTTAATGAAACTATGTTCCTTTTACAACAACTTTATCCACCTAGTTGACTAGGGGAAGTCTGTTGGTTCAGTATTTTTCAATTTCAGCAAATCTTTCAATTCTCTTTCTCACAGTATCTTTCTGGACAAAATATCCAACATTAAGCTAGGCAAAAACATTATGCGATGGATGAGCAGCTGGGTGATGGATCTGGCTCAAAGGGCTATAGTAATTACCTAATATAAGTCGTGGTTCATCTTTACCACTACGCAGGAAAAACTGAGAGAAGGGCAGATACTGACTTGGTTCACAGCAACAGTATCCGTGGGTCTTTACAAGGCTGGAAATAGAAGGTTTTTGTGTTTCTTTCCAGGGATTTTTTGCAGTCTTTGCTCACAGTCCTTAGAGGTCCCAAGATATTAGTACCATCACTCAATTAAGATAGCAGCGACACCTGCTTCCTGCGTTCTTTTTCAGTCTTATATTTGTGTAAGAACAAATGAGGAAATAATAATAGACAAGTTTCCCATACCTTCCTAAGCACATACCAACGGGTTAAAATTAAAACACCACATTACTATTTCAGGAAAGAGATTGGTGTAAATATATGCAGGGCTATGCAGTGTACTGAAAGACACACAGGTCGCGTCATTGCTTTTGGGAGAGCTTGAAGACACCTGAAGAACTGTGGGGCATACAGAGCATGTACACAATGTGCTCAGATACTTTCCATGTTTCTCCCCTCTGTGTACAAACCTCAATGTCTGTAGCATGCATATGCAAATAGAAATGAGATGAAGATTTCAGTACTTCAGACTGTACAATTTATCTATTTATTTATTTATGGCAGTTTCTTGGCGATGCCCTTGCTGAGAACACATAGAGAGAGAAATCGCATCCAAAACACTTCATTTTCAAAAGCATTTCAGTTACTCTGAAATACTTTGATGTCATAATTTCTGTGACAAGCTGTGCTGTGCTTTCCCAGCAGAAGGAGCAGAAGGTCTAGAGGAACAAGGCTGTATTTCCTTTTGATTACTCCAAGTGCTACGTTGAAGTAACTTTATTGTAAAGTATACATTGAAATGCTGTCATTTGAGCTCAGCTTTTTTTTGGAAAATTCCCAAATCCTTTTATTGTCACCTCTGTGTATAAAAGTTTACTGTTAAATAAATTAAAAGCTCTTTTTTTTAATATAATTTTGAGTTGTATTTAGTGAATTCCTTGAAGAACTAGGCAAGAAAATTAGATTAATTGGTTAAATTTTTTTTATGTATGTTATCTCTCTAAAAGACAAACTCCCATTTTCCCTGTGGCAAAATTATTATTCTTAGCTTTATTTTCTAACAGCTGTTAGATTTTTCTATGTCTGGAGAAAGTTGAAGGGCAAGGTGATGACTGGGCTGGGTGACAGATGATTCTCCTATTTAGCGTGTTAGGCCATCTCCAGTTAGCACAGATTATATATTGCTTTTGATGCTGTATTATGAATCACAGAACTGCCAATATGTGAGAGATTTGTGAGTTGTCCGGAGAAGGTGGGGTATTTTCTGTCTCCAGTGTGGAAATCAAGCCTTCTGATGGCAATCTCCCTCTCAGGTCTATTCTTTCATGTCCATGATCCTTAAATCACAAACCACAAGAAGTTATATCCCATTGCCTGTCCTCATTTTCTCCTTTCATGAATGTTTTCCACAAAGCATAAATATCCTTAGGGCATATTATATCCTCTCTTTGCCTACCCTCAAGTATTTTAGCCTTATGATTTAAGACATAGATTTTATTTTCACACCCTATTTCTCTGGTTCTGCCTGCTTAAGTCATGAAACTATGCTGTTTTCCTTCACAGAATATGCACTTCCTTTCTCTGGCATGAGAAGTTGCCAACATTAAACATTCATTTGTTTTTTGCAAAGTAATTTTTGGATGTTTTGATGCCAATGCCATCTAGCACTACAGCTGGTTAATTTTTTGTCATTAAAAATTCTGAAGAAACCTTTCTGTTTGCTTTCTGATGTTTGGAAAACCAAGCATTTCTCTTTTCTCTGTCTCAAGACCACGCATTTTATCAATCTTGGCACAAATTCATATTAGATTGTGTCTGAAATTATTCAGCATATCTAATATTTTATTCTGTTTTCTTTTCCTCCTTTATTTTTCACTTTAATCTCTCAAGAGATTCCAGCATTCCCACAGTTTGTGTTTGTTAGCAGGCTGCATCACAAAAGAAATTTCTAGAAATTAATCCTGTCCAGGAAGAGCTTAATTTAATGGATAAATTCTTTGCAGAATTTGCTAAGTTATCTTCTGAATTTTCAAGGAATATTTGGAGCTCTGCATCCAAAAAGCACAGATAATTCCATTTGTATATTCCAACAGCTTCCTAGCATATTTGATAACAGTATGGTGATTGTATGACCGTTCTGAGTTTGTGCTGGCTTTTTATGAAGGAGACATTTGGGTGAAAGCTTAGTAGCTTAGAAGACAGGAGCAAAGATGGTATTGTTGGGATCCTTTTAATAAAACCAATCTGATTCTTCTCTGCATTCTGGCAATCAGAAAACACATATTGCTCTGAAAGTAATGCCTCCTATTTATTTCCGTGGAAACCAAAACAGATGCAAAGAGCACAGTAACACTCTTTGATAGAGCAAACTGTTAGCTACAAAACACTATTTTTCAAAATAGTCACAGCCATTAGCTATGCATTTTTGTCAGCGATAAACAAGAGCCTGCATGCCCTGTACTTCATGATCTGCACCAGCGGAGGTGGCCTGCTGTCTCCACTGTTGAAATGCACCACCCACTACCTTGCTAGTTCACATCAACTGTTTGGTCTCCACAAATGTTTTGTTTCTAGAAATGAAGGACATCTGCAGCCTAAAAAGCAGAGGTTCAACACTCCACCAGCTTTGAGTAGGAAGTAAACTGTACTCTGCTAGGGGTGACAGTAGGTGCCTTAACAGGGTCTAAGCACCAATTAAATACTAATTCAACAGGCATATTTTTTGTAAATAAATTTCTGACCATATATAGGACCTGGTTTATGTGACTTGCAACCTTTTGCGTGGAAACAACTTTACCAGAGCCTCAAATTAATACAATACATGCATAGAACTAGAATTTATTATGTAGAGCAATCCTAGGAATAGGCAGGTACTTCAGAGAATTTGTATGAATATTTATATGTTAGAATGTATAAAATCTGTGTGCTTTCAATGGGAAGCATGCATGCTGGAGGAGAGTGATCCCCCATGTACCCAGTGCTGCAATAAAGTAATGTTGACTTTCTAACCATTCCGGTTGGCAAGTTTTATTCCCTGATTTTGGTGACACAGAAGCAGAGTCAAGCAAGAAGATACTGTTATAGTATTGTCTCTGATGGTTTATTGATGTAGAAAGCAGTGTGCTATTTCCTAAGCAAATTAAATGTGTTTTAAAGAATAACTTGTATCTTTTAGTCTCCTAGCTACTGGTAACTGAGTTGATCAGAAAGGCAATTACATTGCTGAATAATTTCATAATGTCTATGTAACAAAATGCCATTAAAAGAAGTTCCTGCTATGGCCATGGTTGTATATTTCACCTTACATCTTACAGATCAAAAGTGTTTCTGAAAATCTATTGATGAATCTAGAAAAGTCACATAATTGGAAATGATCCCTGGTAAATTGTCATAGGACAAGATTCAGGAAAGCACAAGCTATGTTATTGAACAAGTAATACCTGAAAATATTTTTCCTGATGGTTCTTCCTGTAGATGTGACAATAGCTGTCTTTTAAATGTCCAAGAGGATAGAAATAAAGAAACGTTCTAGGTAAAATGCAAGTTCTTCTCTTCCTCTTAAAGATTAAATTTCAGAAGAAAAGTTCACGAGAGAGAAGGTCATTAATAGAAACAGTTTGACACTTTGCTTTCTGATTATTTAAAATTAAATGAACACCCGTTATGTTTCAACATCTTGTTTTAAAGGGTGATATCTGTAGAATTGTGAGCTTTTCCAGCTTCATATATAACTCAGGCATATGCCTCAACAGCAGAGAAAACTAACAACTTATGCAGGAATTTATTTTTCAGATGATCATATTTTATTGAAATCTGGGCAAAGGGCAAATGTAAATTTATCAGAAATCCAAAATAGACTGTCTCATGCTACTGGCTTTGCATCTGAATCTGAATTAAAATCTAATTTAAAAGGAGGCTAAATTAAAAATGCTTACTTGGTTCTTTCATTTTGCAGTACTATTCCATTCTATTAGGCAACTAATTTCTACCTGTCAGGTACAGAATGAAGGTGGTCCCTCTCTGGAGGAATCTTCCTTCTTGTAGTAATTAGGAATTACGAACTTGGGAAGATGCTTATGCTTTGAGAGTTGCCTGTGCTTAACTCTCAGAGCTCATCAACCCATAGGTAAATGCAACTGCATTGTTAGCTTCAATGGTTTCATGCTACATATTTCATAATTAAATAGCAAAATTACTTCAATTTTTGTTAGAGAATCATGAAAGGTTACTTTTGTGAAATCCACATGTAGAAATCCCTTTTGTTGATCTATTATACTAATAAGCTTTTAGATATAATATGAAGAGATCTTGATTGCAATTAGAAGATAAGAGCCAGGAGAATGCAGGTAATGAACAGCATAGAGGTAATAATAAACATGAAGCTAACAGAACTGTGCTGACAAAATAAAATTGTTCCTCCTGTAATTCCCTTTGGCTTGCACCTCCATTTTTCTGTTTACTTCTTCCCTAAGAGCATGGAGCAGAAGAGATGGGAAAAAATTAAATGCACGGTTTTCTGGAGAAAGCGACACACCATACCTTTCATGTAAAACTTCTGCCCTGTTCTTCATAAATACTGTGCAATTGTGAGGAAAATAAGAAATAATATTATTTCTTATAATATTCAGCAAAATTCATATGTTTTTCAATGTCTGTTTTTACATAAAAACAGCCCATTACTGGTTCAGATGGATCTTGAACCATCTGAATGAATCCATCTTTCGGATTATTGCAGAAATCATTTTACTGCTTTATGCTTGTGTATATTTCATTATAAGAGCAAAAGATGGCAGGCAATGAGGAAGAATTATACTGATTTATTACATTATTTCTACTTAAATCAGGAAAAGTGTGAAGTTTGTAATTTGAAAATGTACAAATTATTATAAACTGAGTTTAGGATGTATCAGTGAATTATAAAGAAGAAATGAACTGGAATGGAGGAAAAATAGTTGTTTATTATATATTGTCTCGACCTTAGAGTATCTTCATTTTCTAACATTCTGAGCACTAAGCTGTCTGCAAGTTCCTTTAGGGGCAAACACAAGCTTTGCTAAGTTTAAGTAGGAAAGTGTTGGAAAACCACAGTTGATTAAGGAACCAAAAGCTACTTCTGTTTCCACTTAAGGGGACAAATTATATATATATATGCTGTATTCCTGCAGAGTTTCTTTTATTAAATTGCATAATTATCTTGAAAATAAGTTGATATTAGATGAAAGCACACACCAAGAATTCCACAACGCACTTTCAAGAATGGCATATTTGGAAAATGGCAACTTTTTATTTTACATTTTCTGCAGTGCTTATAGCAATTTTGTTAATATTTTAAAATTTGTTGTATCGGTAGGGGGTTAGGATCCTACAGCATCAAATTAGCATAAGCACAAGCCAGTTACATACATTTGAGGACAGAAGGGGCTTGTTAGGAAGTTATCTCAGTAAGAAATAATTGTTTTGTTTTAGAGGGGAACAAATCCTAAAAAGTTCATCACAGGTTAACAGGGCAAGTATAGGTACTCCGGCATTTTTACCTGAATACTTGAGTCTCAGATGTTGACAGAAATGGGCGTAAGAGACTGTGCTGGGATATAAAAAAAATAATTCTTCTTGCATAAAAACTAATTGTGTTGCTATTGAGAATATAGATATAAATAAATAAACAAATAAACCCAGTAGACTATATGCTCAGTATGGTTGGATTTTCTTTATTATAAGCAAACCCTATATTTTTAAAGACGTGGATGATTTTATTTTTAATATAAATATATCTGGATCATGTAACTCTTGAAAATCACAATTTTCTTCCACTGACAGATTGCCAGTAGACAGTAAAAAATATTTTAAAAGGTCTCAGATTGCTAGACTGGAAAATACATTTCTACAAAAGAATGAATATATATTTTCTCAGCAGGGAGCCTTGTTGTGAAGTAGGTGAATGTCTGATGGTGCTTGCTTGGAGTCTGGAAGACAAATGTCATGGGAAGGTCATTTCTACTGGAACAACAATAGGAAGTACTTTCCAGAAGTGGCTGGAAATATTTCAGGGATAGCTTTTCACCATAATAATAATAATAATAATAATAATAATAATAATAATAATCTAGGCTTATAGAAATCACCATGTTTACGGTGATATTTCAGTCTCCATAAAAATATTTCAAAGACATGCCTCTAAGAATTAATGTACTATTTTCACTCTCCATGCATATTAGTTTGAATTGGGTAGTTAACTTTTGAATTATTTCAACACCACTTGTTTCTATGTTATACTGAATATTTCTACACCATGAAGTGTTTGTCTTTTTTAAAATAATGCCCGGCTTCTAATAAAAATATGGAATCACCCTTATGTGAGGAAAAATGTCAGTTCTTCATTTTTAAACGAAAAAAAAATCAACATATTGGAAGATGGAGAAAGAATAGAAGAGGATAGCTGAGACATATCTTTCAATTCTCTTATGGATGACAGATGTTATTAATTTAGAAATATCCTTTCACTAAGCCTGAAAGTCATATATCACGATGTGAAATGATATGACAGAGAATTAAAAATAATAAAAGTCATAACAGTATTAAAACTTATCTATATATTTACTTTTTCTTACTTAAAATGTTTTAAAAGGGAACAGAAAGTGATATTGAGTTGCCACAAATTAAAAACAGACACGTGTGAATACTTCTTAATTTTATATACACTGAGTCTCTGCAACAGTGGACACCAGATATCATCTGAACCAAGGAACTTCAAGTATTTCATTAAATGTATGCAGAATTTATAAGGAATTATTCATATTAGTTATCCTCCAGAATTAATTCTCACTCAAGAAAAAATGAGAAACGGCATTTATTTTTATTTTAGTAGTTATAATATTTATCTTAAGGTGTGGCATTGAAAAATAAGTATTGGAAAAGGTTAATACAAACTTAATTTTTCAGATGATCAGTTAACTCCTAAATTAGAGATTTGTTCTTTATGCTTTTCCTAAGACTTTCAGAGCAAACTTTTCCTAAAGTGATATCACCAGTAGTCTATTTTCCTTTGTATTCCACCTAGTGATACAGACGTGTTCAGTAGAAATGATCAGTGATTTATATTTATTCCCACCACTATATTTTCACCCTTTCTCATCACCTCTCTCTGCACCAAATAGAAGCAAAACATTGGAAAATTTCCATTGTATGTCTTTCATTCATGCTATTCATACTTACTTAAGCATAACAAGTAAAATACACTCCAATTAGGACTGCAGCAAGGAATAGCATGTCCATGTTAAATAGCATGGACAGATCTCTGGACCTTCTTCACTAACATCTTTGGTATGCAGGGGACTACCTTGGTGTGACCTAGCAGTAGAGTCATGTAGCTTAGATGGACAGCTATAGAAAAAAATCAGGGGAAAAAAAAAAATAAAAAATGATGATGATAAAAAAATAAAGCTAAGAACCTTCTGTAGTAATCACTTGATAAAATCAGGAAAAAAAGTCAGATCTGTACTTTCTTCCTAGATCTTCCATTTACCTAAACTGGTGAGCCACCCACAGATTTTATGTTTTGAAGCAAGTTTGATTGCAGCTATAATTGTGTTTTGTTTGTAATTATATATGCTTTGAGCACAGTATATTTTTACCTGATATCTCCAACTAAAAAAAATTAAAAATCACTAGATTAATTTTAGTGATGGCCCTCCATCTCCATAATTAAAACTATCTATATAAAATCCATATTTCCCATAACTTTATTGCTCACACAAATAATACAGTAGCTGTAACGATTAGATTTTCCTTCTGGGTTCTTCTGACTTCCTGTGTACAGCAGGAGACTTCTATATGGATTTTAAATGCAGGAAATGGCTTGCCTTTTTGTGTTGCTTGCTTCTCAGTATTGGAGTAGAATAATAATTTAGTTAATGTTTCAGGCAGATAAAACTCCTAGTGAAAGATGCAATGTTTTTGTCAATAAAGGTTTCCTTTTCAACAGTTTTGGAAAACGCTGTTAATTTAATCAGCAAGAAGGAAAGAATAATTGTTGTGATAAAATTTAAGGATCTCTGCAATTAAAGCAAAGATAGGTAAAGGCAAGTGGTGAGCCAAAGGAATCAACATCTGCAAAATCTTAAGATGTTGCCACTTCCAAGGGTAACAGAGATCTATGAAAAAAAAAAAAAAAAAAAAAAAGATTGTTGAAAAGCACCTTAAGGAAACTGTGAAGATAATTTATGATTAAGTTACAGAATATAAAATAAAGAGCTGTTGACTTTAATACATATTTTACTGGAGATTTTCTGAATAGGTCAAATTATGTGTACCTTAACTTCTCCGTTATTTAAAGGACTTGTCACAATATACCAAACACAAGGACATGTTATTTAACTATACAGAAATTACAGTCAAAAGCTAATACGAAATTTTCTTCAAAATAACTGAAGTTCAGTGTCAACTAAATAAACCAGAATCTATAGCTCTATCTATATTTTGTACTGTATTTCATTCAGAAGCTATATAAAAAATTTGCAGTTAGTAATCATTTAGAATCATCTGAAAGTAGATATGAACAGAAATTAGGCTAGATGCTGTTTTGATTTCTGTTGTGGCATTTAGATTTCTCTAATGATAATACACTTTTGAAATGTATATTTGTTCTAGAATACTTGGTTGCGTAGTCTGATTTATGTTTTATGCCAAACATTTTAATGCAAATTGTACCTTAAGATCAATGACATTCTTTGATTGCTTAGTATCAATTAAAACACATGATGAATGAGTTACAAAAGATCATAAAAGTAGGTCAAACTGTGATATTTCAAATCTTAGATTCAGAAATGTTTTTGACCACTTATATGCCATTTAGGCTTCTGCGACAATCACAATTGACCAGAGATATAACATTTACATTCAGGGTTATAATTAGCTTTCCTATAATGAATCCTAACTAACATTCATATTTTAAATAAAAATAAAAATATTCTCTGTCTAATAAAGATCTTTTCTGTCTTGTAATAGTCTTCTGTGGTGTTTTGCTTTCTTACAGATTAATTTGCCTAGGATTTGGGGAAACCTGTAAGTCTGGCAAATGAACTTGTGGTATATGTAAACCAGTCTGTTTTAAAATGCTATAGGTATTAAACATCTCTAACATTGACTGCTCATGTAAGATAGTATCTTTCCATATGTTAGCTAAGTTTGCTGACTTTTTTATGCGTGTATTTATAACATATAGATTTCTCAATCCTTGAATAGATTGAGAGCTCATACTAAATTTCAGAAAGTTCCTGTGAACTCTGCAGATGGTATTTGGGTGAATTCTAAAAATCTTTGGTCTCGCTGAAGAAAGGTAAGAAAAACTGTGGTGGTGACACACATGATTTCATTTCTAAGTCTAGCAAATAGAATACCAAAAATATATGCCAATAACTGTCATGTACAGTGGGATATAAGAGGATGCATACATCTTCAAAACTAAATAGACAAAGTGACAAATTTACAAGTTTTTTCTTATACAACTTAATTAAAAAATATGCAATTCCAAGACAAAACTAATTGTAATATCAAATTTACAAGTCAACTTAATAAAATGAAGGGCCATAAAAAATGTATACTAGAAATAAAAACATTTAGCATTTTCCAGAGTTGCAGTTAGAGAAAATGGAAAGACCACAGTAGTAACAGCAAATAGTATTTTTAAAACAAAACTTAGAGATAGTATTTCTGAAGTAGCCACACTGATTAGAGGATACATATGAGAAATCACACCTTGATAGAGGGCTATATATTTTATATATAGAAGACTCTTCTGCAGTTGGTTTTGAGAGCACCAGCAAAATACTGGAAGGCTTCACTTCTTGCTGACTTGCTAGGAGCGTAATAGTGTTTCCAGTACTTTCGCAATGAAGTAAGTAGCAGTGTTATTATTTACACAGAAAAGCATATTACAAGGAGTAATCTCGGAAACAAACAAACAAACAAAAAATTGCTGTTGAGTGCAGTGTTGAGAAATCTTGTTTCATGAGAGTAAAGTGCCATGTTCAGGATCAAAGTGTAAAGCACAGTTTTGCATTTTAATATGTGTATGTAAATATTCAACTAATCTAACAAGTAAACATTCAAAATGAACAACGTTATCTGCATTTTAACAAATATGGTCTTGGAATCTCACTTCTATCTAAAAAGTGCCACAGCATTAACAGACAGCTACCGATCCTGTAAGCCTTACTGATGTCATAAATCTTAAAATTTATTTTTCTAAATCATGTTAAATGCAAAAATAAAATGCATAAATTTAAATGCTTTAGCTTTCAAACTTGCTTCAAGTGTCAATTTGTAAAAAATGTAATCAGCATAATCATCATTATCATGAATCTTATAATGAATGTTCAATGTAGGTAACCTTTTAAGGCTTGAATGTATCTATTGTTTTCAGATGTAGCGTTTTCCATAGAGTGTGATGCAGCTCTTTCATATTAATGAGATTTAAGAAAAGAACTTTCATAAGTAAACTCCTTGCAACTGTTGTTTAGTAAAATTCTTTCATGAAGGATATTCTATTTTTACACAAATTGGAAGTGTTTTGATAGAACCCTTATTAAGGCAACAAAGACTCCAGCTGAGTACAGTAAGTCTGAAACTTGAGTTGAAATGATTTTTATTGTTGGCCTTGAGACTCCTGGGCAATGTCACACTTGTTTTCTTTTAGATACTCCCCAGTATTTTAACTTTGTCTTCTACTTTAAAGAAGTGAGTAGGTCTTTATTGTTTCAGAGATATTTGCCTATATGATGCTGCTATGAAGAGGAAGCACTAGGCTGGGACTGGGAGAACTGATTTACCGATCACTTCCAGCTAGCTAACAGAAAGCTGCTAACAAACAAGAAATATTTCTGCAAAGAAGAAATCATACATGTGTCTATGAAATATGTTTTCTAAATTTTTGTAGGATTTACTTTCACATTTCCTAGATGATTGCATTTACTTTTTACCACACTAGGCAATCAAGGCTATTTTTATGAATAAGTTGAATTTTAATTGCTCCTGGTCATTGCAGAAATCATCACACAATGTCTGATCACTATCTCCATCTAAGTCTCCATTTATGAGAAGAAGACATACCTACTGCTTTGAAGAAAGATGAATCTTCCCATTCAATTATACATTATAATGTGTAATTTTTATCAGACTTATTTGCATAGAAGCCATCATAAGAATAACGAGCAATATGAGCAATAAGGGTAATTTAAGATTTTAACTGTAAAATTAGATTCTCTTTTATCAAGTGTGGTGTGTTTTTTTTTGGTGTTTGTTTGTACAAACATTGTTAATAGTCATAAAACTATCCATTTTCTTTAAAAATAATGTGTTTTTCTTCAGCGTCCCTTGATTGTTGTGAATCCTGCAATTTAACAGTAGGCTGCACAGGAAAATAAATGCATATCTAGGTCAGCATGCAGAAGTGCTTTTTTATTAATGAAAACAAAAGGAAATGTCACAGTTTATTTCTCTTTGTACTCCGTTCAAGCGCTCTAGCTTTAAATTGCTGGAAGGGAGTGTTCCTTTATGTATTTTTTTGTAATACAAGGGATTGATACTATCCCATAAAATTTGTGCTGCAGGTCATAACAGCTATCACAGGACTGATAGTGTTAGAAAGTCCAAAGAATGGTTCTTTAACTTTTTTAGATGTACAGATCCAAAGTATTTATAAATTAAAATGTGTAGGAACTTGTGTACTCACCAGAGTAGGATTTTCTTATGGGTAATTCAAATGCGGTTGAGTGAGACAACTTCTCTTGTGTGACTACTGTCTATCTCAACACTCACCTAAGAATTCATGAATATTTTACGTAAGTGAAGCAAGTAGGACTTTTCTCATAAAATTTATAGGAAAATTCATGTTCAAATATGAGGAAGGTAACATTCCTTTTATCATAATTAAAGCTCTTCAGGTTAAGCTTTAAGTTGATTTTAAAAATCTGGTAGGATGAAAGGTTTTCTTTTTCAGTTCTCAAAGAAAGATACTCATTACATAAGTATAATTATTAATAGCAATACTGGAAATTCTAATATTTAATTGAGACATCACAACATAGGAACAAAAAAAAGAATTCTCTGTAGGGTTTTGTGTAGTGGTGACAGAGCTCTAAGACCATCTGTCCCATTCAGCTGTCAAAAGGGAAAATGTTCTATGCAAAGCATAACCGAAAACTGACGTATTCTGGGATTTCATTTTGAACAACCTGAAACGTTGTGTCCCAATTGCCTTAATTACACTGCAGTATCTTAACACTAACTTCCCTGCAGGTTGCAGAACTCCCATGGAGTTCTTCTGTAACTCCTTTCCTTGAAAGTTTAGCAGCTCCTAAGGATCCTGGCACTATCTCTGCGATGCTGCTAATGGCTGCCCTGGCTTCCACTGGCAACAGTGGCAGGGAGTCTGAATCTGACGTAGGATTCAGGAGCCTTTCAGAGAAGTGCCATATTTCATTGCATTACCTTGGATCGCTTGACATCCTCCTTGCACTAGTCATATGAAAGCACGAAGTAAATATGGGTTTAATTTTGTTTGTTTGTTTTGTGTTGTTGTTTTGTCTGTTTGTTTCCTGCAATGTTCCTTAACTCTGTGGAGGTAGTACTTCAGAAAATCTCCACGGGAGTTATTTTATCTGTGTGGAGCTTGGTGTGTTGTAGAGGCTTGGCATTCCTTTTTTACTTTCATCTTATTTTCATGTGTCATATCTATGAAGACTTCAGAAAAGAAATACGTGAGCAAAGTTACTACAATTCATGTGGGTAGGATAGAGAAGTGATTTGCAGCAGATCACACTGCAAGCACTTGTAAGAGATTATTCTTTTATGCCATTGCCTCAAAGCTTGCTGAGGAACAAGTCCAAACAAGTCCTGGCCCAGGGTTGAGAAATCTGCTGTCTGACGGACACAGATGTACAAGGCCAGGGGCAACGAGAGAGAGAGATAACCCACAGCTTAATGGCCGGCAAGCAGCCTTTTGTGTGGACTTATCTCGAGAGAGATAGCCATCTCAGGGGGTACTCACATGACACCCAAGCACCCAGGGATGTCACGAAGGCAAGAAAAAAAGGAGGATAAAAGACGAATCAACAACCATGAAGACAAGTGTCTGCCATCAGATCCCTCACTACGGAATGCCTGCATGCTGGCAGAATCTCCTGGGCCTGCTACTGGAGACCTGCTGCTTCCTCCTGGACTTACCCTGCGGCTTCTTCCCCGGACCTACCCAGTACCTGCACTTTCTTGCTGCCTAAGACCGGCCATGCTGCTGCTGCTCTCCCCCTGCACTTTTGCCTCGGATCATCGGAATGGTGTGCAACAGGATGCTGCTGGATCCTGGTGGTGGCTATCCCTGCTTTACACAATTCTTGCTTCTTTCCTATCTTTTCTATTGCCCGTCTTCCCTTCCCCATCACCCTAATTCGTAATAGTGTCTGTCCTCCTCTTCCCCATCTCCCTGATTAAGATTTGTAATAAACTGGTTGGACCAACATTTGAACCGTTGTTTCTTAATCTCATGCCGGGTATACATATATACCTCCTCTCCCTCCTATTAATTGGAGGAAGACAGCATTCCAGGTCTCACTGATCCCTGAGGCCACACTTATTTACCTGAGCAGGTAAGATATACACAAAAGAGAACTTTTGAGAAGTAAGTTTTTGTCTCTTTAGCTTCTGTTAAAATGTTTTTAAATTTCAAACCAGGCAGATTTTTTGTGGTTCATGTTTGGATTTTTTACTAAGTTGGGCCAAGTCATTTCAGAGACTGAGATAATTGTTTCACTGGGATTAGATGAATTTTCAGAATATATTAGCAGCAGCCACCTAACATTTTAAGGTCAACCTATCTTCAACCTGCACTATAACCAATTATTTTGAAGGGTTTATTGTTGAGTGCCAAAAGTTCAATATCTATCAAACAGAATTATTGAGCTTTGGGAGAAGTGAAATTCTACACTTGGCTCCAGGCAGACTGCCCTACAGACTCTGGAGAGATGTAGAAGGCCTTGGCAGATTTCTCCTAACCCACTCACATCACCAGAAATTGAATAAAAAACACAATCCAACAGCTGTTGCTTTTTTGGCAACTTTTCCGCATACACTTTTTTGATATAAGTTACTGAAAAACACTAGATGATGAGATATAATAGGCAACTGGCACAATTTTGTTTATCACTCTCTTTGAGCACTGTCTTTTATGCCTTTAGCTCTCACAAGAAATACCACATGGATGCTAATTACCTGCAAAAACATTTTAATAGTTTAAATGTTGGCTATGGGGGTGTATAGTAACCCAGAATGGTCACCTGCCTTATGCCTTAATAAACAAAGCACTGATCCTCTGCCATAAGTTCACTGCCTGATGCGTCATCACTTAGGAGGTTCAAAATGTCTGGTAGGTTAAGTTTTTAATAATTGCATCAAAGCAATTAGAGGTTTATAAAGAGTGTTTAGCACTTGAGATTTCTGACAAATGGTCTTATAACAACAACTGGTCAGTTAATCTCCTTTTCTGTCAAATATTTCACCTTCCGTGAAAGATTTGCATGCATTTAAATTGTCTTAAATTTATGCATAACTAGATTAGTGGTTCCTGGCAATCATTTATTTTGCTTTTCTGCTTTCAGCCATCTCTTCTTTTTTTACCACCTGCTGTATTTGCCTTCTGCTCAGAGTGTGCTGTTGACAGTTACTAATAATGCAGATTACATTTACTTACTATGACAGGCAAAACACTAAGTAAAGACAAAAATATAATATCTGCCATTCTTGTTCTCTAAGTAATGGCTTAGAAGCCAAAAATAGATTTGTAAGAGCATTAATTCATTAACAAAGTAGGTGTCTTATTGGGCTTAAATATAGGCAGTGTGCAAACCTGAGTAAAAGCTAACTCAAGTTTTTAAACAGATATATAGTATGCAGTGTAAAATATATTCATAGGTCAAATTTGTCTTCTTGGAGTTAATTAGCATTTTGCTTAAATGTAAGTGTTCATAGAATCACGGAATGGTTTGGAAGGGGCCTTTAAGATCATCTAGTTTCAGCCCCCCTGCTATAGGCAGGGACACCTCCCTCTAGATCAGATTGCTCAAAGCCCCATCTAGCCTGGCCTCAAACACTTCCAGGAAGAGGGCATCCACAACCTGCCTGGGCAACCAGTTCCAGAGTCTCGCAACCCTCACAGTAAAGAATTTCTTCCTAATATCTAGTCTAACTCCATCCTCTTGCAGTTTAAAGCCATTTCCCCTCATTCCTGTTGCTACCTCTCATTATAGAAAGTCCCTCCCCAGCTTTCCTGTAGGTCCCCTTCAGGTACTGGAAGGCTGCTACGACATCACTCTGGAGCCTTCTCCTCTCCAGGCTGAAGAGCCTCAACTCCCAGCCTCTCCTCTATTGAGGAGATGCTCCAGCCTTCTGATCATCCTTTTGGCCCTCCTCTGGACTCACTCCTCCATCTCAATGTCCTTTTGTGTTGGGGTCCCCAGAAATATATGCAGTACTCCAGGTGGGGCCTGCTTCAGCTCTGCTCTCCTGAAGTCCAGAGTAGCAGGCTTGCTGCAGACTTCAACCTCTTCAGGGAACTGCTTGGCAGGATAACATTGGATAAAGCCCTGAAGGGAAGAGTGTCCCAAGAAAGCTGGGCCATCTCTTCCAGGCCCAGAAGCAGTGCATCCCAAGAAAGAGGAAGATGGGCAAGAACGTCAGAAGACTTTTATTCCATTGCTCCATGTTTTATTTATAGAATCATAGAACCACAGAATGGCTTGGGTTGAAGGGCAGGGCTGCCCCCCACCAGCTCAGCTGCCCAGGGCCCCATCCAACTGGCCTTGAGCGCCTCCAGGGATGGGACACCCACAACTTCTCTGGGCAGCCTGTGCCACTGCCTCACCACCCTCTGAGTAAAGAATGTCCGCCTACCCTAAATCTTCTTTCCTTTAATTTAAAACCATTTCCTCTTGTCCTTTTACTATCAGATTTGTGTATAAACTCTGTCTCTCCCATG
Organism: Pavo muticus; assembly: GCA_016647715.1. Lineage (NCBI taxonomy): Eukaryota > Metazoa > Chordata > Aves > Galliformes > Phasianidae > Pavo > Pavo muticus. The sequence continues at coordinate 755,764 of JACDJE010000157.1, read as the reverse complement.
TTTATAAGTTCCTTTTTAGTACTCCCCAGAGCCTTCTCTTTTTCAGGCTAAACAAGCCCAGCTCCCTCAGCCTGTCTTCACAGCAGAAATACTTCAGCCCTCTGATCATCTTCATGGTCTCCTCTGTACTCACTTCAACAGTTCCGCATCTTTCTTGTGCTAGGGGCCACTGGCCTGAATACAGAATTATAAATGAATTGTTCCATAGTTGGCATTATTAATAATTATTTTCTTTTATTGTTTATTTTTAATTTAAATCTAGGTCAAGACAGAATAATATATTAGATATAAGTTAGCTCTCAGATTCAAATATAAGAACCCTATTATATGGAAGGAGGAATCATTTAGATCATCATAGAAGCAGAAAAGATGTTCAGAAAGATAAATTCCCATACAAACATAAATGATACGTTGCAGAATGTGTATATTCTAAAGGTAATCAGTGTTTGTAGGTATTCAAATATGCAGAATTTCAAATTAACTGGAAATTCACTGCTTGTATTTTTAAGAGAAAAAAAAAGAAAAAAATGTTGTGTGAATATAAAACTAAAATTGTTTAATTGTTTAGAGATATTATTTTTCTTTTTGGCTGGGGTCTTTTTCAAAGACTTTTCTTAGGCATGCAGATTGCAGTATATAATATTCTATTGTAGCTTGGGAAAGAGAAATTTTTAATGGTGACTACATTAGACACCTAATTTGGGAATCTCAGTTAATTGCTTAGGCTTTTTACTTATACATAGAATAAAAGTAGGTATCTCCAAAGGGCACCTCAGAGCACCTTAATTACATGGCATCTACTTCCATTTATTATGCAGATAAATGAGACTTTTAGCATATGGAGCAGTTTTCCTTACCTGTGCTTAGAGACAGTGAATTTTAATTTGAGTTACTGAAGTTTTTAGGAAGAGAGGTTTCCAGAAAAAGGTATTTGTCAGCTGCTGTAAACAAAGCTCCAGATTTCTCTCCAGCTGTTGTTAACACATATCTCAGCCAACACCAATCAACTCATTTAATGACTGATGTAACATCAGTGAAAGGTCAATAAAATCATCCAGACTTAGATATTATAAAAAGTTTCTTGTTGTTTTTCTTTTAAACTGGAGATGATAGAATTAAACTTGGAGATTATAGCAGTAGAGAACATAGCATGGCAGCTTGGGGAAGGAAGCTGTCTGCAGTAAGGACTTTAGGAATCTGAGCTAAAGAAAACAAAGCTGTAGAAATGAGGATCTTAGCTATGTCCCTGAATTCTTCAGAGTCAGCAAAGGGGAATAACTAGGAGTGCTTCCTCAGGTAGGTTGCATTAAGTGAAAGGCTTGGGGATCTCAGAAGCTGGCATCATCCAACAGGCAGAAAACAAGCACTAGGTAAGACTGTTCATGGCATAGCTCTGGAAAAAAAAAAAAAAAAAAAAAAAAAAAAAAAAAAACTTTAACAATCCTTAAATATTGATGTTATCTGTCAGTGATGTTACAAAGTTACAAAATTCTGCTTTAAATTAGATGGCAAAATAATCATGTGTGCATCTGAAACAATGCAATCATATGATAAGACTGAGTGAATGTTGTCTGATATCTTATTCTAGTTTAGAAACTCATGTGCAACTTGTACAGTTTTGTGAATATCTGATTTAGCTATATGTACTCACTTGAAAATATTCACAATAGGAGGAAAGAGAAGGAAACCATCAAAAAATGAATGAATGAATATATATGGAAAAATTATATTAGAGAATACTGGGCAAGATTTGGGGAAAAGAAAGAAAAAAAGAAAAAAGAAGAGAGATCAGTAATGTTAAAAGAAATGATGAATCTGATGTTTTTATAGATGACATTTCAAAAATGTCAGAAAGATTTTCAAAGATAGCAGAGACAGGAGTGACAGAGATGCAGGATAGAAATTGCAAAACAAAAGCACAAAGAAAAAAAACAAATGTGCCTCCTGACACAAACAGATCTGTGAATCTGGGTTTAAGCATAGCTTTTCTTTACAGATTAAAAACTCATTTCTGAATGATACCAGATACAAGGCTTTCTATTCCTTGCCTTGGTTTACATGGCCAGGGCATCCTAATGTGAAACATTTTGCTATGGCACTAATACATCAGAAAGACTGCAAACAGTCCAAGAGGCCTTCATCTCAAAATGAACTGATACAAAAGCATTTTAAACCTGTGTCAGAATGCGTTCTTATAATCTGTATTCCTCATGCTCCACGCATTCAAAACGATTTCTACCTTCTCAATACATAGCTACTGAAACGCAATACTAATACAAAACTCTGCCTTGAAACTTTGCTGCAAAAAATGTAGAATCACAACAGAAACTGGATGGAGCATAGAGTCCCAGGCTTCTGAATTTAACATTTGAGAAGTTTTGAAAATTCATATGCATCATACAAATGTATATGGATAAGAAATGAATCTATTTCAAGCGCAACACTTCCTCTGCTTTGAATTTTGTTTCCCTATATAACTTCATGAGTTAATTTATCTAGCTTTGGTCACAGTTACTGAATATGGAGTTTGTTAAAATATACTGCTTTATTGTAAATTGTTTTCATGACTGTGATTTCATATTTAATATATTCTCTTTTCTTTTAAAGTTTGTCAGAAATTCCACAGGCACTCATTTTTCCCCTAACTTGTTTCAGTATTAACATCAGTTTTTGTGATAATTGTTAGGTAGCATGCAAAATTTCCAAAGAATTCTGTTTAACATGCAGTAGTTGAGGTCTCCTGCACCATAAGGTCACAATTTACCACCCTAAGTCTTCAAAGTCTTTAAACATTGTGCAGTTCAGAGAGATATTACAAAATCATTGCTTTAATTTAAAGTGGATTAATGGCCAGAGAACTAAATAGTCTTTAAAAAGCCAACCCATCAATTTGGATTTCTGTACTTCTGAAGCTGGAAAAAAAAAAAAAAAGAGTTGGCAATTAGACAAAAGATAGAGCATATGGAGATATTAGTCTAGCATTATTATTAATTTTCACTAAAGGAATTCCAAACATGAAAGAAATCAGACAATTGTACAACACAGCTAGCTTTTATCTTTTATTTGCTGTGAAAAAATAGCCCCCAAAAAGAACTTTGAAAGATTTGGTAACAATAATAGCATGCTATTAATAGAAGAAATGCAACAGCAAGATGAAGGAAAAAAAATCTAATGACAAAGAAAGGAACATGATAAAAGAAGAAAATATGGAGACAGAGAAGGAAGCAAAGAATAGTAAATCATTCAATGTTTCCATTCCTATCTTTTTTGTTTTTTCCTGTCCCTCTTCCTTTGTTCTTTTTATGGTATTTGGAGATATGAAGATTGAGTTCCCGTTCCAGAACACTGACTAACATTCTGTGATTAACTCATCATCTGACACATTTTAAAAAACGTACTGTACATCATATATAAATTGTTCCTCAAGTGGCTTCATAAAATTGCTATGATGCGCTTAAAAAATTGCTGGAAGCTACTTGTAGTGGAAACATCAGTCCTCTGCTGAGCACTGAAATATTTGTATTTCTGATTAGTGCAGGTGGTTGATTCATGCTCAATTCTGTGAGCAACTCCTTCACAAATAGGTTGTAAAAGACACTGATGACATTTTAATTTTCTTTAATACCCTTCTTAGTCCCAGGAAAACACATTAGATAACCTCAAATTCCAAAGAAAACCAGTGAAACCTCTTCCCGCATACTGTTGACCATTCATTGTTTGTTTCTTTTTAAAATAAAGTATGTATTTAGACTTCCTGGCACTAGAGTTTTACTCTTTAAACAATATATCAGTTCACCCATCTTCAAGAACCCAACATCCCATTCTTATCTCTCATTAACATTGCAGATATACTACCATGTAATTGTTAAGAGACTGACAAGTTAGAATGCATAAGCACAACCCAATATAGTATCAGTGAGTGGTAAAAATGAGCACTGAAATCAGGGCTATAACTCATTTTCAGGATAATCCAGAATTTTGATTTCCCCATACTGTTCTTATTTCCTGAGTTTTAAAATTACTGTTAATATTTTGTTATTACTTTGCCAGTACTCCTTAACATGCATATCTTTTTTCAAAAGCAAAGCAATAGTTCTATCTAGATGAGACATGACTTTTTATTATAAATGAACTTTTCATTCTAACTGTCTTCATCTCGTATTAACATTTTTTCCCTCTGAACTTGGAACGCAACTAAATTCTCAGCATATGTGGAATTGGTGCTCGCAGAACCTTTTTTAAAAATAGATACTTCCATTACGGAGAGAACTAGACTCTATGTTCCAGGTAGTCCCAATGACTTTTCTGCTCACATTCATTTGTGACATCCAGTCCTGTTTATTACCTAGTAGACACTGCACATTTCATAAATCTCAGCTGGGAGTACTTGGAAAGTGCCAAAAAAAACCCTATGGAAAATACTTCAAAAACTGCAACATTATTTCAGTTCTTCAAAAGACACTCCAAATATGAATACACTGCCTGTAATAAGTCCGTAGTGGATTTGAATTGTCATAGCTCATGCTCCATAGGAATTATATCAGCTTTAGCTACATATGTCCAATATTTCATCAATCATTTGCAGTATTTCAAGCAGGAAACTAGTAAATTTACTATAGCATCTTCTATAAAATGCTTAAAGTAATAGGAAGTCAAAGAGTTTGTTTTGGACAATGGTTTCAGGTGGAAAAAACAATTAATGCAATCTGGCATATCCTGTCTGTTTTCATAAATTGAAAAAAACTAGAGTATATTTTGTAGACCAGATCAGGATAATACATGCAGAAATACATATTTTCTTATACTGGAACCTCGACTGCATTTTAGAAAACTAACACCGTTTTTAGATAGTTACCCACTAGAAAATTATGCTGTTAGACAAATAGATGAATATGATGCTAGAACTACCATTTGTTCTGAATTTCTCCCTAAATAAAAATCATGGAATCACCAAGGTTGGAAAAGACCTCCATGATCATCCAGTCCAACTGTTCACCTATCACTCATAGTTCTCTCTAAACCATGTCCCTCAACACAATGTCTGAATGTTCCTTGAACACCTCCAGGGTCAATGACTCCACCATATCCCTTGACAGCCCATTCCAGTGCCTGACCACACTTTCAGAAAAGTTGTATTTCCCAACTTCCAGCCTGAATCTCCCCTGGCGCAACTTGAGGCTATTCTCTCTAGTTCTATCAGTAGTAACATGAGAGAAGAGGCTGACCTCCAGCTCACTGCAACCTTCCGTCAGGTATTCATAGAGAGCAATAAGGTCTCCCCTAAGCCTTCTCTTCTCCAGACTGAACAATCCCAGCTTAAAATAAATTGAAAACCTACAGAAATCATCAATGTTAATAGATACACATCTAGAAGAAGGTTGCTGTAAAGCTTCTTAGAGATTCCACAGTCAAAGACAATGTTGAAAAGGGGAAAAATAAGAACAACAATTGAATTTAGCTCAGAATAAGAAAAATCTCTGATGCTGACACAGATTTGAAGTCCTGTAATGAAACTGTATCCCCTCCTAAATTAGTCTTTTTTCTGAGCAGAGAATTTTTAATTTATTTTAACTTGTTTATTTGTGTTAATTGCAGCTTGGTAGGGTCACATGATGCTTATTTTGCTTGCTTCTCAAAGTAAATATGCCACAAATTTATTTCAGACAATGAAAAATGTAAACATTTATGGAAAAAAATCATATTCTTGAGGAAAAGAAAAAAATTGTACAGATCTCACTAGATTTTCTATGCACGCATATTTACAAAACTGTGTGAGTGTAGGCCATGTTGAAATAATTTTATGTGTTCTGAGTATTTTCTATTTTTGTTCAATTTTACTTTTAAAATCTTTTTAACAGATATCTAATTTGTTAGAGCTTTTTGATTTTTGATTGATCTTATAAGTTTTTTTTCCATTAGTAAGTAAATAGTGGATATGCAACATTAGATTATTAACTTATACTTCTTTTAATATTGTCAGCCTAATGCCAAGCATTTAAATATCCCTGAGAAGAATTTAGATATTTCTTAGAAGTGTCATGTAAAGCCAGAATTGAGTTTTGGAACCAATTCCAATTGCCATAAGTTTGAGCTTCAACTTTACATATGAACTATATGACTTGACCTTATTCAAAATCTACATTCAAAGTTACTCATCTCATCCTTTTTATCTCTGATGTGCTCTTCAAAAAGAGCAGGTGATCATTTTAAACTGCTGCAATCTAACTTTTCTAGTCTGAGTACCCAATTGTTGGTAACAATGATAGTTCAGAAGGGGGCTCTTTTCTTTCTTAAGAATCCTTTTGATTATGCTGAAATTGATAGTGCATAATTCAGCTCTGGTGAATGGTGATAGGAGAATCATTTGGAAAGGAAAAACACTGATTTTCAAAGAAGAGCATTAAGAACTTAAGCATACATTCCTAGAGACTGGTTTTGAAAGATATTGAGTGTGTTGTTTTTTTTTTTTTACTGAGCATATTCAGCTTCTAGGAAAAGTCAACTGAACCTGCAGGTTGTAGCAGAAAAGCTGATTTTTGACTGTTTATTCTTTTAAAAAGTCTGGCAAATATAAACAGCATAGAGTTGTAAGCATTAATCTGATTTATAATTTTGACAAGAATGTTTCATTTGTTAAGAGAAGGAGAGAAAATATAAAGCAGTTCAAGTAAAGCATAGAACTTAAAAGCTTTCAGTTATTAAATTTCATTTAAAGAGTTAAAGTCCTATGAAAAGTTGTGCTCTGATTTTGAGAGCCTTTTTTGGGACAGCTGCAGTGGACAACCCCATTGCAAAATTTAAGAATCTATATTTCTAGATACTTTCTGAAAGTACAAAGTTTAATATTCTGCATAGGAAAGAAATGGTGAAAAAGGATGTCATTTCCTTCTTCAGCCCTCTGAGGTCTGTCTCTGAAATTGTGGCTTATCGCAAATACAGAATGAGAACTTAGGGACCTGCCCCTTAAAATTATAATAAATGCGCAATTCAATTGAGTACTGATGACAAGTTGACCTTTATATCTTATACTTATTTCTGTGACATCAGAGTTATAAAGTGGAACAGTCCTTTGTTCAAGAGGTCAAAATTCACTCACTGAGTTACTGCTGTTAAAGAGCTGTTGAAGCTATCATCTGCAGTTGGCAGAGAAGAAACCAGATAATAAGCATGGGTATGAATCATCACTGTAGAATAATGGAAATGCTACAGATAGTACATCCTTGTAGTAAAGGGTTAAACAGGGCTTTGCAAAGTTGTCTGTATTTCTAAACGTAGGCTTTCTGGTAGTCTCAAAGTGTTACTAGTTCAAAAATGTACTCTAAGCATTTAATTTACACATCTAATAATCAACTGTATGATAACAGTGAGTTATTATGGTATGGTGTTATGTATGATAAGAGGAAAAAGGCTTGAAAAATATGACTTTTTTACAGTTCTCAGGATGGGGATACTGAACCTGTGATGGAAAATACATATGTATTCCTAAAAAGTCTAAGTTTAATCTAGAGAGACAGAGATCCATATTATGGTATGTGATGTACTCCTGTAACCAACATCAGCATAAAGCATCCATGAGTACTGTGGGTAATTCTTCAGATTACATGAGAATTCAAAAATATGGAAAAGAAGGAACTAACATCTCCTCAAAAAAGTACAATTGCTGCACAGATAATCATAAGAACTATGTAAAAACGTGTTTTATTGAAGCAGAAAAATAAAAAAAAGCCTTTGGAAGGACTGGTTATATTTCAATTTGTTTTGAAAGGTGGCAGGCAAACTTCCATTAAGTATGGTTTGGATTGCTATAAGGTAAAAAGTGAACCTGAAACTTCTGCCAATAGTTCTAGAGAAAGAAAAGATGAGAACACATGTCCTGTACTGAAGTGAGTCACTTTGTGCTTATACTGCTAAAATATTATTGTTATTGTTTCCTAACTACTGTTTAAAATTATCTTGACATATTCAGCTTAAAAAAATAATCAGATAATCTAACAGTATTTGTATAGTTTTAGCAATGATATTATCTGCTGTAGCATAAAAACTTCTTTGACAGTTGTCCCATTTGTCATTCTAAAAAGAGCAAAATCATTAGAGTAGAAGATTTAGACCAGAGGTCTTAAAAAATGCATGTATAGCTTATGTGGCAAAATAATAAATAAATAAATAAATAAGAACACTGTTTAAAACTATTAAAAGCTTTGTTTCAATAGCTAGAATCTTCTTTCCAAATTTGTTCAAAGACCTTCAGAATTTCTTACTTTGTTCCCAGCAAGCCTTGAAGACTTAGAATTTAATTCAAAATATTGAAGTTGTATTTTCCTCAGCTCAGGGGCCCCTTGAAGCCTAAGTAATTCATAAGACAATTAAATTTTCTTGTATGTGCTATGACATAATTTCATTTAACAAAATTTAAAATGCTTCTATGAACTGAACTAAGACTTTGGACTACACCAAGTTTTGCAGCCATTTGGTATTTGGTATACCTTTTCTGGATAATTGATACGAAATTTAATAAGTGCTGTTTATCATCTTTATCAAATGGAAATTTATAACAGCAACTATAATTTTGATTGTTTTTACCAGTTCAGAATTATAAAGGAAGAACTTATCTCATGTTTTTAAATACAATCTTTTCCTGAATGATTTTTGTTCAAGTTTCAAATTACCTTTTGGATTATTTTAACAAAGCCGGGTAAATATATTAATGGGAGTAAGGATATCTGAGAATAGTACAGCAGAAGCAAAAAGGCTTCATTACAAAATTCAAAGCCTGTTTTTGTGATATATTAATAGTAAATACATGTTAATGTAGCAATCACTAGGAAGAGCTTAAGAAACAGCAGCATCAAAGGAAAGTTAAGTAAATGTACAGGTTAATTTTCTTTGACAGTTTTAATTTAATTTATTTGGGATCTCATTTTCCCAAGACTCTGTAGGAAGAAATAAGAGGATGCTAAGAAAAGTGGGAATGTTTTTGTCTATCCTTACGTGACTGTGTCTGAAAGCTGTAACCATCTCTGATACACTGTTCAGAAACACAAAAAACAATTACAGACTGATAATGGATGCTGTGAGTTACGGTATTCTCTCCAAGCAGGGTAGAGGGAAATAGGATACGCTTGTGCATCTTCAAAGGATGGTGGCTCTGTTGAGATAGTATGCTTTTGCATACTCTTCCTTAGTGCCCTTATTTTCTTCTTTCTATATAAGTTTCATCACTGTTGTGATTCACGTATAAGAGAGAATTTGCACAGGCATGCTTGGGATTTTATAGAATACAGCAACAAACTCACAAAGGCTTTTTAGTTTTCTGCGAAGAGTGTATGTCCTACTACATATGGTTTCCCTCTGTGCATATTTTAGAATAGAAATAAGAATTAGGGATCATTCTAACTAGATGCTTGTATTACTATTTACAAATTTGTGTTTCTTTTTCCACATCCTTTTCTTGACTCAAAGTGACAGTGTCTACAGGAAAAGCAACAGAGCCATTCTCCTGAGATATGGAGATGGCTATGTATTAAAATAAATAAACCTTTATTCTCATTTAAAGGAAAATGGAAGCAGCCATTCTCTAGAAGGTTTGGGAGCCGTGGAGAACACTTCTCTTTGAAATCCAGAATTAAGTTTCAAAGCCCTGGAGAAGCTGAGCAACTAAGGAAAATCTTTACATGACTGCTTAAGGCAATGCGCTGCTCAGTATGCTGACTGTGTTAAACTCCACATTGTTGTGATTAAACCCCTTTTGGTGTTACATGATGAGCTCAGTCATCCTGCCTGTAAAGGCAATTCTGCTCTGAGAATGTGTCTTTCAGGGTCTACATGAGTAGGACTATGTGTTTTCATGTGTCTGTGTGACATGTGTTGTAGATTCTGTGTATTCAGTCATCTTTATCACTCTGCGGTTTCCCAATTATTCCAGTTTAACTAGAAGTGTAAGACTATTCAAGTCCTCATGATGAGGACCGAAGATAGCATGTTTTCTCCAGTTTAGATAAGAGAATGATTTGGTTATGAGTTTCAGCAACTTTTCTGTGGTCTTAATCCCTACGCTTACTTTAGTATTAGAAATTAGGATGGAAAGAAAGAGGAGTAATTAAATTCTTCCTAGCTTCAGGCTCCATCAAAGATATGTTAAAAATACAGCTACAAAGACCAAGATCTAACCAAACTTTTTAAAGATAGAAAGCTAGTTAAACAAAATGGATAAATACTTCCAACTTTTCCTAATAGATAAAGCACACACTAGAAGTCTTTTGAATTAATTCAGAAGTGTTTTACATAAAAAATGAAACATAATATGAAGATCTAAGAATGCATTGCTGGGCTTATCTATGTAAATTACTTAACATCCTTCCTCTCACATAGAAATCTTAAAAAAAAAAAATAGAACTTACAATTTCTCTGTACTTTCTTTTGTGTCAAAATCCATCTTTTGTGTCTTCTATTCATACTGTCCTGACCTACAGTCAGTGACAAATATACCCAGCAGTCACAGCCCAGTTGCTCTCCCACTCCATTAAGTAAAATAGAACATGGCCCTGCACCAGTCACCCATCCAAGTGAATCATCTTTGTAATTATGCATGTTGTAATTATTATTAATTGATCACAGCAAAATGCTAATTAGGAGTAACTGTTTTATGGAACTGGGATTTCTCCACTGGTGGGCTTTTTTTTTTTTTTTTTTTTTTGAGCAGAGGCATCACGCTGTTCCACAGCATTTAGATCTTTTCTTCCTACCATTAGAAAACATCCTCATCAATTTAGATCGTGTTTTAATCAGTCAGGCAGGCACTTGAGGCCTTGTGCAATGAGCACTTGGCTGCACTGCCTGTACCTGAGGGAATACGGCTGAAGGACCTGCTGGAGCACACAGGCTGTCATGTCTTATTGATAGGGTGTGATTGACTGATGCAATACCACATCAAGCTTTAACTGAAAACTTTCAAAACTAACTCTTTAAGCAAATACATTAATTTTAAAAGATTGCGTTAAGCTTCTCTTTCCTTCTTTCTTCTCCCTTTCTCCTTTCCCTTTTCCCTCTCCCCTTTTCCCTTTTTTTTTTCCCTTCCCTTTCCCTTTTTTTTTTTTCTTTTTTCCCAGAAGGAAAACCAACAGCTGAATTTGCATCCACTCTGTATAATTATTTTGATGTAATAAAATATTTGAACTTTAAAAAATGTCTTTTATCCACAAAGATGATTCTATCTGTTACTCATTTTGATACTTTGTCCCAAGTAGAAGAATTATTCTAAGTCAGGTCTTAGAGACATTTTCCACTGTGCTTAACAGATTTGAAAAGGCTGAAAGAGGTTATGATTAGTATCAGATAAAAGTGGTACTGCTGACTTCTGAAATAGTCTATGTGATTGTATTATTCTGTGATTGTACCATTCATAGAGGTGAGGATTTGCACTTTTCATAAGTGGTAAATAACTTATTTTAATAGTGAAAGAATGAATCAATATAATAGGAGTATATTTTGCAGTCATCTTATGTTAATCCCAGTTTTTCTTTGAATTAACGTATCTTTCTATCTGGAAGTTTTTAAGTAGCAACCATCTTTCTGTTGAGAATTTTATATTATATCAGCAGAAAACCTGTTATGCTAAAGGTAAATCTGCCTCAATGTATTTATAAATATATTTTTATCTTTTCCAAATGTTAACTGTTAGCAGGCTGAAATATTTTGATTTTAAGGGAAGCAAATCGTGTTCTTGGCTATTTCATAAACGTAATATTAAAAAAGCAGATTTCTTATAATTCCATTATAGAAAATAAATTACTTTGTATGCTATACTTGTGTTACTAATGCCCAAGCTCATGCAGTACTGCAGGAGTGTTTTAACCAATTCAAAATGGTACTGAAATAAAATACAGTAGTTTTTCATCATTAAACTTTTCAGAAATGTTTTCAGCATACTTACATGCTGAAGTTCATATTTTAGTTAACTCAGAAAGAAGTTCACATTTTCATAAAAAGATGCTTCCCATGTCCCGTGGGCATCAGAAAAGATTATAGAATCATAGAACAGTTTGGGTTGGAAGGGACTTTTAAGATCACCTAGTTCCAACCCTCCAACCCTCCTGAAATAGGCTGGGACACCTCCGTCTAGACGAGGTTGCTTAAAATCCCATCCAGCATGGCCTTGAGAGCTTCCAGCAAGGGGGGCATTAACAGCCTCTCTGGGCAACCTGTTCAAGTGTCTCACCACCCTCACAGTAAACAATTTCTTCCTGATATCTAGTCTGTATCTACTCTTTCCAGTTTAAAACCATATCCCCTTGATCCATTGACTATAGAGGAGCTGTGTCCTGTACTTAACCAATGGTTAGATAGATAAGCAAGGATTAAACAGGGAATGAGACTTAGTTGTTCTTTCATGTTTAGTAACAGTGTTTCTTGGTCAGAGATGATATCATAAAAGTTTGCAAAAAAGAATATTTTAAATTTAAATCTTGAAAATGTTTCATTTTTTCTAGTTTCTAAAGATAACTGAAAATGATAAAGAAAATTTTCCTAAAATAAAACATCAGCAGAAAAATTTCTTTAAATAAATTCCCTGGTTGAGAGAAACTATCTAGATCTGCAAACTACATTTACTTGCTCTGTGCATAGAAAAAGAAAATAGTTTATTTTCAAAGTTTTTAGTCTCACTTCATTTATTTCCTTCCTTTAACTCTCTTCATTTCTACTGCCCCGTACCCACCAAAATTTGTTTTCCAAAAACATGAGAAGTGTGCTTGTATAATTTTGCATTTCCTTACTTCTGTGTTTCCTCAACACAGCTTGTCTCTCCTCTACCCATCACAATATGTACTTGTACTTTCATTGCTGGTGTAAGATGAGAGTAGAAATCTTCACTATAAGACCTCTGTGAAACTAGTTAAGCAGTTTCTATGATGCTTATACCACCAGCAGAGGAGAAGCCGCTTATTCCCAGGGTCTTATTTTTGTTTGTTTGGGGCAAATTGCTTAGACAAATTGACCATGAAACAAAATCTAGTTTTATTTATTACATGCTGTATATGAGGTTTTTTTGACAGCTCAGCCTCTGATACCAATCTACTAATTCTGTCTAATTCTTTTGTTTAATATATTTTCCTTGGAACTAAAAAACATTAGTGAGGATTTCATTATTATGAGCAAGCTGTTGAACAGAATTCTGTCATTTTTGGGGGTATTGGTAGCTTTTGAAGAAGTGTGTAAACTTGTGCTATGTGCTATTTTTTCACCTTCTTAGCCTGAATTTCATCACTTCTTGTCCAGAAAGTTTTAGTGCATAACAAGACTAAGGAAAAAAAAAAAAAAAAAAAAAGCAAAAAAAACCCAAACAATGAAATAAACAACACAGACAGATTATAAGAGGTATGTAGGACAGGGGAAATTCATGAGAATCAGATTTTACATTATACTTGATTCAGTTATTATTCTACTTTCATTCTGCCTTGAAGTAGAAACTTCTAGAATAAAGAAACTAGAGTGATGCATAGTTTAAAGTGACAGATATAATTTGCAATAGCAGTCCGTGGTCAAAAATAATTTGTTCTTTGAAGACAAACCCAAATTCCAAAGTGTTCAGCGACATTCACTCTGTTCAACAATTCTTCTCTTTTAATATTTATTCTAATTAGATGAAAAGAGCTGGAGGGTGCATCAAAGTGGAAGCTTCAAATAAATGTGGCATTGTCATAGGAGGTTACATATTTTAAACTAATAGCTGAACTTTAATACATATGTAATATCCCGAATTCTAAAGGTAGGTTGGACAAAAGACAAAACATCTCTTAAGATTTAATTCAAAAATTATGGATATTCAAAATATGGATATTCAATACAGACTCCAAACTTCCATTTTCAGTTTTTCATTAGAGCCAGTCAAGTTTTTCCCATTTTACAATAGCATAAAAAAGGGAGAATGTGTCCCACATTGTCATATTTGTCAGTGACCTCATGTCAGAGAAGGTAGAGAATGTTAATAGTTCTTTTCCATGCAGATTTTGTTACAACAAAGATTTAATGTTGATTCGTCTTGTATCTCACAAACACAAAGGTTCATGTACATTTTAAAAGCTATAATGCATTTTTCTGTTTAAAATGTAGTCATTATGGAAATGGAAAAAGGGACAGTTTTGCAAAGAATGTATACATAAATTGCATTTACTCAAACTGTTTGACAAACACAGTCACAAGGTCAGTTTGAACACTCACATATGTGGGAAGCCCCGTTATAGTCAGTGAGATAATTCATTTGGATAGCCCTCAGCATCTGGAAAAAGGTTAATCATCTGATAGTAATCTGTTTATAAATGATTTGAGAAAGAAAACAAGGATTACAAAGGTACAAATTCACAGGAAACGATTTCATCTGTCTCACTTGTGAGGAAAAGGTGTTAAAAATGAAACTGAGCTTTACTGCTGTGATAAATAAATAATATCAAAGGACAAAAGGGCACATTTGAAAGAAGATATAAATCCACATATCATAGTGAACCAAATGGTCTGCCACAGAATAGTATTCATCAAAGCAAGTTCATGATATTGGGGAAAAAAATGCTCTTGTCACAGATTAATCAGACTTTTATCAGAGCACTCAAGAAGTCCTTCAAATGCTTTTTCCCTCTTTTTTTCCCTATCCCTGTTCTTTGTGTCAGAAAATGTCTGCACTATCTCCCCATCCCAGTAAATAAAGTCAACTTCAAAACAGAGATTATACGTTTGCATTGAAATCATTTTTTCTCAATAAATATGAATATATATACCATCAATCTGTCAAAAACTCCATTAATCTGTAATAACATAAAACTTTGAAAGTCATATATATAAGCATTATTAATGTTGTATTTTAATATGCCCACATTTCAAGCCAATTGTTTGCTTTTTCACACATATTTTCCATGTCATGTAATTGCAGATGAAATTTTCAATTAAAACATGTATATTTACATGTGTGTTTTCTTTTATGAGAGAAATAGTCTCTCTCATAAACAACTGAGGTATATGCTCAGATAGAACTTGACCTTACCATACTCAAAATAGGTTATGCAAGTCTACTGGATCTCTGGGTCTCTACTGCTACTGTTCTGCTAAAAGGAAATCTTGCTTTATATAGAATACAAATCATTTGTTTTCCATGTTACTTATTCTTACTAAAATGAGGATTACTTCTCACTTTGCAGTCATCCCTTAATGCAACATTTTTGTTCTGATGTAACAATTATATTGTTTACTTAAAATGTGGGGAAAACTAATAGGTCAGGGGAATTTCCATTAAAAATGGCTTTGAAGCATGAGAAGCGAGAAAAACCACCACAAATGTCAGTCTGAAATGGAGATCTTGTATATCTGGTTTAGTTTCTGCTCGAAAGCTAAAAATTCTTGTAGTTCTTTGTCAGTGTGGATTGCTGAACTTTCAGTGCAGAGCTGTTCCCAGAGAACAGCAAACACCCAGAGAATTCAGCAATTTCTCTATAGTAACCACAAGAATGAAGCCCTCGCATCTTTTCATGGAGAGTAAACATGGCTGCTCTTCATTTTCAATTATAATGAAGCTAAGTTTAAAAGATATCGAACCTCTCTATGAAAACGAAACTTCCACTTTATTTCCAACACATTCCTGTCTCTCACCCACCCCTGAAGAATGTAACTAATTATTGCTGCAGGGTGAGAAAGCAGAAAGAAGTTAAAAGTTGTTAATGATTTCTATTTTTATTCAGAAATAAATGATAGTCCCCAGTAGGACAGTACAGGAATCTATGTGGATAGAAGTCAGTAGTTGTTTTTTGCACAACTAGAAGAAGCATGACTCTATACAATGCAAATTATTAAATTACTTAACTGTATTTCAAATAAAGAGTTTTGAGAGCAAAAGCATTTTCAGTGAGAATAATAAAAAAAAAACTTTGCTGTAATTTTTTTTTAATGGAAGATTCTTGAATCTAAACTCTTTTGAAATTTTAAAGAATCTTCTGAGAACTATCCAGATCTAAATCTGTTTGGTTTTTTTTTTCCCCATTGTATGCATTCGTATACTTATTGCTTTGTGTCCATTGTTCCTGGTCTTTCACTTCAATGGTATAAGCAGCTTACATATACAAACAACATCTAGCTTCAACACAGTGTTTTATATAAACGTTGCCGCTGCTACAGCATAAATGTCAAGCCAGGCACCTAAATTCACTAGGCTGAGATAATATTCAGACAGGTAGTTTGATCTGAGACCTGTACAGCCTACTCTCACTTTCAATGTTAGCCACACCTGAAAGCAAGCGTGGGTATACCTACAGAATCTGCCCTCATGCTTGCATTTGACTGTATTGACATAGTTTAAAGATAACACAGTCCTCCAAAATTTTAGCTATTCTGGGCAAAAATCTCATAGGATCATTTTAAACTTAGGAGTTACTACAATCATAGAATCATTAAGGTTATAAAAGATCACTAAGACCATCTAGTCCAGCCATCAATCCATCACCACCATGCCCACTAACCACGTCCCTCAGTGCCTGTAAAGGACCGACAAAAAACATTCTGACTTTCTGAGGTGTTCTTGGTATGTCTCAAACATATGCAAGTAGATCTATGGAAAAAAGCCACTTAACTAGTTTGACAAATTCATAATTACTATGGTGTTTTCTAACATGGGTTTGCAAACAGAAAGGCAAAATGACTATTTGAGCCCAATCACTAATAGGAAGATTGACTTTACTGGTATTAGGTTTCTCATTTAAACAAACAAGGAAAAATAATATATATTACATTCATTTCAGTTATTAAATTTACTTACAATGTATCTTCTGTAAAATGGAAAGACTTCCTTGATATTATTGTTTCTTTCCCCTTGAGTATTTCGGAATGACTTTACTGATTTTAATTTTTACAGGGAGAGTTCAATTTCAAAATGTGAGTTTCTGAATACCGGCACCAAACCAGCTCTTTGTCTACCCACTTGCAAAGTAAAAAGAGGCAGTGATACCTGTGTCCAGCCAAAAGAATTGAAATTTAGTTGTTACATTCAGATGCATCTAGATGCTTTTGTCAAAAAGCTAATAATTTGCATCTCTATAATAACAGTGAAAGAAGTGAGTGATACAGTGAACTTACAGTCATAATAAATGAAATCAGCAATTAGCTGTTGTACAGAATTCATTCTTAGGGTACATTTTCAGTCTTACTTTTTCTCTGGGAATCACTAGAGATGGAGCACATCATTTACTTGCATTACTCCATGCTCCAGAAATTGTCCTCCTACTGAGTTACTTCCTTTCTTTGTGTTTCACCCTGTAACCCTCTTTTTTCACTTTATCCTGTGAATAAATCATCCCTCTGCTCAGTGCAGCACACTTCCATTCTGTGTTCACTTCAGGCTAAAAGAGAACACTTGCATTTCAGTGCTTTAGAGTTTTGATATGTTTGTTCTTTTATATGTCTGTATCACCATACAGTATGTCGTTTTCCCCTAGCTATCCATATGAGAGTAAGTATTGCTGGTTCTATAAAAGGTTTGCTCTTTATTCTGTCTTTCTTCCTGTTGAACATTTTATCACAGTTTGTATAAAAGCCTTTACAAAATGGGGAGAAAAAGAGGTGGACTCTGTTCCATTCATTTCTTCAAAAAGAAAGTTGAGCATATGCTCACACTTGCTTTCTTTGAAAGATGTGATGAGAAATTATACCTGCCATATGGACAGAGTCTTAAAATGTTAATATGGATGAAAGTCACAACTAGCTTTTCATGAAGCCTGCACCCCGCAAATCAGGTTCATTCTCAGTGGTCATACTATCATTAGTAGACCATGGAGATTTGGCTGGTCACATGATTCCCTTCAAACATTTTTTTATCCACAGCTGTGGCAAACTCTAAGCTTCTTGTTCACCTTTACTGTCTTCAGCAGTATCTTAGAGCAGAAGCGCCACAGATAATATAAATGCAACCAGCACCTTCTGAGAAGTTCCTGTCTCTCTTATAACTCATTATCTCTCATTTTGTCACTTCATATTATCATGTGTCTCCCTCCTGGCCAGCCCTGCAAGCTGCTTAGACAGAGGTGAGAATCCCATTTCAAGATTATTCAATAAAAAAATTTTCTATGGGTATATGTAAGAAGTATAGAGCTCTGCATCCTCGAATATAACAATATGGGTTGACTTGAACTGTCCTAGTATGACTTATTGAAACTGATGGATTAAATCAAATCAATACAATGGATATTACTTTGCCATCTAGGAAATTACAGCTAGGCTGAAATGATTTGATGCAGAATGAATTCAGGTGGGAATTAGATAAACTACTCTATACCAGAAGGCAGCAATTCTACTTGTTAATGGGATGTTAGCGTGACTTTAAACAACTTGGCAGCTGGCTGGCAAGCCTTATTCAATGAGCATATGATGTATTGATATTTAAAAGTATATAATCCTGTTGTAATCCATATAATCACACTTTTTCTGGATACTTTTTTTTTCTATCTATTTTTGTGACAGTCAAGAGCTAGGAGCATTGGTAATTGAAATGAATAAAGAAAAATGTTTTCTGTAATGTTTCTGTTTATCTAACCTGACAGCATTCTGAAAGCAGAGAATTTCAACGTTTGCCCTCTAGAGCTCTGGTTGAAGTCTGGCTGAACTAGGAAAGAGATAGAAATACTCTTTTCCAGTGTCACTGGCTGGTTTTCTAGGTGTTTCACACAGCAATAGGGAAGACAAAAGTCTGTCTGAAAACTTAAAAATTGTCAAGCAAGTATGGGAGTAGAGGTAATTTGGAGATTTTTTCTATTTTTATTTATACATTTTGTTTACCATATTTGAAGCCAACAATTTCTTTCAGTTCACTGTTCCATGTTGTCTGTAATGCTCATACATCCCCACCAGAGTACTGTATGAGTACTTCGTAGTTTTAATTTGTTTATCCTTATAACTTCTCTTCATAGAAGAGTATTTTACTCTTTTTAATAGTAATTAAATGAAGTAGAGAAATAATAAGTGTCTTCCTCAGTGCCGGTTGCAACATCTACTGCAGAACACAGACGTTGAATCAAACGTCTGTGGTATTGGGATGTACACAAACCTGGCATATTTCACTGGAGTTATAGAGGGCTTATTTTCAACGGTTCACTCTTTTTTTTGTTTGTTTGTTTGTTTCAGATCAAACAGCCATGTGGTACAGGGTACATGAACTAGTTGATGCCAAATGAACCCCTCTCTTCATTATATTCATTTATTTATTTTTAGTGTAGACAACAAGTTCCATGATCCGGGCGTCTCAAAATTTCTCGAGTCTTCAATCTCCTGCTGGGAGGAGCTTAAAAACTTGTAATTAGTATGAGATTGTTCATTTCCTTAATTTGCAGTTTTCTAATAGAATTTCTCACCCCAATGAAAGCTTCACTCTTTGAGGTGAAATTCTTAAAGATGTCTGCACAACTGCAATAAAAATATTCAAGGTGAAGAAAGACCAGCAATATGATGAGGTTATTGTAATTATTGCAAAGCTTGCAGGTACAAACCATCTGGCAGAACTGTTAATTTCATCGCAGCATATTCTCTGTATGTGTTAACTTTGTCAAAAGCTTTGAAAGTCAATGTCCATTTATATTCTGAGACACTATTCTGTTGGCAAAGGTCGTTCTCTAAAGAGTTCACATGAAGACAAAGAGAATAGAATAAGTCTGGATGTTTATTCACATATTACTCACAGATGAAAGGTGTTTCTGAATTTAACTAGGAGAAAAACGTAATATCTATTCAGTAATCTGTTAAGAAACAGAATTGTAGTACTTGAAGTCATTTTAAAACATTCTGACAGGCTAGTACTATTTTATCTTAGAAATATTAACACCTTTTATTTAATACAGACAATTATTTTTTAATTACACATATTTAATTTAAATATCTGATGATACATAGTCTATACAGTTGCTTTCTGGCTGTAGATGTAAATTTTTCAGAAGAATTCTCTTCTGTGATAAAATTCTGATTTGAAATAATTGAATAATTCTGTGGAAGTGCCACAATTCCTATTAATTAATCCCTGACTCTCCAAAGACTTCTATCTCTACAGATACCTGGCAGTGTAGCCAGGAACAAAGAAGAAACTACTATTTCTAGATTTTTCCTGATTTTATCTGCATGCAAGCATATTCATTATTTTTAATTCACATCAGAAAAATAAAAATCAGATAAAAATATTTGCAGTGATATACTATATGGTCAATGTAGAATAGATTCTTAAATACTGAAATTTAGGGTTATATTTTGTATATAGTTTTCAGTGGATAAGCACACTGTCAAAACTAGTGACAGTTTTTTCTACTGTTGCTAGAGCTTTTTTTACATCCAGTACTCAAAAATCAAAGGGGTTTGTGAGTGTAATTTTGGTGGTTCTTGTTGTTCTTGGTGAGCTTAACTGTTTATCCACCTTCGTGTAATCACAAAGCCTGACTTTCATATTTGACAGAATTGGAATTTACACCCTTAGATAAACTTCAAATATCTAAAAAAAAGTTATTGAAAACCTAGATATTTACAAACATTTGCAATCTATAAGCAGAATTTTTCAGAAATATATCTCTTGACACTGAATACTGAGAAGTATCTTTCTTTTGTCTGAGTACCACTAATTCTAAATTTCTATCCATAGGCACAAACATAGTGAAATATGTTTACGAATTATTAGTGAAAATAAGTAACAGTTAATTTTTCAGATACAAATGCCATATTCTGCAGAAAATGAATATTTTGTACAGAAGTTCAAAACCTGTGCAAAATAAAAGTTTATTTCAAGCTAAAAGTTTCAATTAATACCAGAATAAAGTTTAAAGAGAAATTAATTTGAACACCTTTCCTATATATATATATTTTTGTTCCTAATTATTGAAGTGTCTGAGATTCATCACAAAAGATTTCTGACTCAAAAACATGCAGGAGTGAGAGACATATATAAATGAGAAAAGCAATAAGTGGAGGAAGGGTATTTCATACAAAGAATGAACAGCAAATACTATCTTGATTGAATAGTAAATTTACCTGATGGAATAAATCATAAATAAAATAGAAAGAAAAAGGAAAGTAAGTCAGAAAGAACTGCATACTAATGGAAAATAGCAGTATATGTGGAACAAATTTAAGGAAAGAAACTGAATTTTAAAAGACCAAAATATGGTAAAGTGTGCTTAGAATTCTAATCATACTTTTGATAGGACAAAAACCACACTGAATTTGAATGCATTCATCTCTGGAATTTTTGGCAAATCATTTTTGCAGATGATCTCGTGTCACCCACTATGTCTACAGATAATGATCACAGCCCGTTCTAGCAAAGTCTAATACTAATTATTTCTGTACATTTTTCTTTGCAACATTCTGTAAGGGTTTATAGCGTGTGTTAGAAGTAGCAATTGATTCAGTAATTGGGAAACTGATGAGAGTTAAGAGTGGCACAAATAATTAAACAGGGTAAAACAGAACACTGAAATTATTTTTACAAGTATTTTGGCCATATTCATCCACAGTGAAACTTACTTTTCAACACAATTAGTTTACTGATGTATTAACTCAGGGAAAGATATTTTATACAGGATAGTTTGAACCAGGACTTTGTGGAATGATCTGTCAGGTTGCAAGCTGATTTTACTGGGCCTGCAGTATCCTCTGTTGATGAGTAGATTTTCATGTATTGAAAGTGATTAACTCCATATCACTCACGCTGGGAAGTGTGGTAAAGCACATTTGCTTTGCCAAAGTGTATGTGAAAGTACAATGAGAGTTACTCAAGAAGAGAATACGATAAACGAGAGTTACCATTATGTTTTTGATTTAAAGTCAATTTTGGCTCTATCTTCAAGGAAACACTTTGATTCTCTTATCCATTCCCTGAAAATCAAACAGAATGAAATGCAAAAGAATGTGGATTCCCAGGATAGTTTGGGCCACCAGAGAAATGTCTATGCCTTCATCCTAAAGCCTAGAAGATAATAGAGAGACATATCAGTGTTTATCGGCAGACATTTCCATTCTAAATAACTTTAGCTCAGTGTTGGTAAGTTAGCAGTTGTAGTCAAAACAATAGCCGGTGCTAAGCAGTTGAATTGTTTGGCTTATTGCCCTCGTTGTTTATGAAGAACTCATATTAAAAAAAAAAATCCAAAATAGTACATTTAGTATTTGCTGTATCTTCTTAGCCAGCCTTGGTGGCAAAGACATGGAAGGTAAGCATTACAGTGCATACCTTTGAGAGGTCCACCAGATACTTTGAAGTACAAGGGCTGCTCCTTTTAAAGTGACCTACATACTTGCATTATGAGGAACCTGAACAATTTTTAAGAGAATTAGCCACAATTTTTGTGTTCATTCTTGCATTACTTTATATCTAACAATATAACATTTAAATATATAGAATTCTTAAATAAGTTTACATAGTTCTCTCCAAAAGTAATGCCTCCTATTTATTTATGTGGAAACTACAACAGACACAAAGAGAAAAATTACACTGACAGAGAAATTTCTTAGCTACAAAACACTTTTTTCAACATTGTCACCACCATTAGCTATGCATTTCCTTCAGTGATGAATAAGAGCCTGCATGCTGCGCTCATAAAAATTTGCACCAGCAGAGGTGACCCACTATTGCTGTTGCCGCTGCTGAAACACACCACCCACTCCTTCTCTGTGTTAGTCTGCAGAAATGTTCAGCAAGGGTCAGTCAAGAACGCCAATGGGTGAAATTTTTTCTGCATGGAGGAATGCAGTGGCAGACCTTCGCTTCATATGAACTTCCATGTCAGATGCCAATTTGTCAGACTGCCCCTCTGCATCCATATGTCACATAGCAACAAAATGTAATGAAATATTGGTGGGAAGGTTCCAATTCTACTGCCATACCACCAACATATGCCTCTGACATTGTGAGCCAACATAATAAAATAGGAAGCATTACTTTCAGAGCAGCCCTGTATATACAGTGTGATTAAAGACACAATGCTGGAAATTAAGGAGAATGTTCATATACATGTGTATGAGAAGCTACTCTTGTTAAAAGAATCTTCTTCTAGTAGCTGAGCCAATGGACAATATACTGTGGAATACAGAATGATTAAGTTCCTGACAAGCTTATATGAAATATAAACAGACTTAATGAAAAAATGTGACAAAGGTGGTCACCATGAATACCAAATTAAGGCATTCTAGCTACGTAGAAAATAATGCTATAATGGTGGATTTCGTTTATTTGGAAAATTGCTGCAGAATTTCAATGTAGTCTGCATAAGAATAATATTTCTATAACCCGTGTATAAAACACTGGAATACAAAAGAGAAGAAAGTTGTATTGTCATGGATTGTACTTACAGATTTGATATCATAGTGGATTTTTTGAAAACTGCAACTGGATGGAGTTGCTGAAAACATAATAAAATTCATGTAAAATCCTAGTAGAAATTTTCATGAAAAAAACATGAGCAAAGTAATTGGTTTAACTTGAGGATAGCTATAAGACAAGGTTGTCAATTCCAATGACCCTCTTTATCTGTTATGAAGAAGAAATCCTAACAAAAGCACAGACAGAAATTCAAAAGAATGTTATCATTATTAGATGGAAAAAAATAGCCATCATTTCTTGATTGGTGATACTGCCTGGAAATCATTGCACAGGAATTTCAGTAAAAGAGCAGCAGAATCATTATAATCAAGTCTAAAGGTATGTGAAAATACAAAAGGTTGCAACTGAGTGTAAAGATACGATGAAGTTTTCTGAGCTCTTTGAATCAAAGAGTGAATGACACGATCATCAGGGTGCTAATCATTATGAGAGTTGTAACACATGACTACTGCTCTTGGGAAAATCTGCAACATTTTGAGACATGAATATAATACCATAAAAAGTTGTGAAGAGCAAATGAAGCCCTTTGTCCCTGGCATAATTCCACAAGTATCAGGATGTGAACAGTAAGAGAACAGGTGTCAAGCAGTTTTCTGCCCCCGTGTATCATTACTCTTATAGATAGTAAAATCTATGTCAGAATTCTGCAGTTTAGCAATCACTCAAATTTGCAGTATAACTGAGTGACAGCTGGTATACAGGTACTGAAAAAAAGCCACTGTAGATAGCCTTAAACAGCTAAACACCATCAACTATGTACATTTTAGTCTTACAATTTAAAATTTAAAAGGAATCGTAACTACAGTGATAATGTATTCAGAATGATTTTTTTTCCATGCAGGCATACTATTTATGCTGTGCTGTATTTCCAGATACTGTTTGATTTGTAAAATTAGACATTTATGTCATTCATTGATGTAATTATTCAGTGTCTTTGGAGAATTAGTGAGCACTGATCAATAGTTTGGAGGTTAATCAGTACTTTACTTCTTGACTCCAGTTAAATTCAGTTCAATTAAACAGAATTGATGCTAATTACTGTCCTGATTAAGCAATGGTTATTACCATATTACCATTCGCTATCAGTAGGCTAAATCTGTTTCCTAAGAGACATCTCAATAAAGCAGCTACAGTGACATAGCATGCCCCAATTAAACAGTGTGTATTCTGATAATGTATTTACATAGAACCTTTCATGTTAATACGAATTTTAAAGACTAGGCAGCATATAGTCAAGACATATATGATTTCACATTAATGAGAAGATGACAAAAATGCATAAATTGACTAAATCAAGCCTTTACATCTCCCATTATTAAAAAGACATTACTATTTCAAGACTCAGTATAGTACAAAGAAACCTATATTCACCTTGAGGAATAAAATAGGAAGACAGTCTCTGAACGAGACTTTAGTATTTTGAAATACGTTTCTTTGTTAAGTTTTTCTTGTACAGGTTATGTGTTGTTCTTTTTCTCTCTTTCCTTTCCCTATATTTGGTCTGACTGAAGGTGGGAGGATGGCTTTAGGTGCTGGGATCAAATTTGTACATGACAAGACATTAGTGCCACACTTTTTAACTAAATGGATTAACAGATTCATAGTTCTTAATGCTGTAGCTGCTCTTGTTTTTAAATTCTAAAACAAGCTTAAAACTGCCTACAGAATAACCACAAATATTAAAATAATTACATTACTATCATATTTGCTGAATTATTTATTTCATTTTGTTGCTTTCCTTCTCACACCCACACCTTTTCTGAAGGAAATCTTCCAAGTGCCTGAAGTAGCTAGCAATTGTAAAGGAGAAATGCTTTACATTTTCAAGCTGAATACAAACATTTAATAATTAATTCTTGTATGAATGTCTCTCCTCTGTTAATTTAGTTAAGTATAATTATTCAATGTATAAGCATTCAGTTTCAGACGTCTGGTGAATGCAGCTCTGCTTATCCAAAGGTGTATGGATAAAACAAGATTAATTTCTCAGTTCAGCATAAAGCCTATGCATAAGAAGATAACACAATTATTGTTCTTCCTGTAATATCTCCCTCTTGCAAAGTTTTTCTGTCCTAAGAGAAAATTCTCCAATTCTCTTACGTGAAAACTTTTTATCTTAGTATTTACAGAATATGTTAAAAAATGGTAGCTGTACTGATAGGTGTTGGTTTGGTTTTTTTCTTTCTTTCTTTCTCTTTATAATAGATCTTTTTTACATCCTTCACATACATAATTATATTTTGCAGCTCTATAATCACAAGGATGAGCCAGAGAGAATGGGCAATAATTTGTCTAACAAACAGGTAATATTTCACTAAAAGTGCAAATGTTTTCTTTTAATTTCTGTAATTTACAACAGCATCTATTTTGTACAAATCCTTTGGAGTGGGATGAAATAGGAAATATAAGATTCCAAGACTGATGAGTGGCTAAATTTATTTGGAGATACCTTTGAACCTTTGCCTCCTTTGTCATTTTTCTCCATTATGTTTCATACGCGTTTTGGAAAATTACCAATGTCCATACAACGTTTTGCTTTTGATTTCAAATATGTTCAATTTTCAAATTATTTAGATTACTCTGGGTTATCCAAAATCATGAGGCAAAGACACTTCACAAATCAATCCATTTGCAGAGAGAGCCTTTGCCAACAAATAGCCCTACCCCAAAACAGTATTTCCAAAATGGAAATAATACATGTAGTCCAGCACCCAAAGCAGAGCCTGGTTTGTAATACCATTTTCTCAATTTCTCTATTTCAAATGCAGACATGTAAAGCTTACCTAATAGAGAGGTGTGTCTACTGTTCTGCAGATCTCTGCTCTCTCCACAGAAAGAAGCCAGGATGATTATCTTAGTGAATTTCTACTGGAAATCCAATTCACAGTGAAAATTTCATTAATCAGTCTAGCATCTATCCTCTCTGCTTTGCAAAAGAAGAGTGCAATGAGATATATACTCATCATACTTTCACAGGCTGGGCTAAACTTGGGTTTATCCAAGTAAACAAGGCTCAGTTTAACACTCTCTGAATAATAAAGAGGTGATAATTGTTCTTCATTTGCTGGCTGTCGTTTTTTTTTACGTGAGATACAATGGCAAAATGAAGACATACAGCCATTACATCATACTGGTTTTAGACAAACTGACCATGTTCAGCGTTGTCATGAATCTGTGCAGGCCTTCTTGACTCTGCCTTGTGTCTAAATAAAAACAGTAGGATTTTGGTTGGGCTTCCCTGTTTAGAAAAATATATTTAAAAAAGCTGCAGTTACATTACACAGATTGGCTAATTTCTCAAAATGAAAATGTTCATTTTGAGAAATTAACAATACAAACCTTATTGGAAAGGAAGAATAAATTCAGGAACTCTCAAACAGCTATCATAATTCATGTAAGCTTTTATTAGGCATTATTTCTTTTAGATGCTTAATTGAACCATAAGCAACATCTGAGCCTTTGGAGATCCACAGAGCACAAACTGTAGTCAGGCCTCCACCCTGATGTTTATGTCATGTAATTCATTATTATAAATCTGCTGGAGATTGATGGATTTATAAGAAAATTATGTGCTTTTAACCTAGTACTTACACCCCCGTGGGGCTGTTCGAGTGAATAAGTCTTTTTCTTGGCAAGATTTACTTTCTTGAGAACAGCAATGATTTGCTGGCTTCTGAAATTATTTTCACTCCTACTGTCATCCATTTTGCCTATTTATAATCAGCTTAGTTTTCATAACTACTGAAATAGTTTTGGCTGATATAAGCATGTACTTTACTACTTCAAGAAAGAGTAAACTGAAAAATTAGTATGTGCTGGTTAGCACCAAGTTGAATAATTAAAAGTCATCTTGAATACTTCTGCATTTTGATGCATTATTGTTCTTACATTGGAATGCAATATGAATATTTAATTATAGATCATCATGAGAATAATTAGTTAGATATTAGAGAATATACATATTTGCATGTATGTGTGTCTGTAATCTTGGTAGATTACACAGAGCTATCACACTGTGTTTACAGATTATGATTGCTGGTTATGCTAATTCTAAAACTTAATTTTTTAATCTAGTCTAATAATTCAGTTCTTTACAGAGTATATGTAAGAAATTAAGAAAATCTGTCAGGTGATGGTGAGCAAGCAAACATGGCAGTCTTATTCTATACCTTTTGTGACATTTTCTCTCCCTTTGTTAGCTTGTAAAATATTTCCAGGACTTCTCAGTTGTATTTCTGTATAGAGGAGAAATCCATATTGGCAGGAGATTGATTAAGGCATTCAGTCTAGATGTTCTGAATAGAAAGAACTACTCAAAGAGCCGATGGGGATAGTACAAGAGGGAGATTGTTCAGAATTTATTCCTCTGTGTTTCCATATTATATTTGTTTTGCTTTTTTTTTTAATTCCAGGTATTCCAAATGTAGTTGTAGTTACATATGGGGTATAAATAACAAAATGACAATGGACAAATTTGAGGGGCTACTTAGCTCTGCAGAATAATCCATATATTATATATATACATATTCACATATATCTTCTACCAGGCCACTTTTAGCTCCAGAAATAATTAATTATGGGCCAGCCCATGCGTTTTTTNTTTTTCCCCATAAGTTGCCTACGGACATATAAAAATAATTCAAATATCTCCTACACCAAAGAGGATCTCATTGGAGAGATTAACACTATGTCCAAGCTAACAAAAAAAACTGATGGGAGACAGTGCCAATTATCATCACATCAAGTTAAAAGAGTGTCGTTTTTGGCTCCAGATTATTCTATGGGCAAGTGTACTTTGGAAGTTACCTGGATGCTTCTTGCCAGGCAGCACAGTGTGCATGTCATTCAAAGACTTAGACAAGGTGATGCCTATATTTACATCCCAGTACATTGTTTATCTGGAGTGGAGTATGGGGATGGAATATAATGACAAAAATATAGGCACATTAGGGGAAAACATTTGTATTTACATGTGTCAAACAGTAATCAAATTTGCCTGCATGATAAAGACAAATCCATTAGCCTAGTTTTAATTTCTTCCTTTCTAATTGTTATTTGGAGGTACTTTGAAACATGTTAGATGTTGAAAAAGTGTATTTATGATTTCTCCCAGTTATCTCTTTTCTATCATATTCAAAGAAGCTTTCATAAAACACTTGTTATTTGAGGAACTCAAAAAGGAGGAGCAGGTGTATGGATATATTCTTTACAGAGATAGACATATCTGAATGAGCAAAACGTCTCAGAGTTCAGTGCAGGTTAGGTGACGGGGAGTGGATTGCATCTTATCTTCTTGCTCCTGGGCCAACTCAGTCCAGTGTTTTTCCCTGACCTTTTTCATCTGGTTCCTGGTGATACAGTTTCAATGAACTGAAGTTGTAAAGTTGCACAGAGCATTTTATTTACATGAACTTCCAACAGTTATACTACAAAATTTTGTCCATCATCTTATCATGTCTTCTGATGAAACATCTCATAACAACAATTTACGTGATCATGATTAATAAAGGCTTTACAAATGATTAATTATAATAATAATAACAATTATTGCTACTTAAAATATTACTATGTTTATTTAGAATGTTGATTGTTCATTAGAAGTCAGCAACCAGAGGTGATAAATAAATTATGAGGTATATTTTCTGTCAGCTATGGAAACAAGCAAGTGAACAGTATGATTTGTCGCTGTATTATTGGCACTTGGGAAAAGAAGGGCTTTTGGAACAATCCTTTAGGGATCAATTAAAAATGTGCCCCAAATTATCAAAAAAAACCCTCTAGTAATGAGCTCAAACTCATTCAGCCACTTCACATGGCCTAATGAAGAGCAAAAATAAAATGTAGCTGACGCAAGAGTTTTATGCTTAAGTCCTGTACATTCAAGTGCGCTAAATGGCAAGAAGTATATATATTAAACATTGTATTCATTAGAAGGACTAAATGACACTTTAGCCAAGAGAGCATTATGCTGCGGATACCAGTGCAGAAAAAGAGGTATTACTTTTCAACTGAGAGGCACAAACGCTATGAGGGAAGAGGAAGAATCTGTGGCAGTTAACCACTTCCAGTTTCTTTTTGGCAATGGATGTTATCCCATACTGCTATTGCATGTGCTAGGGTCTGTGAATGCTGCTGTTAAGCAATGATTCCTGCGCATCACACTACCCTGCACCTAAAAATGTGTCCGTTTCTACTCCAAGTAGATTTTCCAATAGGAAAAACACATCCTAAATGCAAATGAGAGGGCAGGAGCAGAAAAAGCCTTGTGAATTGCTCTTCTAGTACTAGAAAAATGTAAGCTAAGCAGCAAAGTGTGGAGTCTGGCTGTTAGATAAAAAAGAAGAAAAAAGGCACTTAACTAATGAGAGACTAGAGGAACTTTGAAAGATATGGGAATAGACTCAGACCAGAGGAAGATAAGATTTAAAAAATGTATTTGGTGTCTAACATGCAAAAATACAATTACCGAGAGAAATTACAAGATGAAGGCAGAGGATAGAGAATGCTTGAAATTTTCCTAAAAATTGTTCAGACTAAAAATGAGAAAAAACCTACACTTGTGGAAAGGCTTTCTTGATTTGAAAGAGACTATGAATTAATGTTGTAAACCGTGTTGTTTCCAAAGGCTTTAGTGATGAAGAGAAATAGGAAAAAAATGATTAGAGACTGAGATCAAAGTTGAACTTTTTAAGAAGAGAGAGAGAGGGGAGAGAACATTTCAGCATCATGGCATTGAGTTAAATTTAAAAAACAATTTAAAAAACTTTGTCTTAAATCTCATGACGTGCATATAGCATTTAGATCACTGAAAGACAGTCTTCTATCTGGCACTTACTATGTGATCAGTCTGGCTTTATTTGGAGTGTCTGTATTTGAATACAGAACTATTTTTGTCTGTAGAGAATTATTTCTGCCTATTGTGATATCTTTACTATGTTTCTTTCAGATTTTAGCCCAGCATGGAAGTGAGGAAGAATACAAACATACAGAGCCTAGAGAAAGTTAAGATCTATGCAGCTAATGAACTCATCACAGAGTAATAACCATATACAGGATTCCAACATTATGTAAATACATCTGAACAATCACAGGTCAGGTACGATTTGTTTTTCAAGATGTTGATGAACTGTCGATGGAACATAGTGGAGCTGAGAATTGGTCTACGTAGATGCTGAAAGCAGAAAAGTAGTCAGGACTGTGGGCATAGAGTGAACATTTATCAAAATGACAGTACTGGAAATGGGTATAACCTCTACACCCAAGAAAAAAGATCACATTTGAAAGAGTTACTCAGGAAATGTTTAATTTACAGCTGAAGTTTGTTTAATAGTTTGGAACATGGAGATTCAATGGATTTTTTTGTAACTAGAGAAAAAACACGCAAAAACATACTTTTGATACTTACTCAGCCAAGTAAAATTATTTGTTTTGTATTCTCTGAACTGGCAGCTGCTGACTGGATATTACTCCTTGCAGTAAAATCATGTTTGATTTTAGTCAGGAAAGATTTAGATTTTTTATCTACCCTATTATTTCCCCTTAATATTGCAGAGATTAAAATATGTGATGTCAAGAGTAAGGAACAGAATTTCCTATATAATACTTTCATCATTTAATATAATTACTATTTAATTATTTAGTAATAAAGAATAGTGAACATAAATGAGCCATTTTGGAGAAGTTTTTGAAAGAATTACCATTTGAATATTACGAAATGCAAGAAGCACAACAACGACAGTATCAAGCATAAAGAGCAGAATATGTTTCTATTAGAAGTCTGCTTAATGTACAAAGACTAAAGGGATTCACAGTTTAGCCCTGCTTTTCTGTCTGCTGTATTTGAATTTTTGGATGCATGACTGTACCATACTGTTCTCAGCTGTAAAATAGCAACAAGTGTAGTTCTTAATGACAAGGTATAGTGATTATTAATTTATTAATGTTTTGTTGAGGATTTCAGTTACACTGAAGAATTTAGCAACAAAACAGTGTCATTACTTCTATTGCAGAAGAAACCTAGGACCTTAGCTCACAGTCCTGCATCAACATTATTCATGTCAATCATTTTGCTTAAGGAAAGCAGACTTCAGTGTAAATCATGGACATTTTTACTGATGATTACACAAGCATTTCTCCCAAGAGTTGGACAGTCTCCCCGACAGCTTCACTCACTGCACCGTAGTGCACTATACACAAATGGTGCTCTGGTATTGCATCAGTATTTTCCTGCACCAATTTATGTTTATTGAAAACTGTGTTCCAATCTCTAAGTCATCTTGCTTAGCTCTACAGATCAAATCAAACAAGCTCTGACCAGATGAGCTTTCCTTTTTCAGTAGAAAAATTAGATTATTCATGCTAAAATACTATTTTTATTCTAACAGCCTCCCAGGATTGGTCAACTGGCAAGGAAGCATCCATGCGACCCAGAAAGAGCTAACAATGTTAGTGGAAATTATAGCATGGAGATTTTGAGTTTGTACAAGAGAATAGTTTTGATTATTTTCTCCTTTTTTATACTTGCTTACCAAAAGAAAATAAGCCCCAAATACTTGTGCCTTAAATAAGGAGAAGCCATGTTGCCAACTTAGACTTTTCTGATGAACATATTACTATTTCTGTTCACAAAATCTTACAGAAACTTTGGATCATAATTTGTTTTAAATATAATTTGAAAAATAAAATAGCATTCTCTGGGAGTATAGACAGAAAAAGCAAAAATCTTTCCACTTCTGCAAACTCTTCCATTGCTGCTGGTCTTAGCAGATCTTTTATTCACCCAGTGAATGCTGGAGCATGACCCAGATTTATTACTTATCATTAAATTTGCAGACATTTCAGACATTGCACATGCAAAAGCCATTATTAAAAATATAGAGTTTGAGACCAACTGTACTGTAAAAGAGCAAAACCTCTGAGTGTGAGTCCAAAAGAAGATTTAGGGCATTCAGTTTTGGTGGATTTTTGGAGAAGAACAATCTGCAAGACTGCTGCAATAAATAGAACACAATTGAAAAAAAAAAAAAAAATTAAGAACTAGAACTACTTTATCCTACGTAGTCAAAAAATAGAGGAGTATGAACAACATAAAAATTGCTCTGACTTCTCCAAGAAAAAATTATAAGGAAGGGCTGAGTGGGACAAAAGACATTCCCTACATTCCCTAAAAGCAGGAAATACTAGACTAAGAAATCTAGGGTATAACAAAAAATAAAAAAAATAAAAAAAATAAAAAACAAGATTACTGATTCCATAAGACCAATCAGAAGAGAGGAATAAACCTATAAATCCCCTGCTAATTCTCACAGATCCGTGTCCCCTAAGGGAATAGAGATATAAAGCTTGCTAACCTCAGAAATATAAAGACACATCAAAAGCATAAAAGGTCACACCAAGTTTCAGGAGAATCTTAATCTTCATGTTAGCTAAAGAAAAGTTCAGCCTAGTTCTTTCATGGCAGTGACTTAGAAAGAATCTTTTAAAACTAGTTCCCAAACCGTAAAAATGAGATTCAAATGCAGGATGTCATCCTTAAAATCAGATTGGAAAGGTATTACTTCCTTAAAAGAAACAAAAACTGAGAATAGTGCAGATGCAGACTAGAAGGAAAAAAAAAAAAAAAAAAAAAAGAAAAAAAACTAATGAAAAACAC
>JACDJE010000157.1:685819-719385 GCA_016647715.1 Pavo muticus | reverse complement strand
AAAAAAAAAAAAAAAAAAAAAAAAAGCACACAATTAGAAAAAAACTAGCTTAACTATTTTGTGAAGCTTCATGCTACACTAGGAGCATAAGTAAATATAATTTTGGTATCCTTATCTCCATACTACACACAAGTTGAGGGTTTGTCAATATTCTTCTAGGCTCTTTTGAACATTTATCAGTCAGCATTGGCAGCTGTGACTGAATGACTGCTTGCTGAATACCAAATGTAGCAACACAGAGCTGTCATTCTTCAACAAGTTAATACTTTGAAATTATTATTAATTAAGATAAGTTTTCTCAAATACTTACGTCAGACTCCCTACTATCTTTGAATTCTAGGAGGAGGTTATGCAAATTGCATCTGTAAGCAATACATGTAATATTAGTACTTCTGTATAAGTGGATTTTCATATGGAAGATGCGTTTGATTTCTCCTTAATATATCAATATCTTAAGTACATGACTTTTGATAGTAATTTTTATTTTTAATAAACTGTAAGTGCTTCAAATGAAAACTGCTGAAGAGATAATGATATTTTTGAATTTACTTACATATATTTTAATATATTTATAAAAAATCCAATCTTTTATTACGCAAAAAAAGCTGTACTACTTTGCACTGAATGTCAAGGTTATAGGTGAATAATTTCTGCAGGATTCAGAAATGCTTACTTGCGGATTGTGCAGTAGGGAAGCAAAGCCCTTACACTACGGAATTACAGATGTGCTTTTAGGATAGAGCTGCTTCTATACCATTATACATTTGGAGATCTGAAGTGAACTTTGTGTGAATTCTCCACTGCTGAGAGTATGAACAAAAATAAGGGCTAGAGATAAACCATGTACACTTTAAAGAAAACCATGATCTCATTAAAAGGTTTGCTATTCATCTCACAGCAAATAATATGTAATGATAGCATTTATATAGTACAGAAAGCAATTGACTATAATAAAAACACAGTGTTTTTAATTACAAAACACACATTTATAGTATATCTTTGAGACACAATTCCATCAACCAGACAAAGAGTAAGAGATTATTTAACTACTTAAAAATGTTGGGAATATTTCTTCTATACCATTGTTTTGTTTACATTCTCTCATTGCTGAAATAAAAATTTATTTATTATTTGAATAATATACATAGTTCTGTCTCTTTGCTCTTACAAAATGAATGTGTTCATAAAATAACTGTGTTTCTACTGCCTGAGAAAAATGTTTCTAAAGGTTTCTAAGGACTAGAGGAAAATAATCATTTAATACGTACATAGACAGTGTATCATAAAAAAAAAATCAATATAGCACTTTTTATATATAGCTCTCAGTTCTGTATAGTATTCTTTTATTCTGATATACTTTCTAAAACATTTGTCTAATTTCACAAAAAATAATGAAACCTTTTTTCTTTTGTTAATATTTCTAAATTTTTTTCAGGCACGTTTTTCCATCTGTATTGTTTTTACTGCATTCTTTAGTTTCACTGCTATTTTGTTAGGTTGCAGTTGGCATTTTTACTGTTTTTTATTTAAGTAAATATTATCATTAAATTCATTTTCATTATTATTTTTTATGCTAGAACTCAATCAAATGAATACAGGCAGAAAGTGAACAGAAAGGGATGCATACATCTTCAAAGCAAAATTCACTAATAATGTGAATAAATACACCTGGGAATAATCTTACAGTATTTACTTAACTTTAGTCTAGCTAATTACTCCTCAAAAAACATAAACTTAAATCTAGAGTCTTACTTAATTAGGCTTTTTCCAGCTTGTATTTTATTGGTTATTTCCAGACCTCTATGGCTACAATGGCAAAAGTTTAATTATTTCTTGATTTACACATAAAGCCTTTATCATTGACAATACTACTAATAGAAAAGCATCACTCAAAGGTTTGGTGTCTCAATCTTTAAAAAGTAATCCTACATTTGCTTGGTTTTATCCTGCTTAGAATCTGTGCTTCTTCTTAACTGATGTGCTATTTTATACATTAAAAATTAGAAGGAAAAGGGAGGCTGATTGAAAACATTGATTTTGGATTTAACACAATGAATTAATGTGACTGTGAGGTGAATGTTCATATTGTTTATAGTTATTCAGGAACCAGCTGATTTGTGCAAATAACTGTGTATCTCCAAGAGTTCAGAAAATGTGTTATAAATTGTGTTAAATTCTTATTTGAGATGGATTACTCATTAATTTCCTGCTTACAGTTACCTTTTTTTGTCATCATAGTACACAGAAGCATTGACTAGCACTTCTTTTAGATAGGCAAAGTGTAAACACTGCATAGATCTTACCCAAAAAGAGCACAGACTAAATGTTAGCTGAGGAGCATATACAGAACAAGGGAGACAAAGAGAACATAAAATTTATTTGGAAGCTTCACTGACATCCCAGCAGGAGAGATTTTCTCTAGATTTTTATTGGCTTTCGCACTGAGGAGAAAGAACCTGGAAAGCTGAAAAGTGGTTAGCCCATTTACTGCTCAAGATGTAGTTTCCCAAGTGTGAGAAATAGTGTCTGTAAGTGCTTACTTGAAATATAACACATGAGCAGGCATAAACAGAAGTAGGAGTTAGTAATGAGTGAAGGGTGATAATATGACAAAGCTGTGAAGGGCTTTGAAAGCGAGGAAAGAAGGTTATGCTTGATTCCCTAGAAACGGGAAGCATCAGAAAGATAACAGATGGGACCAAAGCTTGGAACATGGTCTTCACAGCAGCATTAAGAGTGAGACATGTTTGTATTTATAAACAGACAACTGAGGTGACAAAAGTCTGAGTGTGTTAGCTGCCTCTGAGTTCCCAAGTCCTTAAGAATACATAGTCCTTTAGGAGACAAAACCATCTGAATTACTTCTCCGGAAAGACAATGAAAAAAGGAAATATAAGGGCCTTGCAGGGGGGGAGCATGAAGGAGATTTGTTGTGGTATCATTTATATGGTTGCTTGTTTTTTTCTTTTTTGTTGGTTTTTTTTTTTAGACAATCTATAAAACTATATTTTTTTAGGTCATTCCAACAAAAAATATACATTAGTTTTGAAGTTTTTTTACATAAAGCTCTTTTCTTAATCCAGATGGCATGTTAATGAGTAAGATCATTAAACAAAATAACATTTGACTGAACAGAAAGTGCATTTTCACTGGGAAATCATTCCAATAAGAAATCTTTAATAATCCTACAGTAAAGTGAACAATTTGTCATCAATACAGTATCTGACAGGGATTATAGAAAATAAAAAGATTTTTAGTGGTGAAATATTTTTAATGCAAACAAAACTGGGTCATTAATAATTTGATAATCAAAAAGAGGCTACATTAATATAATGTTAGTATTGAATAAGTAAATAATATTCAAGAAATTATTTCTGAATACAGCTGTTTTTGTTTTTGTGGGTTTTTTTTTGTTTGTTTGTTTGTTTGTTTGATTGGATTTACATTTTGGGGGTTTTTGTTTCTTTTTTGTTTCTTTTTTCTGTCCTGAGCACTGCACACACTCTCAAATTTATTTGGCCAAATGGTAACTCGTTTCTATGCTGTCATTACCTTTTTATTTCTTCATTCCCAACACTTTTATTTTTCTTTCCCAGTATATGTAGAAAACTCAGTAATGCCTACTATTTATTTCCATAGAAACTACAACAGATATAAAGAGCAAAATAACACTGTTTGACAGAGAAAATTCTCAGCTACAAAACACTGTTTTAACACTGTCACCACCATTGCTGGTACAAATCTACACCAGCAGAGGTTACCCACTGTTGTTGTCTCTGCTGAAATACACCACCCACCCCTTCGCTGTGCTCGCATTCACTGGTTGGTCTCCATAACTGTTCAACAAGCATCAATGAAGCCAGTGGGTGCCATTTTTTCCATACAGACAAATTCAGTGGCAGATCTTTGCTTCATATGAACTTCCATGTCAGACGTGAATTAATCATATCACTCCTTTGCTACCATTTGTCACAGAGCAACAAAATGTAACAGATTATTGGAGGGAAAGTTCAACCTTTACTGGCATATCACCGATATCTGCCTCTGACGTGATGCAACATAGTAAAATAGGAGTCATTACTTTCTGAGCAGCCCTCATAACATAATAAAAGCATTGTAAAAAACATATAACACTAACCTAGTCTAGAGTGAAGAACAGAAATCCTGTTCTAAAGGAAATATTTCTGTGTTTTTTGTTACTTTGTGCATTGTCTCCTTATTTAGAGACAATATTTTTAAGATTGTTCTAGAAATTTTAGCTTTGATTAGACAACAGAAATAAACAGGAACATTGAGAGAGGAATGCTAGGAAACACTTGATCGCAACATTTAGCGAGACCATAGTGTTCAGTACTAAAATGTTGCTAACTAACGCATTAAGAGCCCTAATCATTGATGGGCTCTACTTGGCTGGCCATATTTGCCACTGTGGGGCTCAACTAGATGTTATGGGACAACACTTCCTAATGTATCATTACAGCTTGTACATGGCTTACTTGCCTTACAAATCCACAAAAAACTCAAAACTTGGGCCCTTTTTCAGAGCATTGACACTTTTTTGATGAGTACTTGCTTCCTTCTGAATTAAGACTCTCCTTTGTCTAACCAACATACTTGTTATTAATTTTGGAAGCGTTAAGTATGCTTGTTGCCTTGTTCTTTACATTTATCTGGATACAATGCAACTGTTTTGCAATACTAAGTGATATGTTCATGAAACAATTTGACCTCCACATTTTTCCTCACACTACTTTTTAGTTGTTCTATGTTTTGTTCCTATTGTCCGATATTTTTAAAGATCCACTTACCATTCTAGGTATTAATCATTTACACAACAAATATATTGTGTAAAATATAGTAATTAGTACTTCAGTATAAAGAAAAATAAAATATTGAAACAAAGATATTCTGTGTTTTCTCGTCGTGGTTTTATTTATCTCTATGATTGATTATTTTGCATAAAGATTATATTAACATATGTGGATTTATTAACTTGAATATGTCCTTTAACTGCTTTCACTGGGGTCTCTTCATCTCAATTACATGAGACACTGGTGCATGAGTTCTTTCACATTGTTGGGTGCTAAATGAAGTAGGTGATGCCGTAGGCAGCACAGTACCACATAATTACCTAATGTGACTATATCCCAAAGCAATGCATGCCCTGCTACATCTTTTGACTAAATTGTTTCATGAATATGCAAAATGTGGTTAAATTGCGGGGAACACAGAATTATTTACAATTCAAATACCATCGCCCAAATGCGTATTAAAATTAATGACTTTTGGATAAATGCTAATGAATAGGAAATAATTCTACTTTAAAAATAAGAATATTCATACATCAATAATTGATGTGTTTTCTTTTGAAACTAAGTAGCTTTGTTTCAAGTTAGAGTAAAAAGAATGCCACACTGTTTATTAGTACTAAATGGTCTTTTATTAGAACTAATATTTATTCCTACAAATAACTTCATGTTGCTTTTCTCTTTCTCAGCATGGTCACAGTTAGAATTATCTTATGCAGAATTAGGTTTTGCATACCCAGATCAACACCTTAACACAAACATTATGCATGACTAGATTGGGCATGCTAACTGACAAAAATCCATAATTCAGGTATCAACTGGCAAGAGAAAAGTAGACATGCTTCAACACACCTGTTTGTATGTAATATTGGCAAGGATGGTTGGAGTTTTGTTCTGATGGAAAAAAACCACAATGTCAGAAATTATGCTGAAGTTGTAATAGTGCAATCCAACTTCTATCATATGGGATGATGACATCCTGATTATTAAATTGTTAACCATACTTTTCTACATTTCACGTCAGTGTTTCTTCCACATATGCTTTTCTGGTGGGTAAAATAACAAATCACTGATTACTGCTCTGCAAAGAGGTTAACAGTGCTATTGTGCTCATTAAGATNAAAAAAAAAAGCAGATGATTCAATCTAAAAGCTCCTTAGTTTATGCCAGGCACATAGTTCACTTGTGAACAGCAGCATGAGCCTTCAAACTTCTCAGAAAGCTGTAGGATTTACCATTTTGAGTTATGTGCATTTTGGCAAGTCAGCGTGCTTACTCTGTCTGTGACATTAGATCTTTTGGGGTAACAGATGGAGGTAACGATTTTTGAGCTTTTTATCATTTCAGCTAATGTTGTCTGACATAGTTTTCTAAACTTGAAGACTATTTGTAGAAAAAGGGTACTCAAGTGCCAGATTTTGGGAACAATAAAAAAGCAATCTGCCTTCAGTAATTCTTCGTTGTTGTAGCAACACATCCTTCTGCTTACTAACTGTAGTGGAATGAAGTAGTCTCCTATTTACTTTTCTCCACCCTTTTGAGAAATCTGGAACAGTAATTGATAGCACTGCAGAATACATTGAAGAATATCTCTCAGACAAAGCATCAGCACAATCAGCTTAACTACCTGCACTGAAATCAAAAGGATCATGAAGATAAAAACCCATCTGAATGTATTGAATATATGTTGATGTATTCCTGAGCTATAGTACTTAAATACTAAATAATATATGAACCAATGCTTTGAAATGTTTTTGAAAATATCAAGAATAAACTACACGTATGCAAAGAGAAGTATCCGGAAAAATATTCATTAGCTTTAAACTTGGCCAGTTTCTCATTCTTGTGTAATTTGTATTTATTTTTACTAGCTTAAAATAAAGGGACAGATATTCAGAGTATTGTCCTTGTCCTTTCTCTGGGCATCACCAAAAAGAGCATTGTCCCATCTATTTGACACCCACTCCTCTAGAATGTCACAACCTTTAGGCCCAAGTTCTTGACCCATCACTTCAACAGCCAAATGTTATTTCTCAATAGATTGTGAAACTTGTTATATTTACTCTAAAGTTCTACAAAAATGAATTCTGTTTTGCTGAATTGACATATGCCACGGGGGGTGATGGTACTTGCTTCTTTAAATTGCAGAGAACTAAAAAGTTCATTCAAGAACATTAAATGGAAAGATTATCTATTAATCTTTCTAACATGTGGCTTTAGTGTTTGTAAATTTCTGCTGCAGGTCTTTGTCTTTAACCATATTCAGGAGGCAAAATATATACATAGAAATAAATTAGATGAAGGGGTTCTTGTGCAATTTTCATTTAAATTACATGNAAATGTGAGTTAAAAAAGCACATCTGTAAAAGTTTTATAAAAAAAATAATCAGAGGGAAATAGAAGAAAAACTTTTCAGTAGATGTTCACATCAAACATGAAAAAAATGTAGAGATTTGGAAAATAATTTCTTGAAGTCATGTCGACTATAATTTTAACAGCAGAAATTGCATTAATTATAGACAGAAAGAAAGAAAAAGCTCATTATCAAAGATTAGCTTTGAAGTATTGGGCTATGACAAAGGTATTGCAGTGGATGAAAGCCAGCTATATTCAAGGCATAATAATTCAGCATTTCTCTCCAAGGCACTCTCTAAAGTTGTATCAATCAAAACAAAAATGTACGTAGAAATAGGGTATATATGCAGAGCAAAAGACCACGAAAGCAATCTGAATACCGAATAGCTGTGAAAAGTCCTGTCCAACTAATTTAAACAGAAACTCTCCTTAAACATTTACTGAATGTATGTAAGTAAGCTTCTAGGCAGTATGTGTTGTCAATATGTAGTCTCTGTTACTTTGATTGTTTTGTGTTGTATTTTTCCTGATGGATTAAGAGATAGGAGAAGGAATATCTTAACGCAGCAATGAGAGAACAAGTAGTCTGAAGTCTTATGGTTTCATTGGGTTCAGTAAGTCCTCTGTGTCTCAATTGCCTATGGGCAATTAGTGTGTAAAATGATCCTAGATCACCTTATCTTTCATTTTATTGGGAAAAGCATCTTTATTTCTTCTCTAAGTATCAGAGTTAGACCATATGGATAATGTCCTATCACAATGCCCTGACAAAAGTCATGAAATACTGAGAATCTGGTAGCTGAACAGCAGCCTGCATCACACTAGTACTTTTCCTTTTCCAAACCATTTTTAAAACAAGAACAAAGCACTACTGCTATGTTTTCTAAAACAAGTTCTACAAAGCTAATGAATAGAAACAGACAGACAAGACCACTTTTTCTAAGCCCAAGTATGTAATTACATTTGTAACAAAAAGCTGTGAATGCTGAGTATTTCTGAAAATAAGGAGATTTGTCCTATATAGTAAAACTGTTCAACTCAGAATTTTCCGTACTGAGTTTCCTGTCTGTCCTGCTGTGTGAAAAGGCATTTATCCCTTATCCCTCCAAATTTTTTTTTCTCTGCCTCTCTCTAGTTTTCTTATCCTGTACCAACTTCCTTATTTTATAATTTTTTTGCTATAATCCCATTTTTTTCTTCATTATTCTATTGTGCTATTCTTATTGGAAGGTCCATTCAGGCATCCATCTAAATATACCTTGTTCTGTTGAACATGGATGTTAACGGTGGCAATTTTTTCTCTTTTATATCTTCTTTCAAACAGAATGAATAAACTATGACAAAAATATTCTCAAACTGGCTGTTTTTCTTTACGTCAAAGCTTTCACTGACACCAATTTGATCACAGAAGCACATGAATTGTTTACATAAATTTAAGAAACTATTTTAAAACTGTATCCCAATAGATGTGTTTGTGATTGCCAAGGAAAACAGAAGAGACCTCATAATCCTAGTCACAAGACATTTACCACTCCCTCTCTTCCCTTTATTCGTATAACAGGTATTTAATAGAGTAGATCTGTCACTAGTGTAACAGCCATATGCTCATTTCTATTAGCTTTGAAAATCTGTAGCCAAAAATCTGTAGCCAGTGATGTGCTGTTGCATTCTTATGTTGACCTGTTAGTTACTCACAGCTATTCCCCATCCACCTTATCAAATCTATGCCAGTTAACACCAAGTGTTCCAGGAAACACTTTTGGTAAGCACAGGGCAGTAAAACTCCTGCTATTCTGAGTGTGTATAAACAGTCCTATTTTCCTAGATTTAGATCAAGCATGCATCAAACTGTTACTGGATAAAAGAAAAGGCTGGAGAGAAATAACTCTATGCTGACAGCATGTTGATATGGTCTAGATTCCTATTTGCCAGCATGGTAGGATATAGAATAATACAAGGGAAGATTTCAACAAAGGCAGCTGAGGTCAAACCTTATGTTTATGTCAAGGACTGCAAAATGTAAAAATAAATGTAGTTGCATGCCTCCTGAGTAGAAAGAGAACGAGATTAAAAACATTGCTTAAAAAAAACCTCTTCAATAATAGATATTTTTTTTTTTAATGGACTCTCTTCCAGTGCATTTTTGTTTTAAGGCCCTGGCAGTGGACCTGCATGCAGACAACTTCTACATGATCTAATAAAAAACAATTTTAAGCCAATTTTGATAGAATGCATTACAAGCTCACAGTAATTAATGTTTTATTAATTGTTTATGGCTTTTCAACAAGTATCTCATCTGTAGAAAATGAAAGTTTGAATCAAATACTTCATCAATAGTCTCCTTATGTTAGTTTCAGTCTTGTAATTAGGTGGATTTTACCTTCCTTTTTCTCTCTTTCAGGAGTTATCTCAAAAGAAAGAGTAGATTATAGAGATGTCTATACAGATAGCACACCCTGAAGCTCTCTAACCTGCCTTTTCTAACTTTGTGATCAGAGATTTGTTACAGCCGTGATTAGAGCTAAATTCTAGAAGCTGGACACCAATTGGAAATCTGGATCTGAGCTCTAAGATCTTTTGTCTTGGTACTAGATACAGATAGAAATGCTGAACTACTGATGTCATTGTGTTTGCGCACACTGCAGCAGCTTGACTGATGGAGGGACTGTTGCTTACATGAATGATGCTGCCTGCTGTTGCTAATTAGTAATATCTTGTCTCTGCTAGAGACCAAGACTTCAAGCCTGCAGCTGCTGTTGGAAAGGCAACAGAACAGTAATAGTTCTTACCGGGCATGTAAGCTGCTACCTTTGTAGCAGTTAATGTTCGTCACTCTTAAATTCTTTGATTTCTGATGTGTGGTGGATATTGTTTGCTTCCATTCCACAGCCACAGTCAGAAAACAAAGGTCCACATGCCATGACCAATGCACCTATATAATAAAGGATAATAGAAAACAAAATAGGTAAACAAACAAACAAATAAATAAATAAAAGGATGCTTCTAGATCAAAATGAAACAACTTAGAGAGGGATTGATGAAACAGGGCTCTGCAGTTAGGAAAAGGCAGTTGCAACACAAGGCACCTTGCCAGGCTATTGCAGTCAGGTATGAGAGAACTAAAAATACTGCCTTAAGTTCAAAAGATGGAGAGTACC
Organism: Pavo muticus; assembly: GCA_016647715.1. Classification (NCBI taxonomy): domain Eukaryota; kingdom Metazoa; phylum Chordata; class Aves; order Galliformes; family Phasianidae; genus Pavo; species Pavo muticus. The sequence continues at coordinate 709,064 of JACDJE010000157.1, read as the reverse complement.
TTTACAAGGCTGAAGAATGCCTGTGGGTAACCTGGAGTGACTGAGCACCACCTTGCTGTGACAAACAACTTCAAATCTTTGTTACAGGAACAACCACTGCAGGTACCTCAGTCCTTTGACTGTGTGGCCAAGGTTCCAAATTAGACCTTGGAAAACTGTCCCAGTGTAATCAAGGAAGACTGTTAAGGTGGACCCAATGTCCAGGATTGTGATAATGGGAGTCAGCACACAGGACAGCTACAAAATCCTCATACAATTTGGACAGTTTGAACACCAAACTCCTGGTGAAAACAGGGAGCAGAGTAAAATGAAGCACTTTAACTAAGAGAAGCAGAATCCAAATCATGAATGAAGTGCTGGAAAAACTATAGATCTGAATATTAGTGTCTGCAACTACTACAAGTATTCCTTCTGTCAAGTGAGTATGTTATTCTTCTGTTGAGCATTATCTTTTATGTTAGTGCTGGGCAAAACAGAATTTTTCTCATTGTTAACTTTCAGAAGTAGAATTATTTTTCCATTCAATACAGTGATTTATAATTATGTATAATATGCTGCTTTCATATGACCATGTTGTCTAAATGTATTTTTTATTCTTATCAACATACTATTCTCAATAAAATCCATTGTCTTAGGTTTTAAATAATCTGCTAATTCTATTGGAATGCTTGACTATCTAATATGTGCAAAGGGAAATTTGCTTTGATAGTTCAGCCTTTTGGGGAAAACATTTAGTGGAGTCCCTTTATGAAAATCCACTTGCAGAAAAAGTATTAGCTGTGACACCTCCTGAAGCTGTCATGATGATCAGTGATGGAAGAATATGGGTAAAAGTCTCAGCCACTTTCTCACCCTCATTAAACTTTCTCTTGAGCAGCATGTGGCACTGCAGGTAATGAGTTCCATCTGTGTGTCACCAGTCTCACCTGCAGAAAAAAAGCATTCACATTTTGGAGGCAAAAACTTCAGAAAAGCCAAAGTTTTCAGCTAAAAATAAACCTTCGATTTCTGAGTTGTATGGAACTCCCAGATATTCCAATTATTGTTCCATGTTTGGTTTTCAGAAAAAGCTTTTAACAAAAATGTTATCAGGTGGTGTAGGTAATTAGTGAAACTAAACTAATCCTGATAATCAACAACCAGCAATACTCTTCTTCATCTTTTGCATTCTTGAGTTTGAAATTCTTTTGTGTTATCTCACACAAAAAAAAATATCAAATGACCTGAAATTGATAATATTTACTATGACAAATGTTAAGACTGAAATGAAGAAAGTAGTTAAGGGTAAAAAAATGAATTACTGCCTCAGTTATCGTTGAGTTGCAGACGCTGTTTTGAAAGTACAATTCTATGGCAGCCTGGAATGGCTGAATGAACTATTCACCAAATTTAGTGCATTTAAATAGTAAGAACTGTAGTTGTTGATAGCATTGTTCATTAACTCAGTGCAATAAAAATATCCACAATTGTCCACTGTATCCCTCTGTAAGAGGTGAAGATACGTATATTGTTGATCAAAGCAAACTTTCCCACCATACAAGAAAAAAACTCAAGTCATCATAGTAGAACAGTAAATCTGTGAATGCCAATAGCTATATATAGTCACTGCCATTTGCCAGCCTTTTTCCTTAACTTTGCAAACAGACAATATGATCTCACACAGTCTTGCAGTGAAATTTGCATAAATCTAATACAATATGGATCAAAACAAATTTTCTATGTGCACTATTATATAGTCTCCTGTTGATCCTAAGAGCATTTAAAGCCTGTTCTGCAGGCCTTTGTGTTTTTCCCACTGAGCAGGTGAGAAACAGTAAGATAAATAACCCAATCTATTAAATTTTTAAACACATGGCAGCAAATACCAATAGCTTATCTATTTCAGTCACATATCATTCCTTTTGTTCCAGCAAAACTTAAATTTTGACTCAGGGTTAGAATATTTAATCTGTATGTAGAATGGTGGAATAAATATGTTGTTTCTCCTGACGTTTTAGCAGCTTTAGCGGTATAAATTTTGATTCCGTCAAGTATCACCAAGTTATATTCTTCTTTATTACTCTTTTCTTATCAAGATTTTTTCCTTGCTAACTTTGCATCAAGCTTCCATGGTAGAATCGTCATGCATTATATATTGTACTGAATAGCCTGATAACTTTTATTTGAAGAAGCCCAATACTTCATTCCCAAGAAGCTTTGAGGTGTTTCTGAGATAATCAAGCAGTCACTGAAACTTTTCATGTTTCACCCATTGCTGCTTAGAGAGTTCATAAATTCAGTTCTCTGATCAATAATGACTGGATAGCCAATTTCCTACAGCTTATTTCAGCAAGGTGATATTTTAGGTAGCCTTGGCAGAATCTGAGTCAGTGAATATAGAATGAGCTTTCCAATTATTTAAATATACAGTCCTATCAACTTCAGATATAAATTTTAAAAATGTAAAATTTATGAGGGGATAGTATCTCACAGTAGAATTTGATACACATAGTGTATGGATGATGCTACATAGGGCTCTCAAATTATTTACACAGCCCAAGCAACCTAAGAAATTGTTGGTTTTGCTATCTGTTCACATAATAATAGTGCTTACAACATAGCCAGTTACGTAAAAATGTAAAAATGAATGTGCATCGCCTGTTGTGTTGCTGTATCTCTAAGACTCCTAACAAATTAGTTAAATCTAACGTGTACAAATTATGTCTCACTTTAGCTACAAATATCATCTCTAGACACTGACTTTATTTTACTTGGTGTAATTGACTGCACACGTTTCTTGGAAAGTTAAAATTTCAAGTTCTTCAATTACTATGAAACATTATCTTTAATGATCTTACCCTGAAAGCTCTGGGGCTTTTTTAGAAATATCTGAGCAAGTAACATCATTTCTTGTATTTCTTCTTTTATCAGTCACTGCATCTCTGCTTATCAGCACTGAAACACACAGCTTAAAAACACATACAGGCAGATAACAGTTTGCTCACTATTTTTCCTGTGTTGATAAGAAAAGAAAGTAATTTTAGTGGAATTTAGATACATATTGGAAAAACCAAAAGGAGCTGATGAAAACAAAATCTTGTTAGTATGTACTAAGACTGAAGTCTGCCAAGATCATTTCATGAGTATGGACAGCCATACCAGGGTGTAAGATTATCTTTTTTTTTGCTTCCATTTATGTTCATCTCAGATTTAATTTTCAACAAAGATATGACGGAGCAGCTAAGCTTTTTTCGAGAGTGAAGTAAAGGAAGGCAGAATTTACACAGCTTAAATTATTTCTAACAATTTCTCTACAGAGGACATTAAAACATATTCTGGATGAAAATGAGCTGAAATCTAATTGTCTTCCAGTACAGTATGCTATTTTCTGGTCTACCAAAAAGGTTCAGTCAAAGTACAAACTCACAGCAGCACTATAAGTTTGTTACAGGTTTGTGGCTAAAACCTCCAGAACTCCACAGTGTGAGATTGAGTTTATCACTACTTAGAATTGATGTTATACCATAATTATAGTACCAGTGTTTTCAGTATTGTCTGTCTAAGAGTACGGCATAATAACATGACTGTAAAGGACTTAAAAATACTTTGATGTGGAAGGGAGGAAGGGTGACTGGGGAGTTGAGATCAGGCAACTTGTGATTTTTTTTCAGAGATCAAGATGATTAATTGGGTCCTGTAGGTACTAGTGCCACGTTAAATAGAGCAATAGTAATGCAGTGAGTATCTTGTCTATTAATAGTTACGTCTTATCAGTCAATACAAAACCTGAATATTATTTCATAGACTCTGATTAATGCTCTTTTTTTTTCTATACATAAACTCCACCATAAGTCATAAGTAATGTAGAATATATTTCAGTTTTTTGTATCATTTGTTTGTGCATTTTTTTATGTGAATCAAAACTATCCTCAAGAATTTTTCATACAAGATAACTTCGAGGTAGAATTTGTTACCAAAACAAAGGACTGCTCTATAAGAATAACGTATTCATCAATGCTGACTTGTTCTTTTTTTCTTTTTTCATGGTTAAATTGTACTAGGATTTTTAAAATTGGGGAATATCTCTAAATTCCTGTGTAATCCCTTCTCAATATACTTTAAGAATGACCTGCAAAATAATAAATTGTCAAATATATTTAAAAGTGAGAATAATTAAATATGCCAGTTACTATCCTGTCATCCACAGCCCAGTGGCATTATAATATGAAATACATGTGAAATAAATATGTTGTTGATGGTGCTCTATCTTAGAAATATAGTATAAATGCAGGATATTTATAAATATATGTGATTTTATATAATGTACAAATATTATAAAACTACAAATATTTTCTTGGAATTGAGCAACCTAAACACAGAGATAGTACTATTTCAAATATCTATCTGTCATATAATAAAATGAGATGTACAATAAAATATATATATATAAATCCTGATCTAATAATTTTGCAACCATCTCTAATAAATAAATAAATAAATAAATAAATATATATATATATATGTCAGGAAATTGGAAAACATTAATAAAAATGATTTTTTTTTTTACAAATATGTTTTCTGACAGGCTTTCTCCACTTCCAAGGTATTGTAGAGCTGTAAATATTTGCACTGAAAAGAACACTGATTAAAAAAATTGGTTCATTGGTTAGGATACAAATCTCTTTTAAATTTACTTTGCGTGAATGCTTCTTTAAAAATAGATCTCTAGTACCTAATGTTCTTGAATGTGTCTAATTTGTTAGTCTAGACATATGTAAGCATCTAAATGCACAAGTAGTATGCAGTCTCCCTGAGATAATTTCATTTATGTCCATAGCTAAATTCTTCCCTCTAATATGTACTGTATAGTTTCATGTTTGTGATGTGAGACACATTCCATATCTGAAAGGAAATCTTGGCCCTTTATTAAACTTATTAACCAGCTTGACATCATAAACGAAATGTATGGAACTAAATGAACAGATCTTATTCCAGGGCATTCCATAACAATGATTGCTGTTTGTTAATCAATTTTTTTTTTTTAGGAATAACTTGAGATTTTTTTTCAATATGAGTATGTATCAATTTTTAAGTTGCATCAGTTGTTCCTGTTACGAGGAGGAGGAGCTAAGGAGAAAGAAATGAGCAGTTCCAAACTAAATTTTTCTTTACTTTGTCAAAGTGTCTGATATGTCCTGTTGGCCTGATTATAATTTGAATTTAACCAGTGAAGAGGGTTCATTGTTCAATAACTTATTCTTCTAACTCACTCATCCTCCTTATATTACCTAGCTGTTCTGTTTTTGGCTAGGATAGATTTAATTTTCTTCCTAGTAGCTGGTATGGCACTATGTTCTGGATTTAGGATGAAAATAACGCTGATAATAAATGGATGTTTTACTGAGAAGTGTTTACTGCTCAAAGACTTTTGGTTTCTCATACTGCTTTGCCAGAGAGGTAGCTGGGGTGCACAAGCTAGGAAGGAAGAGAATCAGGATAGCTGACGCCATCTGGCCAAAGACATATCCCATACCATATCATGTCATGCTGAACAATAATACTGAGGTAGTTAGCCAGGGCATTGCTGCCATTCTTTGGGGACTGTGTGGAAATCAGATGGTGTTGATAAACTGCATCGTGCTTCATTTGTATATTTTTGGGCTTTTTTTCCTTTTCATTTACCTTTTTTTTTTTCTTTTTTTTTTCTTTTCTTTTTTTTTTCTTTTTTTTTTTTCTCTTCATGGGCATCCAGTGCAAGACCAATCTGCTCCTAAGGGCCCCATGGTACAGACTTGTGTTGGAGCAGTGCTTGAGGAGGTCTATGGGAAGACCACACAGAATCTGTTTGGGAGGGACACTTCCACACCAGAGCAGGGGAAGAGAAAGACCATGAAGGAGCAGTAGAGACGAAGAGTTCTGGACTGATCACAGTTCCCAACCCCATTCCCCTGTTCTTCTCAGGAGGAAGAGGTAGAAGAGGGTAGGCGGGGGAGGGAGGTGATTTTAATTTGCTTTTAGTTCTCACCTGGAAAACAGGACAAATCTGATGTAACTGCACAGAAACAATTATGTATAACACCAAGGAACTGCTACGTATTTAGATTATCCATTAATTAACCATTCAGTCCATTTTTTCTTTATGAGTGTGTTGAAATTCTACAGTATACAGTGGTCTGATTCATTTAACGAACATTAAGTTCTCAGTAAATCAATGAGAAAATTTTTCCCCTGTTCATAAACTGCAAAGATAATTCTATGGTTCATCCTCTGAACTCAGTCATTGAAATGAGGGGACTGAAGACAATGTCAGTGAAGACTCATTCTGCTTTCTTTGAGTTGCAGAATATTCTTTGCTTTACAGAACTCTGTGACAAGATTTAAAAATACACGCCTGAACAGAAGTTGTGCTATCCGTCTGCTTATATTCCCAATTGTGCTGTAATATAATGCACTTTAACAAAATTTGCAGAAATGTTTTATGAGTGCATGTTGGAAAATTCAAACCGACTGGCTTTGCCATCTGCTAGTTCTGATAAGAGACTCGTCTGTCTGTTGAGCAGGTAGTGGAGAGACTGACTGGAAAAAAGAAGATAATGAAACACTGAAAACATGCTGTATCTCACAGTTACTTGCAGACACGCATCACCTAATTGGGGGTCAAACCAATGTTATTAAGCATTTAGAATGCATTTTAGTTTCAATTTGAATCGAATATGAATATATGCAGAACATTACAAAGTAAACCTATTGATGTAATTTGGCCAGTGAACTCAACTCCATCTCTGTTTCAGTGACAAGACTAACAAGAGAAAGTGTAATTGTGAAGGAACACTTATCTCAGCTATGTCAGTCAATGCACAATAACAAAATCTTCTTACTCTGCTGGGGGCACGCAATTAAAATTACTTAAGGGTTAGCTCTGTAATTACAGTCTGTCCTGAGTAAAAACCTGGGAACAAAGCTGTTTTTCGCCAATACCAAGGGAAAAGTCCTCAGTTTTGATGTACTTTAGAAGCTGATTATTTTCCTTTCCATCCAGGAAACTGAGTGCTTAGCTTTTCCTGTCTCGTTTTCCTGGTTGCCACCATGTGAGGATGGCTTCCCTTCCACGCATAATATTACAAAATGTAGAAAGCTTAAAAAAGCCATTATTTCCTCTCATGTAGCCATATAGACTGCACTTCCAGAAGCTGACTTAAAGATAATCTAAAAATTGATGGGGATAGCAGCCTACCATGGGCAACTATCACTCTTCAACAAGGGTAAATCAGTGGAGCTGACTGCAGAGAGTAATAAGCTTGGATGTCCCTCTGTCTGGAACACCTGAAGAGGGTATGTTCATGGAGAGGAAGGGAGAGGAGGGTAAAAGAAAATAATCAGATTATGAAGATGGTTATGGTGACTCAGTTTTGTTCCCCATCTGAAGAGAGGATGAGAAAAATGACCTCACAAAGGATAGTGGGAGGCTGGAAAAACACGGCATTGGAGAAAATTAGAAAAACAAAATGTAGCAGCCATGATTATCTCCAGGAGCATATCTTTAAAGGGGGAGGCAAATTGCCAAGGAACTCTGAGTGCAACAGAACAAGCATTAACCTTTTGTTTGATGTGACTGGAACAGAGGGAAAGCCCACATAATGAGGCAAGGTACTCCTCAGTGGCGTAGGACTCCATTCAAGATGAAAGACTTGGGAAGGGGTAGGCCTGAGGGAGATCTGACTGAATATTAGATACTACCCAGCATGATGTAGGTAATGCCAAAGGGACTAGTCTGAAATGGCAAGTAGTAGAAATATCACAAGGAAGGACTCTGAGATAGTATGTCTCATCAAAAACTGCAGTCAGAAAAACTTACCCTTTACAGCTCTCTAAAGAAATCTTTCCATCAGTTTTTCTTTCTGTAAGTCCACTCTCCTTCAGTGGAGTAAATAATGTAGAACCTCTGCCCAGGCTGAATGAAGCCATTATGTAAATCTTTTAATTCCTTTTACCTGATATATTCCAGCATCAACATCCACTAGGTGATTTCTCATATTCATGTCTTCCTTCAACACGGCTGTGATGTTTTCTAAGACATGCCTAGGGTTCACAGGCTTATCTGAATTTTTTATGTAATTCTATGAAATTTACACACTCTCGTAGACCTCACCCCGACTTCCACAGTGTATGTGTGGATAGATTTTTAAAGTCAAATCTGGTAAGGTAATTTAAAAATAAGGATGATTAAATAGCTGAAATTTAGTTTGAAACAGAAAAAATCCAATGTTGGGGAGACAAGCTTTTCTTGATTAAAATTAAAAGACATTTTCTGCAATGCACTATAGTTTGAAATGTCAATAGCTATAGTCATATCTCACTGACTTACTTTCAGTGTATATTAAGAATCTGGGAATGGGGATATTAAATAAGTGTCACTATCTTAATACTTTGGGAGAAGAATGTTAAAACAACGCAGCAAAATTATAAAAATATGCACTAGAAGACTTTTTGTAAGAGTAAAGAATATTTATAAAAAATTTTGGTTGGTTTCGTCTATGTCAATGAATCTTTCATTAATTTTATTAAGAAGAAATCTGTTCTATTTATATGTGTTTAACAAACTAATCCATTTAATGGCAACATAGTTTTATTACCCGTTCCTCAAGGAAAAGTGTCTTGCATGATAGGTGAGAACCATGGCCAATTTGATTCAGTCTAAGCTGGTGATGTGTTTTCCTATCCCCACTAAACACCTATGTTCAGTGACTGGAAAAATTCATACAAGAATACCTCAGGACCACTAGCCATCTTTGTACCAACTGAAAGTTCTTTATAGTATGAGATATTGTTATATTTCTTCTGAATTAATTAATTTATTTGGGGAGAATTTCTCACAGCACAAAAGCTCATTCACAAGTCACCATCAGTCCTTCATGAGGTTACTTGGAAAAAAAAATTAATAGATACAGGGAATGGAAGTACTTGTGGCATTTTTATAGAACTCTATTTCAGGTTGAGGTAAGGCATGGTGGAGAAAGCACAGACTCACAGTTAAAGTACCTATCATATTGCTGATTAAGATATTAATGGAAAAAAACAAGCTTCTGTCAAAATATGCTTTTTGCACACATATTTCCACAGTCTTTGAGCTTTAAAAGTCTATTTGCTGTCAGCACACTGTACAATTCTCATCTATTTTTTATCACAGAATCACAGAATCACAGAATCACTAAGGTTGGAAAGGACCTATAAGATCATCTAGTCCAACCATCCACCTATCACCAATGGTTCTCGCTAAACCATATCCCTCATCACAGCATCCAAACGTTCCTTGAACACCTCCAGGGTCGGTGACTCCACCACCTCCCTGGGCAGCCCATTCCAGTGCCTGACCACTCTTTCAGAGAAGTAGTATTTCCTAATATCCAGCCTGAATCTTCCCTGGCACAGCTTGAAACCATTCCCTCTAGTCCTATCACCAGTTACACGAGAGAAGAGGCCGACCCCCAGCTCACTACAACCTCCCTTCAGGTAGTTATAGAGAGCAATAAGGTCTCCCCTGAGCCTCCTCTTCTCCAGACTGAACAATCCCAGCTCCCTCAGCCGCTCCTCATAAGGCCTGTGCTCCAGACCCCTCACCAGCTTTGTTGCCCTTCTTTGAACACGTTCCAGGGCCTCAATGTCTTTCTTGCAGTGAGGGGCCCAGAACTGGACACAGTACTCAAGGTGCGGCCTCACCAGAGCTGAGTACAGGGGGACAATTACTTCCCTGCTCCTGCTGGTCACACTACTTCTGATACAAGCCAGGATGCCATTGGCCTTCTTGGCCACCCAGGCACACTGCTGGCTCATGTTCAGCCGAGTGTCAACCAACACCCCCAGGTCCATTTCCTCTACACAGTCTTCTAGCCACTCCGCCCCAAGCCTGTAGCGTTGCTTGGGGTTGCTGTGGCCAAAGTGTAGGACCCGACATTTGGTCTTATTAAACCTCATCCCATTGGCTTCAGCCCAGCTATCCAGCCTGTCCAGATCCCTCTGTAGGGCCTCGCTACCCCCAGGCAGATCGACACTTCCAGCCAACTTGGTGTCATCTGCAAACTTACTGAGGGTGCACTCAATGCCCTCATCCAGGTCATCAATAAAGATATTGAAGAGGACAGGCCCCAGCACCGACCCCTGGGGAACACCACTCGTGACCGGTCGCCAGCTGGATTTAGCTCCATTGACCACCACTCTCTGGGCCCGGCCCTCCAGCCAGTTCCTTACCCAGCCAAGAGTGTACCTGTCCAAGCCACGGACTGCCAGCTTCTGCAGGAGAATAGTGTGGGAGACAGTGTCAAAGGCTTTGCTGAAGTCTAGGTAGACTACATCAACAGCCTTTCCCTCATCCACCAGGCGGGTCACTAGATCATAGAAGGAGATCAGGTTGGTCAAGCAGGACCTGCCCTTCGTGAACCCATGCTGGCTAGGCCTGATCCCCCGGTTGTCCCGCACTTGCCGCGTGATCTCCCTCAAGACAATCTGTTCCATAACCTTCCCTGGCACCGAGGTCAGGCTAACAGGCCTGTAGTTCCCCGGGTCCTCCTTACAGCCCTTCTTGTAGATGGGAGTCACATTGGCAAGCCTCCAGTCTTCCGGTACTTCACCAGTCAACAAGGAGCGCTGATAGATGATGGAAAGCGGCTCGGCTATCACCTCCGCCAGTTCCCTCAGCACTCTCGGGTGAATCTCATCCGGCCCCATGGACTTGTGACAGTCCAGTTGGAGTAGCAGGTCTCTGACTGTTTCCTCCTGAATCGTGGGTGGTTTAGTCTGCTCCCCAGCCGAGACTACCAGGTCAAAAAGTGGAGTACCCTGAGGATAACTGGTCTGACCTTTAAAGACAGACGTAAAGAAGGCATTCAGGACCTCTGCCTTTTCCTTATCCCCAGTAGTCATATTCCCAGCCTCATCCAGTAAAGAATGGAGATTCTCCTTAGTCCTCCTCTTACTGTTGATATATTTGTAAAAGGGTTTCTTGTTTCTTTTTATCCCAGCGGCCAGGTTGAGTTCGAGCTGGGCTTTCGCCTTTCTGATTTTCTCCCTGCACATCTTAACAACTTCTCTGTACTCTTTCTGAGTTGCCCGTCCCTTCTTCCACAGGATGTAGATTCTCTTTTTCTCCCGGAGCCTCAAGAATAGTTCCCTATTCATCCACGCCGGTCTCCTTCCCCGCCGGCTCATTTTGCAGCTCAGGGGGACAGCCTGCTCCTGCGCCTGTAAGACTACCTTCTTGAAGAGCAACCAGTTGTCTTGGACCCCTTTACCCTCTAAGACTGAATCCCAGGGGACTCCCCCTACTAGTCTTCTAAACAATTCAAAGTCCGCCCTCCGGAAGTCCAAGGTAGCAGTTTTGCTGTTCTTCCTCCTGGCTCCACCAAGAATCGAGAACTCTACCATCTCATGGTCACTCTGTCCAAGACAGCCCCCGACCTCCACATCTTCCACCAGACCTTCTCTGTTTGTGAACAGCAGGTCTAGCGGGGCAGCTCCTCTCGTAGGCTCTCTCACCAGCTGCATCAGAAAGTTATCTTCCATACACTCCAGAAACCTCCTAGACTGCTTCTTCTGCGCTGCGTTGTATTCCCAGCATATGTCAGGGAAGTTGAAGTCCCCCATGAGGACAAGGGCCGGCGATCTCGCAGCTTCTGCCAGCTGCTCATAGAACACCTCATCTGTCTCTTCATCCTGGTTCGGCGGTCTATAGCAGACGCCCACCAATATGTCTGCCTTGTCAGCCCTTCCCCTGATCTTTACCCATAGGGATTCAACCTTATCATCCCCAGCCACAAGCTCAGTAGCATCAAAGCACTCTCTAACATACAGAGCCACACCGCCACCCCTTCTTCCTTGCCTATCCTTCCTGAAGAGCTTGTAGCCATCCATTGCAGCACTCCAGTCATGGGAGCAGTCCCACCATGTTTCCGTAATGGCGACTAGGTCATAGCTTGCCTGCCGCACCATGGCTTCCAGACCATGGACCAGAAAAGATTATTGCACAATGTATTCCAGTGTTGCCAGATTAGAAGCTTGTCAGAAAACCTATTTGATAGAAAAGTTTGATAAAAGTTTAGTTTTATATGAAGCCAGAATCAAAACAGGTAACGTTAAGTTTCATTTGGAATAGAAATAATACAATATGAATAACCAGGCCAAATTTAACATTTTCTGAAAGTTTTGTGTCATTGCTGTGTTCACAGAAAACTGATGTTCCGTTCATTTGATGTTACAGGAAGCTTGTTTCATTTTTTTTTTTTTTTTTTTTTTTTTCATATATCTGCTCCAAAATGAGTAGATGTTTTGCATCTTTCAGTCTTCCTTTTCATTAGTTCATTGCTTCCTTGAATTGCAAGTATGAAAGTAATGTTTACCATGGTGTTTATGACTGAGCCTGCCATGCTATTCATGTTTTGCTACAAATTGTTATTGAAATAGTATTGGGAATGACCCCAAGCTGTGGATCTTTCAAATAACATTTTTTTATGTGTATTGTGCAATTTATACTCTGTTTATAATAGTGTCAGGTGTTCTGCTGACACAGTAACCATTGATCTATCATTTTTTCTTGGCTTCTATCTTTAAATTCTTTGTAAAAATTGTGAGGAGCACAAGAACTTCTGGACCTGTGTATGTAGAAGGTATGGACACATCTGTAATAAGTAACACTGCCCTTGGCTATCAGCCTTGAAAGTCAGCAATGATCTTGCTTATTAGCACTATATTCCAGTGCAAGAATTAAGGCTTATAATCACCTGAAGAGAACACATTAATTATCCTTATCACTTCTTTTCCCACAAATCTTCCTTACCTTAAAAAATAACGTGGCTTCAAAGACAGCTACAGACCCTAATCCCAGTGTTTTGCACACACAGTCAGTGAAGAGTAAACTATAGTTTTATAGGTATAGTAAGTGTGTAGATAGATTAGAATATGCTTCTTCTTGTTGAAGAATGTGTTTAATTATTCAAAAGCATTTGCAAAACACTTATTTACATAGCTCCTTTGTATAATATGGGAGACCCTCCTGACAAAGGTAAACACCCTTACATGCATATGAAATTTCCTGTTTCGATTGACAGAACTTCATTAAATCATTTATGATTACTTTCCTTATTCCTTTTTGCTGTGATTGGTCTGAAACAAACATTTACAAAGACAATTCTAATGACACTGCATTAATATGAATAAATGTTTCAGTAGGCCAGGATTATATCTTTCCCGTATCTTCACCTGTGGAGTTTACTAAGCAAAATCACAAATCACACAATTTCTGATAATACACTGAAAAATTCAGAGTATTTCCTTTTCAAACACTTATGCATTGTTTTTTTTTTTTTTTTTTTTTTTCTATTACAACTTGAAAATTATGGATAATAAAGAAGAGAGGAATAAAAGGTATACATAAATGACATAAAACAAGAACTGTTTTTTCATTTTATTATTTTTAACATGTACTATTCTATCGAAGTGCTTGGGATTTCGTAAAATTAATGAAACTATTTAAAGAAAAGACAAATTTTATTGTATTGCAGATTACCTATAATCATCTACATTTTGTAAGTTTAAGGAAGCTGTTACCTTGTGATGTTATATTAGGAAATACATTCAGTTCTCTAGAAAATTGTGTTAAATCTCACTATCATTGAATTCAAGACTTAAACTACGTATTTTTACTCTACAGCTGTAAATTAGAAATCAACAAGCTTGAATATATCGAAAATATTTATATTTGATATATAGTATTTCCATAGTTCACAACACTGAAAATGAAAAAATACAGATTCAAATTTGAATATAGTTTAGCTCACCAAAGCAGCTGAAATGGGTCTATCTTTCAACATCAAATTTGAGTATCAAGACTGAGTGAGAGGATTATATATGGAAGGAAAGTGTACAAAGTTTCTGTACTTTTTAAAGCATTATCTTCCATCCACCAGCCAAAGATGAGCATGTATACATATATGCATGCATGCTCTACCCATGGGGCAAACACAAAGAAATCGGTATTAGTCTGGACTACAGCAAAAAGAGTGCAAGTCTGATTTAAGTTATTTTGAACTTCATAGGATAAAACAGCTCATTTAGACAATTATTGTGGATTAGATGTGTCTACCATCTTAGTTTTATCTTGAGTTGATCTTCTGTTATATGTGACCCAATTAAATGTTAACTAAAGCAGAAAGTATTGTTATGATTTAGTTGTGAGTAGATTCCCTCGTTGTGAATGGGGTTATCTGACTAACAAACCCTACATATTCTCCTTTAAAATATTTGCATAGCCACTAGGCACGCACACACACACACAAAAGCATTTTTTGCTTGTTCACTTTATATTCCATGTACCTCAAATGAAATGTTTGGATACATCTCAAATGAAAAGAATTGAATGTTTTGACTGGATTAGAGAAGTTACATATTTTAATTCGGTATTTAACTACCTGGATGTTTTGTGTTAATATTGTTTTTAATTTCTATTGCTTAGTTGAAAAATTACTTACTCAGAAAAGATGTCAATGAGATCTTGTAAAAATTTCACTGATCCTTCTTCTCTGCTTTAATGCCCAGAGTTTGAAAAAGCTCTGCTCCAACCAAAGGTGACATCCTGGTCCCAGTGGTAAAGTTCCAATCCTGCTAATACTCAAAGACTGGCTACTAAATTCCAGAATTGATACCTCTCACACTCCAAAAAGTTCACTCTCATCATACTGTAAGATGAACAGTAGAATACAGTATTTATATACTAGATATATGTTCTGTGTTTACATGTGTACATAAGCCTCAAAGAGACAAATTAATAGGAAATTTACTTAAATCTAGCATATGCCATCAACAATCAACTATGGTATGAGTCAAAATCAAAGGTCCTAAGAGCATAACTACTACATAGTCTACAAGTTCATTCTTAATGTAATCTTTATGATTGCTGAAAGAATATCACTGTACTGTGACAGGAAAAAAAAAAAAAATAATGACTGAAGCCAGACATAATTTCTTAACCAATCAACCTGTGAAATACATACAGTGGAGTTATTCACACAGCCTACTCTACTGTGCAATTTAGTGCAAATTTGAAGATGACAGTTAAAAATTTGTGTTCCTGTGCAGTCAATAAAGTGGTGTAGAAACCACTGAGGAGTTGATTCAGAGTTCAAACAGTAAATGTCTGAAGTACAAATAACTCACAAAGCATGTAAACAGCATACCTGCGCACTGGACAGATGGTAGGCATATTGTGGTCAGATGTGAATATAGAAGAAAGAGCCTGAATTTCATTGTGGTCTCAAGACACTATTAAAAATATGTAGGCTATGAATTTAAAGCTCTTGTGACAACAGTTGCACACAGGAGTAAGCAAAGAAAAAAAATAAAGCAGCAGTCGAATAACGTCTATAACAGTGGAGAGAGAACCACACAACCTCAGCTAATCACTTGACTACTGATCAATGTTATTTCACATAAAAAAGTGAAAATGAAACACTGACATTGTGAATGCTTGATTAAATCTGGAGCCAAATAGACTGGCACTGATAAAGGTAAGAGTACAGGTGGTAAATCATCTCATTCAGGTCAAATCAGAGAAAAGATACAATTAGAAAGACAAGCATACTGCAGCCAATATGATTCAAAGAGTGGAAAATTAAATTCTTGTTAGCAAAGTCCTGACAGGCATTAAGAATAATGCACTAAATACTGACTTGGATTAAAAGTGTGTGAATTAGTAGAGGTAACATGGAAATTGTAATTGTTTCTCTGCTTCTCTGTTTAGAATTTTGTCTATAGATTAATGACAGTCTACAGATTACAACGGGGAGTAGTCCTTGCAATATTATTTTTTTTACAGTAAATTTCTCCCCTCGTACCCAAGATGTGTTTCTGCTTCTTCTTCCACAGCATTTCAGCATGTTTTACTCTTTCTGTATGTTCTATTCCACACAAGCCCTCTTGCTCCTTTCCTGTACACTATTATGTATTAATATCCTTTAGCAGCACAAAAGAAACTTTAACCAGGAATAGATTAGTGGACTCAGAACAAAAGTAACTGTAGAAAGTCTAGTGGCTTGCTTTATACATTGGATTGAACAGACCATTTTGGCTATTTTGTCCTTCAGATCTGTCATTATATTTGAGGTAGTGTATGGAAGGACACAGTGTGCTCAATGGCTGATGTGACATGCATCAGGTCCTCCTTGTCCCCAGTTCACATTTATGTCTTTGTCCAATAAGAATAGAATAGTATCATAGGGCTTTAATGAGCAACATAAGAAATTAGAGAATTAGGACTCCATGTGACACTTGTCAGACAGGTATCAAAAAGAAGTGATAATATTTACAAAAAAATATTTTATACTGATTTCAATATGCTATTATTCAAACCTCATTTATCAAAATCCTCCATCTTCCAGACCTCCTCATCAAAAACAAACATATATAACAAACAAAATAAATAACAAAAACCTATCCTCTAGGGTAGTTATGCTGTCAAGGAAACAGATTTTTTCCATCTTCTGTGATTTGCATTGTCAGTAAATTTGCTACAGTTTCCTTCTTTCCATGCTTGAAGTCTATGTTCAAGAGCTGACTAATGTTGCCTTGAGTGTTGCAGCCATAGCATCAAGATGTCTATACTTTCATACTATCTGGCAAGACTGGAAAGTGGATAAGATAGTGGTAATGTGAAGAAATTCACAGAATAACTAGAAATATGGAAACAAAACCTGGTGTAGGGAACCTGCTTTGGCAGGGGGGTTGGACTCGATGATCTCTGGAAGTCCCTTCCAACCCCTATGATTCTGTGATTCTGTGATCCAATGTGGTATTCAACCTTTGAGACTATGACTGCACTGTGGATAGCTCTTGTTTAACTGAATCTCTAACAGTCACTGTGAAACCCTGGCCTTCCAAGAGAGTGTCTGGCCATGCATAAAAATAGGAAATATATCTCTTGCTTTATTGTAGAGCAATAAATTCTCTTTTTAGACCTCTTGAGCACCGATAGTCATTAAGTTCAATAGGTCTGAAATATCTGGGTTTGAAATTAATAACTTTTACCAGGACAGCTTATGTCAGAAGAAAGTGAGTTTGCTTCTTGGATCCCTGCTACTGAAGGTATAAGAGTCAGTGGATGCTACCAGTTAAGTTTTCCAGAATTTGATAGTTTTGCATGGACCTGATCTTTTATTTATACTGAAATACTGCAGATTTTTTCTACATTCTTTCAGTTCTACCACTTTTTTTTAATTCTTCTTATCATTTGTTCTGTTTTAGTTTTTTGACTGGTCTTGGTCTGTCAAAAAAATCTTTCATCACACTTTAACATTTCCTATTGAAATAAATTACTCAGGTTTAACTAAGATTCATAAAATACTCCAGTAAAATGATAAAAAAAAATCAATATTATCCAGAATATTATATAAAATCATAGAATCGTAGAATGGCTTGGGTTGGAAGGGACCCGAAGGATCAAGTTCCAACCTCCCTGGCACAGATAAGGTCATCAATCTCCAGATCTGGCACTAGACCAGGCTGCCCAGGGGCCCATCCAACCTTGGTGTCTTGAACACCTCCAGGCATCCACAGCCTCCCTGGGCAGCCTGTTCCAGCACCTCACCACTCTCTCTGTGAAGAAAAATTATGTTCAAGTTGAAAAAAGTTTTTCCTTTGAATGCACATTTCACTGCATTGAGTTTGGAATAAATATTGTTTTCAGGAATTAACTGAAAAAATGATTTGCCATTAACTGTAGAATTACTGGCCAGATGTTTCAATTTAGAATTAACATTGGGTTTGTGTATCATTCTTAATGTCATATGATGTAAATAGGTTGCATAATTCATCTGGGCCTGTATTCTGCATATTTAGCTTCCCAACTTTCTTTGCTATTCTGAAAGATGTGCTGAGCTTTAACAGTTCTTCCAGTGTAAAGCAACTGCTTTTTGTGTCAAACAAAAGCCCTTATTAGTGTGAGATAATGTGTCAGCTAGTAATAAGATTCTGGTATGCTAGCAAACTAATAAATATTCATAAATAAACTTGAACTAGGCAATCAACTAGACTCTCCTAATATGTTACAGTCTTAATCCAGAGAGTGTAGTAGTAATTAACAGATAAAAGAGGAGGTTCATTAAATGAATATGCAGTGTCATGAAATCAGAGCTGCACATTGATCACTGCTAACTTAAGGATACTTACTTAGCTAGGATATTTTGACACACCATTTATCACTAGTCCTATTTTTGGATTTTTAATTAGCAGATCACCAGCCTTCACCTCATTAACCTAGCTTCTGCAAAAACATTATTTCTATAGATAATAGCTAGGTTAGAGTAATCACCACTCCCAGTTTTTTGAGCTGCAAGGAAGGACAGGACTTCAAATTTCCTATATTTCGTATCAGGGAAATGTGACCTTCATTCAACACAATATGTCTTATTTTCTGAATAACTGCTCTTCATTTCTTTTCCTAAATTTACTACTCTCAAAACATGTACTCTTCAATGACAACTGAAACATCCTACTAATTTATCTTAAATGCTTATTTTAACCCTCTGAGTAACTGTGTTGGGATATAATTCAGTAGAAAAATGTACCTTGGTGTGTGTTTAACATAGCTTGTTGTATACTTGTATATCCAAGTTTTTAAGTGGTTGGTCTGATAGTATCTCTACAGTTCCAGAAGTTGAAATGAACTAAGTAAAAGCATTTTTACACTTACATTTGTTAAGTATAATAGCTTAAGAAACTAATAAGCAGTAGCCAATTGATAAATCAGTGCAGTATGTCTTGTGCAGATGCTTCCTCCAATTTGATATTCTTACTTTATTGCTTATATTATTGGAAGGTATGTGATGGATAGGACTATACATCTTGCTATACAGTTCCAAGACTATATAATTATCTTCTTAATATTTATGTTGTATTTTCAACACACTGTTTACGGCTTAAGTCTTTCCTGTTGCAAGATCCACAATTAAATCATCTAAATATTGTCTTTTTGCTGTAATATATGTAGCAACAATGACAACATTAGGCTAGCCTCAACTAAATGGCCAATGAATTAGGTAGTTAAACAATATTTGCATCCCTGGCAGTTGTATCCAATTAAAATTCCTATCAAATGAAAGAATTGATTAGTCTCTTCAAGCAGAGAGGTTTGCATCATGCAAGCAGTCTAAATAATTTACATTAGAGCTTTCAACACATTTCATATGCTGTCATCTCTGCCTTGTGAAACAGTTTATGGCATACTAAGACTTGCTTTCATTACTTACACTGATTTTGCAATCAGTGGTATGCCAAAAGTTCAGAACACAATCTAAGAAGGTCACAGTTTTGTCACTGAAAATAGTTTGTGAAAAGGTCACCTAATTATTTTTGCATTTTATGATGTTTCTGTCTATGTTCTGATACATGTGTATGCTCTCTCATTAAGCACTAATGCTAGCTTTGTAATGACAACAATCCATTTTCTAACTTAAGATCTAATTTTCTCAGTTGCATCTTTGATTTAAAAAATTAAGAGTGCAGAGCTTTATGAAGATGAGTACACAAAGTCTGAAGCTTGTTATTGTATTATTAAATGAATATAATGGATGACAATGAATTTGTGAAAAAAAAAGAATTCGTTATAATTATATTGGAGTGTTTTAATTTGGGAAAACACACACATACTTGGGAAGACTCACTCAGATTCTTTTCCTTTTACAAAATTGAAGGTTGTGATATCCCATTGCTTAGAGTTTACAGCAAACAGAAAGGCTCTTAGTAAGTTCTGACAAAATTTTTCAAGAGCAATGGAAACACCGATATTCTAATAGACATTTAATGGGCCTAATTCCACTGGTAAGCTTCAGAAATCATAACAGCATTTACTGTATCTGAAATATTGAGATAGAATCTGAAATGCACAGAGTCTTTTATAAAATGCATAGGTTTTTTTGTGTTTAGGTCCAGGACCATCTGAATTTGACTGGTGTTCTGAGGAGAGATCACTGACTTTAAAAGACAGTAGCTTTCCATAAGTCATTCAGTTTNAAAAAAAAAAAACTATTTAGACAACGAACAATTCAAAATGTATCAGTTTTTATCCATTTTTCATTTATACAGTTGTTTCCCAACTCTTTGGAACAAAAAATGCAGAAGTGAGGTACTTTCTTTTGATTTAAGGATACATGCTGGTCCAAAGCGCAGCAGCTATTTAACAGTAGTCAGGCCATTCACTATTTTAGCTTCTTTTCTTTAAAATGTCTTATACTAGCTGAATTTCTGGACACCTGTGAAGAGTTTGCCCAACAAGTGACATTTTGGATGAATATCTGCAAAAAATTTCAGAGTTCCTTGATCCTTGCCCTACCTTTTTCTGATGCAATTAACTCTTATTTTTCTTTTTTTTTAATTTTTTTTTTTAATTAAATGCTGTAAGCTAGATACAATATGAAACTGAAAACCCTCTTTCTCGCTTCACCCCTGCTTCAATGAAAGACAGTGGATAGAGAGAATCCTCTATGCGGATGGAAGATCTGAAGAGAATGAAATAAACTGAATCTGTTTCATGGGTAATTATCCTTAATGTGCGTGTGTCAGAGTATCAGTGTGGCTTATGAAGGGTGAGATCTGATCACTGCATCCAAAACATTGTTGTGAATACCCATGAATACTTCATGGCTCCAGGGCTGTATCCAAAGTGGAGGAATAACATCTTCTGCCTGAAGACTGTGACTGAAAGTTATTCCTTTCTATGTCTCTGAGAACAAAGACTAGTGTCAATTTAATGAAATTAAAATGAGGAGAATTAAAACTGATTCTCAGGGACTCAATTTACACAAGGCATAGGAACCTATTCAAGATCAGCTGAAGGCCATCAGTCTCTGCTTCAGTGTCCCTGTGCTGATGGTTGTTTGCATCTCCTGGGTTGAAACAGGCCTTCTGCCTTGTCCTCCTTGATATTCATGGAGCCAGTGGGGCCAACTGATGTGACCATCCTGCCTTGCCTTGCTGGTCCCCACTGTGGGCCAAGGCTCTGTTGAGTAAACACAGAACAGCGTTTATCACAGCTGCTATCAGCTCCCAGCACACCTTCCTACCAGCAACAACCCTGCTCTTGCTGCTCCCTGGCAAATCATAAAAAGAAATATTTAGTGATAAAATGTATATAACTGATAAAATGTATATAACTGATTTCCAGAGTTCACTGCCAATCTGAAAAGTTGATGAGAATCTAACAATACTCAGAAAAAAGAAAATACATTAATCTACATATCCATACTTAATTAATTTTAAAAAACATTAATTTTTATGGAAGGACCATTAAACCTCCAGGCTTCAACCAGCTCCTGTTAGAGGAACGATGGGGAAAAAATATCTCTTGGCAGGAAGAGGTTGTCCCACTGTGGAACTTCCCTTTGGATGACTACTTTTTCCTCTGAAGTTTCCAGTACTGAATACCTGCTAGAAGATATCAACTTGCTAGATATTTCAGTAGCACTTGTGTTCAAAAGTATTGAATCAGAAACTGGATAAAAACTGCAAAATAATTCTCCTTTAAGAGGTAGATGGGCACAGATTCACCAAAGGCAGATAGTGCTTGACCAGTCTAGTGGCTTTCTATGATAAATTGACAGCATTGGTGAACAAAGGGCAACTGATGTCATCTACCTGGACTTGTGCAAGGCCTTTGACATGGTCACACACCACATCCTTATCTCCAAGTTGGAAAATATGGATTTGAAGGCTGAAGTATTCAGTAGATAAGGAATTTGTTGGATTGTTGCAGCCAGTGGATTATTGTCAATGGCTCTATGTCCAGGTGGAAGCTGGTGGTAAGTGGTGTCCCACAGGAGTACCTCTTAGAACAAGTGCTCTTCAACACCATTGTATATGACCTAGACTTTGTGATTGAGTGCACTCACAGCAAGTTTGCTGATGACACTAATCTAAGTGTTGCAGTTGGTACAAGAGAAGGAGGAGATGCTATCCAAAGGGACCTGGACAGGCTGTAGAAGTGGGTCTATGAATCTAATTTGGACCAACAAGGCCAAGTGCAGGGTGCTGCACTTGGGTTGGGGTGATCCTGATATATGTACAGACTGGGAGAATAATTCATTGAGATCAGCCCTGCAGAGAAGGACTTGGGGATTCTGGTGGATGAAAAATTTGATGTGAGCAAGTAATGTGAACTTCCAGCCCAGAAGGCCAATTGTATCCCGTGAAAAGAGGGCTGGCCAGCAGGAAAAGGGAGGGGATTATACCCCTCTATTATGTCCTCACAAGGCTCCATCTGGAATACTACATCCAGGCCTGGGACTCTCAGCACAAGACTTGGAGCGATAGGAGCAAGTCCAGGGGAAGGAACACTTCTATGAAGAAAGGCTGAAGGAGCTGGGCTTGTTTAATCTGAGGAAGAGAAGACTTTCGGAAGACATCACTGTGGTCTTGTAGTACTTAAAGGAAGATTATAATGAGAATGGAGATTGACTTTTATTTGGTCTGATAGTGATAGGACAATGGAAAACATTTTTAAACTAAAAGAGAAGAAATTTAGATTAGACATTAAAAGGAATTTTTTTACTCATAGGATGGTAAAGCACTGGCACAGGCAGCCCAGAGAAGCTGTGAATGTCTCATCCCTGGAGGTGTTCAAGGCCAGGTTGGATGGGACCCTGGGCAGCCTAATCTGGTGAGTGGCAGCCCTGCCCACAGCAGGAGGTTGGAACTAGATGATCTTTAAGGTCCCTTCCATTCCAGGCCATTCTATGATTCTATGATATTTTCAGTAAATAAGCTACTTGCCGGACACTATATTTTTGCAAAAAATATAGATCTCTGATGGAAACACCTCTATTTTTAAAAATTATTATATTGTCATGGTTTTGTGATTTTTGGTTTTCAGTATTCCACATCTATTCCACATCATAACATCATGTAGTGCACTGGGAGTTAAAGTGTTAATACTCTACTTCTGGGTACCTGTCCCTGTACATCACGGAGGTCATGGGATCTCCACCCCCCTCCCCCCCCGGGGGGGTGGTCTCTTCCTTTTTCGGCTGGCGAGTACACAGACATGTTGGTTTTTCTGGTGCTCTCTCTCCTATTTTATTTGATTTATTAGCCTCAATTTCAATTAGATTGTATTATATCATAGTTAGTAAAATAAGTTTTCCTCCCTAGATTGTTGCCACTGCTGTTTATTTTCCTTTCCCTTTCCCTTCCCGTTTTCAGGGGGGGTCGGGGATGGGGCCCTTGGGCCTACTGT
>JACDJE010000157.1:647497-685791 GCA_016647715.1 Pavo muticus | reverse complement strand
TTGAGAAAGTTATCTCTCTCACAGGTGCTTGCTGAAAACTTGACCTTGAAAGTCCAGGCGGACTGCCAGTATTCTGGGATATTTGTAAACTTTGAGCACTGCTATGTTGCTTAAAAAAAAAAAAGAGAGGCAAAGACTGCAGAAGCATTGCTACTTTAACCTTAAGGTAGTCTGCCACACTCTGGACATTGTACAGCGTGTCTTCTGTTTTTTTTTCCTCGACTTTAGCAGCCACCAACTATGAATCCGCTCTCTATTATAGGGGCGCTGTTTAAGGGGTTGAATGCGATCATGTTCTTTGCAAATTATTGGCCCATTATTTACGTCATAATTTCTTGTTGTGGAATCATGTTCATATATAACCAAATAAGGGCCCTGATGGACACCTGCCTGGTACTTATATGTGATGTGGTATAATTTGAGTTTTGACACTTGCATCCCAGATGGGATAGCTAATTTCACAAACAATTACATCCCAGATGGAATAACTAATTTCACAAACACCACCATGTTCAAACCGGTTTCCAGGCTTTCTTTTCAGTTCGTCACAAGTTTTTCAAATGCCGAGCTAGTGATCATGCTCGTGGGCACACTCGTGTGCATGATATCAATCCTCCTGAATGTATTCTTATACGTTTGTGTTATGAGGAAGGAATCTCTTCCAAAACCAGAGAATGCTGACTGGCAGGGAATATGGAGAGGTTTAGGAGAAATCTTAGAAGCGTGGGGACCCGCAATGTCATGGGATTTCACTCTTGAACACCTGTGGGATCCCAAGAAACTAAGCCAGTATTTGAGTCAGGGATGGTGCGGCTTACGCAAATCTAAGGAGGTACAACTTATTTGTGGCTTGGCTTGTGCTTACCGCGCCCTATATAATACTACTCTGGAGAGAGAGAGTTTCTGAGCTGAGGTTCAAACCAAAAGGGGAAATCTCCAAGTCAAATCAGATCAATCACAGGAAACACCAGTAACAATGTCAGTTGCCCCTGTGGAAGGCAAGAAACGGAAATGAGTGTCCTCGCGTCTAAAATGGAAAAAAGAAGAAGTGGAGGATCTTCCTCTTCTAGAAGGGGAAGAGGAAGATCCAGGTGAGGGGCCCTCCTCAGAACCACCAGTATCAAGAAAGGCAAAAGAAAAAACTAAGAGACATGAAGAAGAGAGTGATGAAGAGGAGGTCTCTATTACTGTTTGTCGACCTCTGAAGTTGACTGAAATCCATGGCTCAAGAAAGGAGTTTACATGGCAACCGAATTTTGTTTCCTGATTGCTTCCCTGCTGGGACAAAGGGGCCAGTAGCTTGTCTTTAGATGGTAATGAAGCTTGCCAACTAGGGGCTGCCACCCTCTGGGAACGACTGTTAATAGCCATGAAGGAAAGGTATCCCTTCAAAGACAGTTTGAAGCCTGTGATGAAACAGTGGGATACAGTTGAAAAAGGTATCCAGTATTTGAGGGAAATAGCCGTGGTGGAAATGTTGTATAACCCTAATTTTGTTCCTAACGATCCACACCAAGACCATGATCCTGAGAGAGTGAGGACGACATCCAGATAACCCGTGACATATATGTAAGGGCAAATATTTCCAATTCCAAATGGGGGGAATTAGAATAATATTTTATATATATATATATATATATATATATAGAATTGTGGTGTAGCTGCAAATATATCATGTCATGGCAATGTGAGTTGATGCTGAAGGTGGTCATCTAAGCCCCCTTAGGGCTGCTTCCTCCCACACCACTCTCTATCCTCTCCATCTTGCAAATCTTGGTCCAGAAATAACCACATAACCACATTTTTAATCTTATGTTACACTGCTAAATGCAGGTCTGAATTACTATCAAACTGAAGATGGTGAAAATCCAAGTTGTTTATTTAAAATCACTGGAAATCACAGAAGACACTCCACTCTTTCCTTGTGCCATATTCATTTTTCTCTACTTGATTCTGACTGTCTTCATTGGCACAATCTTAATCAACACCATACAGCATTGTGCTGTGCTCTAGATGACCTCCAGAGGTCCACTCCAATCTCAACAGTTCTGTGACTGTGATACATTAAACAATAGTAGTTTAAACATGAAATCTTTTACAGGTCAATTACTTTTCTACCTCTGGTTTGTTATGAAAGCCATCAATTTCTTTCTTTCCAAAAGAAAAAAAAAAAAAAAGACAGTATCTTTACACTAGCTTAGTCTAAGGCACTACTCTCATAGAACTTCCTTGTTCTTAAAAGGCAAGCCTAGAGGACAGTGTTTCCCAACAGTAGAAAGCTTGCAAAGCCAGAAAAAAAAATTGTTTACACTATTAAAATGCATTGCTTCTGTTCTGTGGGACCTGGGAAACCCTACAGGACCTTAACAAATTGTTTGAGTACTTTACATTCACATTGTTAGTATTCAGTCAATTGATACATTGTGCTCTGTCATGACCAAGCTCCAATTTTAATTTGTCATCTTTTGGCTTTCCTTTGTGTATGAAACTCCAATGGTTAAATCAAATTTGTAGTCCACGTTACTTCAATTGTTAATTGTATTGTTTTGCTTCTGTTAAAGATGAGCTAATGATTAAAATAAAAGGAAGCACATTATTATTTTTGTATACTTTGAAAAGAAGTTCAGATTTTGGTCTTATAAATCTGGTTCCTTCTAGAGTACATGATTATTTTGTCTGATTTTAACCAAGATACACTTGTATGCCTTTCTCAGGTATCTTTCTCTTTTCCTGGATGGTATAAAATATGAAAATAGCAAGATGACTCTCTCCATAATTTTTATTTTACATGTTACGTATAAATTAAGTTTAATAGAATTGACAAACAGATGGCACCTTGTTTGCCAGAGCAACACAAGCATCTCTGAAAAGAGAAATGACAATCAGGGTTGTAATGGGGGGAAGGAGTGAGTATTACTTGTATTCCTACTTGCTTTAATTAATATTAAAGATCTGAAGACCTCTAGAATCCTACTAAAATATTTCTAGTATGCCTAGAAATATTTGACTATATAAACTAAGTATGCCTTAGAATCATAGAATAGTTTGGGTTGGAAGGGACCATTAAGATCATCTAGTTCCAACTCCAGTGCTATAGGCAGGGCCACCTCCCTCCTGACCAAGTTGCTCAAAGCCCCACCCAGCCTGGCACTGAATGTTTCTAGCAACTGAATTGTATAGAATTCAAGATAAAATGATGAAATTAGAGGAAAACAAAGCTTTTTATTAAATAAGATTTGTATGTCCTATCTGTTATTCATTATTTCTCATGTAAGATTTGTGTTTATAATGCATAGCCTTTTGGAGCTCAGCTTTGCTTTTTTCCATATATATCAAATTTCTAGACTACTACTCTATTAAATCACAGTAAGAAAAAGTTCTGAAAATCAGGCTCAAGTCATGACATTTTTACTTCAGCATTTTTCTCCAAGTAATTCTCTTACACTGAAAGTTTCACTGAAAATAATCACAATAAATATGAAAACCAAATTGGAGCCTTGAAAGAACAAATAATAATCTCTTAGCACTTTTCATGAAAAGGTCAGTGCAATTACAATTTGATTTTTTTTTCTTCCTTGAATTTTTTTAATGACCATGATGGAAAGAGAGATCCTTTCAGTTTCAGTAAATGGACACAGGAAGATATTTGTATTTTACAAAAAAAACTTGACAAAACTGGGCAGGGCTTAGTGACCCTGGAGGGCTAAATCTTGATTAGTCACTCCACAAGGATGCTAGAAGGAACCGTACTAGGGAATGTTCAGATCCTGACTTCATGGAATCATAATATAGAACAGCTTAGGTTGGAGGGGACCTCAAAGATCATCAGGTTCTGAACCCCTGCCATGAGCAGGATTTCAACCCATGAGATTAGGCTGTCCAGTATCCCATCCACCTCCTCCAGAGGTGAGGAATCCACAGCTTTTCTGGGTAGCCTATGCAAGTGCTTCACCATCCTTGGAGTAAGTTCTTCCTAACATCTAACCTAAATCTCCCCTTTTTTATTTAAAGCCATTCCTCCTTTTCCTATCACTATTAGACCATGTAAAAAGTCAGTCTCTCTCCTGCTTGCGAGCTCCCTTCAAGTACTAGAAGGTCACAAGAATGACTCCCCAGAGCCTTCTCTTCTCCAAACTAAACAAGCCCAACTCCCTTAATCTGTCTTCTTAGGAGAGGTGCCCCAGCCCTTTGATCATCTCTGTGGCCCTCCTTTGGACCCATTCCAACAGCTCCATATCTTTACTGTACTGGGGTCCCAGGCTTGGACACAGTATTCCAGATGGGTCTTCACAAGGACAGAATAGAGGGGGACTGTCCCCTCCCTCTCCCTGCTGGCCAACCCTTTTTTGATGCAGGCCAGGATACTGTTGGCCTTCTGGGCTGCAAGTACACATGGTTGGCTCACATCAAGTTTATCATCCACCAGGATCCCCAAGTCCATCTCTACTGGGCTGATCTCCCAGTCTGTACACATACCAGCATCACCCCAACCCAAGTGCAACACTATGCACTTGGCCTTGTTAAACCTTTTTAGATTCTTATATGCGCAATTTTGGAGTGTGTCCAGGTCCCTCTGAGAGGTGTCCCTCCCTTCTATTGTGTTGACTGCACCACTCATCTTTACTTATGTGGCCCCAGATCTGAACCGGATTAAGATGCATTTAATATCCTCCTTATCTTTCTTCATTCTATCTTGTATTTTCAGCATGCCATCTTTGCAAGGATCAAAGCAGAACAAGAATGCCTAATACAGTGTAGCAAACATTTCACCCACACAGTGCAACATGTGAGACAAGGATATAGCTTAAGCAAACTATGTAGGGTGTGCTATAAGAAGAAAATTTTTTATATATTCCAATAAGAGAGACCTTCAGTTTGAAAGATAAGAAGCTGTTTCATAAATTATAACTAATAAATGAAGGCCTCTTTCTGTTTGCATAAATTGTAATTTCAGTACAAGGCACATAGGAGGGGAAAAAAGGCAAAAAAAAAAATGCAAATAGAGGTGGGAGCAGAGGAGTCTGGAAGATTTCTGTGAGGTGGTTTTGATTTCCTGCAGTTGTTTTTCAATTGCATTCTGATAGTCTGTCATTGCAAGCTGCTGCAGAGAGCAGGAATGCTTTTCCCCTACTCATGTTTAATTTCTCATGATGGTTGTACTGCCAAAATGTTATGTATATGGGAAGAGGCCAAGAATGAGTGTGATGAAGAATGTTATTACGGAGAGAAGAATTGCAGTTAACTTCCAAGAGTAGTATTGTCTCCAGGGATTATTCTAGACAATTTGTAGAAATTAAGAAGAGATTGTTCAAATATATGAATATTTTATTTGAATTATTACTTTGGTGTATTTTGTTCATCTACATTTCAAATGCAGACCCTGGGTAGTTGTATAAAACCCTTAATTTCACAGCAATATATTATAGAACAAAAGCTTTTCATGTAATTAATTTCTTAGTCTGTATGATGTAACTATCAAATGGACACAATCTAAATGTACATCTTTGCAAATTAAAAATGAGGCCGTTACATCTATGTTTAGTAGCATTGTACTCTACTCCATAGAGGAAAAAAAAAAAAGCCTTAAAGATAATAGTTTCTTGTGGCATAAAATATCAGTCAGCAGGATTCAGTTTGTTGCGAAATATAGTCTTCCTAATACCTTATTTGATAAGAAATTGTGTGGATTTGATGGTTTTACCTAAAGGAAGCACAGCATTTCAATTTAATGATTTAATCTTTGAAATATTACTACTACAAATATTAAATTGTTTAGTAGTAGTAATTATAAAGTGGGTGTTATAAATAACAACATATGGCATCTCTGTGAATACAAGGCAGAATTAATTCCTGAGGCTCTGATGCCATTCATAAACCTCTCAAAGTTTATGACTGCAGCTGAGTTCTTGAGTGAAATACAGCCTTGTATTTACTCCAGGGCTATCTATTATGCCCCATGTTATTCAAATGTATTCCAGTGTTGATTCTAATGCTTTGCCTCTGAATTCCTTTCCCCCAGTCATTAGTACAAGCCTGTAACTTTTCCCCTTATTATAAAAATCTTTACATTTTTCATGAGAAAGAACACATCTGAACAGGAAGATTGTCTTATTGATGTCACTTTTTCAAGTCATTTTACCACTAATCACATATTCCACCAATTCACAGACTTTGAACATTCATAGCTAAAGGGAGAAGTTTTATGCAAAAAGGAAGATTTAGGGGCATATTTAATTCAGTTTTTTAGCTGGACATAAGAGACCAATTCTGAGTGACCAATTGGTTTCCCACAGATAAACATTGATTCATGAACTCTAAATAATGTTATTATTCTGCAATGACCTTATTAAAATGAATACAAACATAAAGACTCTGGAAAGACATTAGCTCACCAGCTTAGCAGAGACAGAGAAAAGTTCCTGAAAAGAAGCACTCTTACAGGCACTCATGTATTCATACTGCCCTGACAGAGATGTGATATAAATCAGAGCATTAACTGAGTAGTAAAAAAAGAAAAGATACTATAACATGATATACTCCAGAACTGTTTATGAAGGTGTTAAGAACTGGAATGCCCTGTTTACCAGTTTTTGAGTCTCTGCTGAGAGCTGTGTTAAGGATAAGAGTGGCTTTGCAAGGACAATCTCCATCCTGCTTCATGCTTCTTTCAGAAACATCGTACGGGCCTACTGTAAACCTAGCTCAAGGAATCTGAGTTGTTTCAACTAACTTGAAAGGTCTTGGGATAAAATTAAGAGTGCTGATTGACCACAGCAGCAGTGAACATCCAATTTCTATTCGATGAAAATATTATTGTTTACAATGAAGCACCAAAATTTAGCAGAGAGCAATGAGAAATAAATACATAAGTAACATCCCTTTCCTAAATAACTAAAAACCAAGATGAAAGATGATCAGTGCCAAGTATTTTTTGACAGGCTTTTCAAAGATAATGTAGCAATTTTTTTTTCCACTGAAAAGTTTCTGTAGAACTTGCATATCTAGACTTCTGATGAATATAATCTCTACCATTTCCCAATTTTGTCACTACAGTTTGAATATCTGCTTGTTATTTTAGCTTCTGCCTACTTTGGCAAATTAAACATTAAAAGTGGTATGAAATGAGTAATATCTAGGCTAATTCCTCAACCTCCAACTGAGGCCTGAGGCAAACTACTTATGGGAAAGGATTGATTCCATGGACAGTTCATCTCCCAAACTGTATCTGAGAATTATCTGAGACTGTATTATGACACATTATGTTTATAGGAAAAACATATTTAAAGGTGTGTAGCTGGGAGGGATTTGCTGGGGGTAATTTCTGCAGAAGTACTTATTCTCCTTTCTCTCTACTTTCCTTACAGTACTTACTGTCTTTCCTGTGTAAGAGAACAATCCTAACATATGCTCACTGTTAATATTCAGGTTGCAGTACATATGACTTTTCCAGCATACCACACTGAAGTCTTTAAGTGCTTCCCAGGTATGCTGTCTTGTCAGCAAGAGCCCCAAAAATGTGAAACGTCCTCTTCCAGCTTCATCTGGCTCTTTCCTTGCTGGTTACCTTCAGTACAGCTGAAAAGATGTCTCCCTCGCTGTGGAATCCTCCTTAATCCTTTATCTCTGTATGAGAATCCAACTCTTTTCAATCCTTATTCTCTACATGATTTTGGGACCCCTACCCTATGTAACTATTGGTAGTATTTGTTAAATTTAGCACACCTCTGAAGTGTGGCAGAACTGGCTCCCTTCATTTTGTTCACTTATATCTCCACTGCATTAACTATGTCCCACAGGTTTTTTACATGCTGGCGTATACATTTATTTGTACTCCTGTGTATCTTGGCTTTTCTCTTTTAATGCAGAGTTTCTGCTGTTGTCCAGAAGTATTTTCTTTGGCACATAATCCCAGATTCAGATGTTTCATTTCTGTAAAAATGTCTGTATCATTTGATTTCATTGATCAGTTTAGGCGTTGCTCTATTCCATGGCTATTCCATTTCATTCAGATACTCGTTAACTAGTTTACATTTTACAAATAATATTTTAACAATTAAATTTTTAAAAATCTCACATTATAAGGGTTTTTTTATGTCCCTCATCAAAACTTGACGTAGCAGTCAGCCTTAGAAACAAAAGTAACAGGTGCAATTAATCATTGCACTTTTCAAAATAATAGTTTGTATTAAGAAGAAGGTGAGCATCACCTGAAAGCCACTGGTTTTGTTTTTCTTTAAGCCTGACAATTCAATGCCATTTACCCCAACGCAGAAAGAGTCTGTGCTTATTAATCTGGGTCTGTCATAAATCCTAATAAATAGCAGATGTATCCTGTTAGGAAATACAAAAACTTTCTCAAACATGTGAAGATTTAAGAAGACATACCTTTTCTCATGTCCATCTATAATTCTATGCTAGTGGAAGATTACTCTGGAATACTAGTAAACTACAAGTATCTACAAGCATCAGCAGAACTGTTAGGGTGATGAAGACTTTTTAGACTCTGACTAAACTAACAGTTTTTCCAAGAGCAAACTTAATGGAATTATTTTTCTTCTTTGCTAACTTACAGTGAAAGGTAAATTTCTTCCTCTGTATTGTCCTATTTCTATGGCTGGTTGTGAATTGCTGCCCTAAATAATGAACTAAAAATACAAGTTCATTTCTGTACTGTATTATGAATGTGTTATTGTCACAGCATGTAATTACAATCATTCACAGTGTGAACACTGGGTCTGAATAGTAAATTGTCCTGAAAACAGTCTTCTCCTGTGAGTCTATGAATTTCCAAGCTTACCTCTCATAATGATTAATACTGTATCGCCATTTAACTCCCAGGTCATTCAGCAGAACAGCCGGGATACCTCAGAAGTCATGGACATGAAAAAGCACTTACTGTACAATGAAAATAAGGTCTTATGACAATATAAGTAATGGATATTATCCCTTTATAGAATGAAGATGCAGACAATAAGTAAGTGAAATCATCAAAAAAAAATTCTACTACTGCTGCTAAGAGGAAAACTTAAAAATCTGATTGTCAGGGTAAGAAAAAAAATGTCTTTACAGTGTTATTTAACATCATTTGTAGTGGGAGGAAGTTTTCCAAAGGCAAGGAGGAATTCATAAAATATGAAAACAGTGAGTACTCCATTAGCAAGACATTTTTGTGGGAATATTTGTACTACGCAGTACCGAACATTCAACTTTTCAAGACAAATCTATTCATATTAGTCTGTAATGGCAGTGTCTATCTCATGGAGAAAAACATCTTTGAACTCTGAGTCAGGAAATTTTCTGACTTTTTCCTTGTAGAGAACTAGGAGATCTCTACAGAAGTTTAAATAAATATGTATGATTTATTTGAATTATAAACTACAAACTGATAATTAAACTGATAATTAAAATAAGACTATGAAACTGGGTTTTACTACCCTTTATCCAATCACAGCGTTGAACAATTTTTCTGAGAAAAATTGTGTTTGATTTTTTTTTCTTTTTCACTTTTTAATTCTCTTCCAAATTTCAGCAACTTTTTTTTTCCATGGCCTACGTAGAATCAAATAAGATCATATAGAAGAGAAAAGCCATTTCCCATGAAAATAGTTCAATTTTTTTTTAATGGTTCCACTGCTACTGAAACCTTTTATCTGTTATCCTTTCGAAATTCAAAATCTCAAGAAATCAGATTTTGTATCTCATTTTTCATGATTTGCAGTTTACTGGTTGTTTAAATGAAGCTAGTCTTCTCAATTTCTCTGTAAGTAGTACAGTTATCAACTAAGATATACTATATCAATCTATCAAGCATAGATTTCTCCTCTGTTTATGCACACATTAACTCTAAATGATACTGAATTTTTAAGGTAAAATTGTATAATAAGGTGCACAATGCTATTGTAGTACCTTACTCTCAATGATTTCAGTAGGTGTTATGCTCTTAAGTTAATTTGCAGGTATACTGCTGCATTCAACTAGTGAAATGCATTGATTCGGGAACTAATTCGCTGTCAGGACATCTGTTCTCCTCATCTGACTTCACCGTAATACAGAGAAAAAGAAGAAAAGCTCATTTGATACAGGAATTTTGAAACAGTTTTCTGCTTGAAGATACACCAAGGATCTTGGGTGCTTAGTTGCTATTAAGAATTGTAACACTTAAGTGATTCTGACAGACCCTTGTAAGAGCCCTTCAAATAGCTATGATAAAGGTACTTTAGTACTTTGTTTTAGCCTTCTCCAAAAGATTGAAATGAAAATGATCATAAAGCACATTTACTTAATTAGACTCAAAAAAAATTTTGTTAAAATAAATTTAATGGAANCCGTGACAGTTTTTGGTGGAGAATGCAGGCAAAAGCTGCTTTTTAGCCTTTTAGAACGATTCTCTCTCTCTGCTTTTGGAGAGCTTCATTAGCTTGCTTCCTTTGAGAAAGTTATCTCTCTCACAGGTGCTTGCTGAAAACTTGACCTTGAAAGTCCAGGCGGACTGCCAGTATTCTGGGATATTTGTAAACTTTGAGCACTGCTATGTTGCTTAAAAAAAAAAAAGAGAGGCAAAGACTGCAGAAGCATTGCTACTTTAACCTTAAGGTAGTCTGCCACACTCTGGACATTGTACAGCGTGTCTTCTGTTTTTTTTTCCTCGACTTTAGCAGCCACCAACTATGAATCCGCTCTCTATTATAGGGGCGCTGTTTAAGGGGTTGAATGCGATCATGTTCTTTTCAAATTATTGGCCCATTATTTACGTCATAATTTCTTGTTGTGGAATCATGTTCATATATAACCAAATAAGGGCCCTGATGGACACCTGCCTGGTACTTATATGTGATGTGGTATAATTTGAGTTTTGACACTTGCATCCCAGATGGGATAGCTAATTTCACAAACAATTACATCCCAGATGGAATAACTAATTTCACAAACACCACCATGTTCAAACCGGTTTCCAGGCTTTCTTTTCAGTTCGTCACAAGTTTTTCAAATGCCGAGCTAGTGATCATGCTCGTGGGCACACTCGTGTGCATGATATCAATCCTCCTGAATGTATTCTTATACGTTTGTGTTATGAGGAAGGAATCTCTTCCAAAACCAGAGAATGCTGACTGGCAGGGAATATGGAGAGGTTTAGGAGAAATCTTAGAAGCGTGGGGACCCGCAATGTCATGGGATTTCACTCTTGAACACCTGTGGGATCCCAAGAAACTAAGCCAGTATTTGAGTCAGGGATGGTGCGGCTTACGCAAATCTAAGGAGGTACAACTTATTTGTGGCTTGGCTTGTGCTTACCGCGCCCTATATAATACTACTCTGGAGAGAGAGATTTTCTGAGCTGAGGTTCAAACCAAAAGGGGAAATCTCCAAGTCAAATCAGATCAATCACAGGAAACACCAGTAACAATGTCAGTTGCCCCTGTGGAAGGCAAGAAACGGAAATGAGTGTCCTCGCGTCTAAAATGGAAAAAAGAAGAAGTGGAGGATCTTCCTCTTCTAGAAGGGGAAGAGGAAGATCCAGGTGAGGGGCCCTCCTCAGAACCACCAGTATCAAGAAAGGCAAAAGAAAAAACTAAGAGACATGAAGAAGAGAGTGATGAAGAGGAGGTCTCTATTACTGTTTGTCGACCTCTGAAGTTGACTGAAATCCATGGCTCAAGAAAGGAGTTTACATGGCAACCGAATTTTGTTTCCTGATTGCTTCCCTGCTGGGACAAAGGGGCCAGTAGCTTGTCTTTAGATGGTAATGAAGCTTGCCAACTAGGGGCTGCCACCCTCTGGGAACGACTGTTAATAGCCATGAAGGAAAGGTATCCCTTCAAAGACAGTTTGAAGCCTGTGATGAAACAGTGGGATACAGTTGAAAAAGGTATCCAGTATTTNTCTAATGCCATATATTTACTTACTCCAAAAATGCACGTCATTCATGCCTATGGTACACATGGTGTGCTAATTTTAGTTTTGTCTAGACTGCCTCTATATTGAAAACATTTCTCTTAATTCATAAATCAAAAGGCTTAAATCTAGCAATTACTACTATGATTCTGCATGCAATGTACATTATTAATTATAGCTTATTCTCACTGCGATGAAGAATGAGAATTTTTGTGACAAAGCTCTTGCTATGGAGGCATTTCATTTTGGTTTGTTTTTTTCCTTGTTTTCTTAATTGATTTGAACACAGATGGAGGTTTCAGCATGTAATACCATCACATATCAAATTCAATACCACATGCTATTCAGGAGATCCTGTAGAGTACCTGAAGAATTAATATACAGTGAAATACAGTGACTGGGACAGAAATGCTGAACTACAGATACGTTGCATTCTGGCTTTGACAGAAGCAGTAATCAGGAATGAGTGTCAGTCAAAGCCATCACCTCTGCCACAATAAGAAAAAGTCTTTATCTCTCCCATAGCCCTTTCCTGATAATTCTCAGATTTATAGTTAAGTGATATGGAGGCATTGTCTCACTTTGAGATTGCATCAGCTTTACTCTGATTTTCTTTCTATTCCTATGTAGGTACAGAGGTTCGGATAATAATGTGTACTGCTGCCTCCTTCTGATATAGCCAAACTACATGAACTGCATCTTCTGTTGGTTCTGTCTAGGATAACATGATGCAAGAGTCCATTTATTTATAAAACATTATAAAGAGTGAAGTGATAAAACAGCCCTGATTTGTTCTCTTCCTTTAATGAGCCTCTAGATCAAAAGCATAGTCAATGTACTTCAAGTTCATAAACTAAATAGACAGTAAGTGGTGTATTCTACTGCCAGTTGCTACTCACTTTGAGCAGTAACTTTTATCTTAGAATGTACTACTGATATTGGAATACTATTTGAGAGACTTTAGGTTAGCAGAATCCTGTATTAATTCAACCCTGTTCCAGATTCAATCTGATCACTTCTGTTAGTTACTGTGCATGTATTATTCATGTATCTTGTGTAAGAGATAGCAAACAAACACAAGGCATGAAAATCTGATTTCAGTTACACCACATCTACAGGGTAATCTGTAAAGTTTGCTTCCCTAAAGGTCTGACCAAGCCTAGCCAGCCTTTTTTATTCAAAACACAGCCTTTTTATTCTGAAGTGAGAAAGTTTGAGGACTGCAAGTCCCCAAGCCTGTCTGGCAGGTAAAGCATCATCAGAGAATCATGGAGGAAAGAGAACAAAAAAGGCCAGCTCCTCTGGGTAGCAGAGATCAGGAAGATCCACCTTGAAGCAATCTCTAGAGAAGGGCTGTAGGCAATACATGACACTTTTCTTATCATTAGTGAATCTGTAAAATTCCCCTCACATTTTTATTGTCTGAGTCTATTTAAAAATAACTACTGTAGAAAAGGAAACCGAAAGCAAGAGAGTTAAAACAAATCTTCAATAATCCTATTTAACTGACTAGATCCTTCCCTCCTCCCTCCTTTTTTTTTTTTTTTTTTTTTTTTTTTAATGGTATTTAGTGCCTATAAAAGAAGTTTAATCTTCAGAGCAGAGATTTAAGAAGTGATGTTCAGTTGTTGCTTAAATTTTCCTGCGCAATGATCAATAAGGATTTGCAGCCTGTGGAGCTCTTAACCTGTCTAAAATGTCTTTATACATAATGGAAATCTCTGCTGCCTAAGCATGGATGCTTTTGTGTTGGCAAGCATGAAATCTACAATATAAAGTTTTAGATGTTTTATATGTGTTATCTGCATAAAATATAACAATAAGATGTGGGAAGAAATGATAAGCAAATAAAGTATGCAAGTGGAAAAGAAAGTGGGTTTATTTCCCTGGTCATAAAAATATTGACACAGTATGTCTCTTAATTTTATCATTTACATAGTGTTTGCTTTATCAACATTTGTGATAATTTAAGATATACATAAATATATGGCAATATCTCTTGTAAAATCTGCTTTACTACATTTGGGAATGAAGGATGCAGTGTTTGATAACATGGATATTTTTAGAGATCATTAAGATAACTTAAAAGCACACATCAAGGATTTTTAAAGTCAGTAGCTGACTTTTTTTAAATGCAAAATTGCCTTTAAAATTTTAAAATAGATGTGAAATTGAATGATAAACTTTTGATTATTATTAAAAATATATATTCCAGCAATCATTTGTGTATATGAACATTCATTTAGAAAGTGAAGAGAGCATAACCTAAAAAGGGCCAACAAAGCCTTGCCTCTTTTTTTTTTTTCTTATAAATAAGTATAGTGTCTGTCATTGACGACCCTTCATAAAAAGGTCAAAAATATTATACACTTTGGATTAAATGCTCCTTGAATTCAGGCTTTAATAGAATTCAGTTCTTCTTTCTTCTCTTCTTTGTTTTTTCTTATAGATGTTCCTGTAAAAAACATACTTTTACTGTTGACTAGTGCATGTTTAAGAAAATGATGTGGGATGGTGCTATATTCACAGCTGATTATATTTTAAAATATGTGTTTACAAATTTTTAATGTTTGAGTTGGAGTTCACATTTGCAGATATTAACTGTGATGGTATTTCTACATTTATTCACCTGCAATTTCATGTCTTTCTTGGGTACAGCTATTGAACGCATTGAGTTAAAATCCTTTTCAACTTAGTTATGAAAAACCTCACAGGGTCAACATCAATTCTTAAAGAACTTGTAAGTGTAGAAATTGTACACAAATGCAGAAATATAGATGTGTATGTATAAAAACAGACGATTGTAGCTTCAAGTAATTTTTAATTCTATATTTAACAAATGGGATACTTAATGAAATTAGTATGTAGACAGCACCAAAAACAAATGAACAAAAAGATCTGTTATCTGAGTAAACACAGAATGTTCACTGCGAAAGAAAGGAATCGTACAGGTAAGATTTATATTCTCTAATTCAAATTGTTAAAAGGTCTTTTGTTTGACCTGTTCACCTATGTTTTTTCTGTACCAAATACAGCATTTTATTGTTTATTCTCTGTAAAGCTCATCTAACTCAGAAAGTTTTTTAAAACCTCTCCATCACCTACAGAGGGAATATAAATAATTCACCAAAAAAGAAAAAAGAAAAAAAGAAATTTACCCAGAGTGATCCACAATGGTTAGAAATTGCCTTTGCAGATAGTTATTGAAGATGTTATGCTATGTGATATGAATATTGAAATATATTTTTGCTATTACTGTATGTTGTTGACGTAAAGAGTAAATATGACCAGAACTGTCTGTGGCAGTATTAGTTTTATCAGTGCTTTTAACAGTTCTCAACCTGAGCATCTACATTGTACTGTCCAATTATACTTAAGGCAGGATAGTTTAAAACTACTGTTATTCCACTTCCTTCTAATTCACCACCTGCAAAAGACATAGGCAGATAGACACAGAAAAACTGTCTTAGAGAGAAAAAAAGACAGATTACATTCATAACTTACAAAGGTAGCATATTGAAAAAAAAAATTTAGATATGAATCCCAAGAGACAGAGCAGGCAAGTTAAGGAAAATTTCTAGCATTTAACTTCTGCATGGCCTAACTATATATTTGTGCTTACAACATTAGTCAGGCAACTGATAAAAGATGGTTCATAAGACTCCAACAGATGTGATTTTGTGATTTAGACACAGCAGTTTTATTCATTTTAATGAAATTTGTTTTTTTAGTGCTCTGTAAATTGCTTTTTGTGTTCAATAAAATTATGGACTTAATTAGTAATCAGAGTAGACAAAATGCACTCAAATTTTAAGAATATAAATAAGAGAGGGAATTGTAGTAGTCTAGAAATGGCTTTGATAATGTATTTAATACTATTATGCAAATACTTCATTAGAAAAATCAGTTCAAATTGGTTTGTAAACAAGCTAAAAGATGTTGAAAAAAGACTAATTATAATAACAGAACATCTGCAAAAATAAACTGAAAAATACACAGAAACTAGGACAAAGATATTCAGAAACCAGAAGCACTAACAGAAGCTTTGAGAAACTGGACAATAAACTGGCATGGTGATATAATATTTATTTTGATCTATTGATTAGAACAATAAGTATTCTCTAAAACACCACTTGAAGACTTCTGACAGTTTTTGTTATTAAATGCAATAAAAAAGGAGATGATGATCTTTAAGGTCTTTTCCAACCTGAGCAATTCTATGATTCTATGATCGAAAGAAACAATAAGAGTTTTACCTATGTAGTTTGTCTGGGCAGGAATAAAGAACAGTGTGATGACTGAGGTAGTAAACATTGTACAAACCTGTGTAACATGGCAAATAGATGAAGCAATGAAGTTTAGGCCAAAGATATTGAAAACTTTCTTAGCTCAGATTGAATTATTAAGCCACGGAATCTCCTCATGAAGAAAACATTTACATTTCACCACTTCAATCTAAAAACTAAGATAAGTGTTACATAAAAATTTCTAATAATTATGAATAAATTAATGTATTTAGTAAAAAATATATACAAAAAATTCACAGTAGAAAAACAACTTCGTTTGAGAACATGGCAGCAAGAACCTTCCCATACTATAATCACAATGGTAATAAAATCCATATATACATAGCCATTTGTCTTGAGGGGTTTTTTGCTGTTTTACTCTTTTCTATTTTGTCTTTTTGGAATAAAAGAATATTGTTTCTTCAGTCAAGTAAAATCCTTTGGGAATTTAATGGAATAAATACAGCTTCAGTTACTGATCTTATATAGTATTAGTAGAGAATAATCATATTATCATGTCGGTAGAAGACAAATTCTTTTCCTTCTTCCTCAGTGAATACTAGAAAATAACTACTGCAATAAATCATTTTTTCCTCACTATAGCGAAACCAATATGTATGAGGTCAAATGGACCACAGCTAATTCCATAAAAACATGCTAGCTTTCTCATGAGATATAACCAGTGTATATCTTACCTGCTACAGACTTCATTTGCCTTGTCTTTGTAAAAAAAAAATAAATAAACATTTGATTAAGATCTCAAGAAGTTTTTATATAAGTTTTCTTTCTGTTTCTCTGGCTACTTAAGATTCTCTAACACTTACGATCAGTGTGTTGGAAATAATTTAAACTAGAAACATGGCACAAGCTGGGACACTTTCAAAGGCAAAAGGCAGGTAAGAATTGGCTGTTTGTCACAAGGGGAGGAGACACGCAATAACCATAGCTGATGGTCACTAAGTATAAAATAAGTTCCAGAAGCTGTGAAGGAGATGGCACATTTCTGACAGTCTTTTTATTTCACCTGCTTTGTTTCTTTCACTTCAGAGTGATCTCAGGTAACATGAACAGCTTTTCTCTGTACTCAGAAGGATAATAGCATAAGTGCAAATTCAGATCACCTGACAAAAATGATTGAGATCTAGATCTAATCATTTGACTAGACTGGTTAGGCTAGATTAGACTTAGCTAGAGTTACTGTCTCTCTCAAGGTACTTATGTAGGCTCCCTCAGTAATCCACAGAGATCCCACATCTACTTTATATAAATTTATCCCAATTTTGGCATCTAAATTTAACTAAATGTCATCTATCCTGAGATTTTTTATTCTAACAAAAGATGAAAAATTCCTTTATGTATAACAAAATGCGACCTAAGGATTCAGAGTTATCATCAAATATAAAAATATTCTGATATCCAGATATAGTGTTACATGATTAAATATTCAAGCAGACAAACATGAACTTTCCATTTTAATTTTGTGTTTGATTTTAGTCAAGATAGACTAGCTATCTGTTTATGTAAGAGATTTCAAAGGGCTTCATAATTTTGTAAGGAGAATTCACATGTTGTCTTAACATTTCCCTTACTGGAAACAGTTGCATCTGCACAGAATGTTTTTGGTTGTTTTGTTTTGTTTTGTTTTGTTTCAGACTATATCATCCTTTCATATTTTCAGTTTATATAAATTAGGAATGTAAGTATTCCAAGTAGATCTTGCTGAAACATTTATTTTTCTTATGGCATGTCACCTTGGAATAGTGAAAAAAAAATTGAACACATATTAAAAAATATTATTTCTAGCAATCTGATTAAATTAAACATATATGATCTTCAAGATGTAAGGCAACATTGTCTCTCTACCTAATTAACTAATAGTTCTGTTTGCAGCAAATAATCAAGAATGCAAGTGCTCTGTATGAGCCAACAGGTTACATAGTTTGAAATTTACAAATAAAAAGAAAGAAACCTGAAAGACACACATACTGGAAGATACAGAGTATTCATGGAAATAAAGCCTCATCTGTTTCACCTCACTGTGATAGATTCAATGTCCACTACAAGCCAGGTCAATTTGATGCAAGCAAATTGAAAGTCATCACAGAGCCACTGGTAGTTAAATACGCACTTGAAAGTTAATAATTTAACATATTATCAGAGAACTAAATCTAAAATGAATTTAAATTTTATAGAAATAAGTCATCTGCAAAACAAAGTGGTAACTCATATCTAAGTTCTCCCTAACTATCTAGTGATCTAGTGGTCTAGTGACCTAGTTGTTCACAACCTTGCCCATGGCAGGGGGATTGGAACTAGATGACCTTTGATGTCCCTTCCAAGTCAAGCCATTCTATCATTCTATGATTCTATGATCCTATGATTCTATGATTCTATGATTCTATGATCAANATGAGTCACCATCAGCTCAGAAGTGTTGTACGTAAACCTGTCTTTTTTAGATACCTAAGAGACTTAAGACACAATTCTTTTTGAAAACTAAATAAAATACATTCATCTCTGGTTTATTATAGATTAATAAAT
The DNA here is from genome assembly GCA_016647715.1 of Pavo muticus. Taxonomy (NCBI): domain Eukaryota; kingdom Metazoa; phylum Chordata; class Aves; order Galliformes; family Phasianidae; genus Pavo; species Pavo muticus. The sequence continues at coordinate 667,072 of JACDJE010000157.1, read as the reverse complement.
TTTATTTTTAGCTTAAAAATATCCATGGTGTAAAAATAAATATTGGAGTTTTGATAAAAGAAATTGTTTTTTAGAAAGAGACAAGGCTTTTGTGAACAAGAAATGATAAATGTTTGCAAGCATAAGAAAGACACTGAAAAAATAGCAATGCAAGAAATTCAAAAGACAAAAGATAAGAGAGAGCAGAGAAAAGACCAGAAGTAGGAAATGTGAACAGCAGTTTCTGGTAAGGGGAAATCAAGTAAACCCTAGGTAATTAGTATTATACAGGGGAATTCATGATGTTGTGGTTTTGACAATGCAGTGGCAGAGCATGCAGACCTGTTATGAGCATGCAGACTAAAGAGATGTAATGAAGTTAATGTAGGCAACATAGAATTTACCTAAATTTCCCTTATTATCCTAGATTTCCAGAAAGGAGAAAATTCCTGTGTTTTTACCTAAAATGCATAGCTGTGAGAATGACTTTGAAACTTATTCCATCAGCATTTCAAATGTTGTCGCTATTTCTGGATTTGGTATGTTATTGGTAGACACATCAGTACTTATGACTACAGATTCAGATTTTATTGTTATATAATAAAGAAGTCATAACTATAGATTTTTTATTCTACGCTGCTTTTTTGTATCTTTCACATGTGAAAGGCTTTAACTGCCTCTAACTAATTACTGTACATTTCTAGAGTTAATGCAGAACACTTGCAGCAGCAAAAGCCTTTATGAATGTCACACAGATGTACTGACACACCCAGAAGACCAAGCTGTAGCTTCCACAGTTAAAATCTGAGTTTCAGCCATTGTGAAATAATCAGATGAGGTATTCTAGAAGGATATGCAGTGAAAATCCCCAACGCATGCACATATAGGTAATCTTATGCAAAAATGTGGATGCACAAACGAATTCTGGATTCTTTCTTCTTAAGATTTGGGCTATCAATCTGACAAAAATGAAATGGTTTTGCCTGAACTGAATTAATTTAGTTTAATGTGATTTTTATGCTCTAATGAAAATGTTGCAAAAATGCCTATTCATAAAACAGATTTGTACAATTACTTTTACTCTCCTTATGATATTTTTCTGCAATGATTTTGCTGTTGATAGAGAATCATATTTAGGCTTAGTTCAGCAAACACAGAAATTTTTTTCTCAATTACAGCTCATTTATTTTCAAAATCCATAAATTGAAGAGGCTGACAGATCTGAAATGTACCTTCATCCCTCATAGTATACCACTACTTCTCTGCCCACCTATGGGAATTCCCAAGAGTGTTAAAACTTATTTCACACAGTAGTAAAATGTCAGAAAAAGTGTAATTAGGCAAATGCATCTCAGTGTGGGACACTACAAAACATCTGTAATCAGTGATAGCAGGATTGAACAGCTATTGAAACAAGTAATTATGGTGAGTTCTTATGCTCCTGCCCTGCTGACATCTTGCAGATGCTAGTCCATTGATCAACATGGAGGAATATATATCAAAAGAAAATGCACTTTGAAAGAGTTGGAAATATTCAGATGTACACATCATTGTATAACAGAATTGTCAGTATGCTATTCAATATTCAGTATGACACATCTGATTTTCTGTGGTCTATGCTCTACTGTATCCAATTACAAGGTATGCCACTCATTTCATACAAATCCAACGCTCTCACTATTTATTGCTATAAAGTACTGACACAAAAATGGCAGTTTTAAAAAACTAAAGCTGTGGGAAAATCACTGGTGAAGAACTGAATCATGTTTCAGGCCTTCAGTTGTGAAATGCTCTGTAATTCAGAACAGATTCTGCTGGCTGTTTACCAGTACAGAGCGATGTGAACAGAAGCAATTCTGTACATAATATTAAGTTCCAAACCTCTATTTACTGTTATTTGGAAAGATTTCTCAACACTCTTACTTTCAAAGTGTGATATTTGAAAGTTATATTCCTGGAGCAGGCAATTTTGTGAACAAATACTTTGTGTCCTGAAGATGGTTGGAGCATCCTTATGGCAACATTAGACATTTCAGATGTCTGAGAACCAGATAACCAGGCAGAGATTACTGCCTCGCTGGGATTTCTCCATCTACAGTGAACCAAGATCTTCAGCGAATGGCAGGCAAGGCACTTCACAGTCACTTAACACGTTGAATCTTTTCACAGTTAATTTGAAACTCAGTTTCCAATTCAAGTCCTGAAAGTATTCAAGAGGTTTTAAAACACTGGTACTAATATTAGGAGTTTGAAATATTAATTGCAGATAATGTTTTTACATCAGCATTGCAGGTACGGTGGCTGGAGTTTCAAGGGTATTAGCTAAAACTTCTGAGTTACAGAACATATATAACTAAATACTGTCACTAAATAGTTCTGAATCATTAACATTTCCACATAATGTAAAATCTAACGTGCAGATTTGCAATGCTCATTGCACTTTGCGCTTATGTGAAAGACCCTTCTATCTTACTGATGGATGGATATAGAATAAACAATGTCACCTTCACATTTCCTTGTGGATGTGTGTTTATAAACAGCACAACTTTTCTAAAACGTGTTCACTATTCAGCATTGTATTTCCAAAAATATAAACTTGGTGCNTTGTCAGGCATTCGCTTTCAAGTATGAAAACACGTGACCATGGGGTATAATACATTATCAAAAAGAAGTTCTCCCCACTGTTACCCAAGACTCTATACACAAAAATCTCTCACTTCTTTTTACTAACAAGACTTCTGCATACATACTTCTTCAGTTGAAGAATTTACCCCTAAGAAATTTTAACCTCCTGACTACATTTTAAAGTTTATGATAACACAATCATGTTGGCTATATCTAAATCATGTGCCAAATGAATGTCAGTGTTTGAAGTGTGCACTCTGCTGTGCAGAGTACAAAATATGCCTAGGGTTTATTTGCAAAATAATATGTAATTGTTATGTGATCATAAAAGGCACGTGTGTAGCATACAGTAAGTATCTAGTGGTAATGATTATTTCAGAATATTTCAAGATCTTTTAGTATTTTTACTTTTGTTTTTCACAGGCACTTGTACAGAGTGTCTTCTCAAGTGCATGAATAAATGCAGAAAAACAGTTTTAGTGTGAAAGACAAAAATTTGGTCAGAAAATTAAACTGTCACCAAATAGAAGTTTTCCGGTGTTTGCTGTTTAATTAATAGCTAAAATAGAACTCTACTTGAGCACTGTAGGATGAAAAGGAATGAGGATAGGAGAAAGAGTAAACAAGCGGTATCCCCAGTCAAAAGGCTTCTTGCTGGGTATTGATTGTATTTTTGTGTGTGCCATAAAATATACCTCTGTAAGTAAAACTGAATTCAATGTGGTCAAGTTCAAATGGCTACTATCTATGAAAAATACAGAGTTTTGTAACTCACCTGTTAAGAATCCACACATTATCAGCACTAGACTTCTCCTCCAAGACGAGGGGGAAGGTAGTCATATGACTTGAACATAGAAGTCAGCAACTTGAGTACAGCTTATTGCTCTAAATAACATTTATATCATGTGTTCATCACATTTCCATGCTATTCTAGAACATGCCTTTTTTTTACACACAAGTTAAAAAAAGGCCATCATGCAATTTATGCTGTCCTGTTAAAAAATCTAAAACCTTGAAGATGTCCATGGTATGACTTAGCTTAATGTTGTTTGTTTAATATTTTCCATATAAGCCTACAATTAAACATGTACCTAGAGTATGAGACTAGCACTTTTCTATACTGGTCCACTTGGATGAAATTCTTCAATAGTTCACCTTAACCTTGCCCAGATAAGAGCATCTTTAGGAAACAGTAACAAATGAGCATTGTTATTTTATCAGTTTTTGTAAGATCAGGTAATAGGAAGCATTTTGTGTTGTTATCTTTGGAAAGAAAAACTGAGTATAATTTAAAGCATCTAATTGTGTTGCAAAATTCTAGAGAAAAAAACACTGGATATTCATAGCCTTCAAATTATCACAGAATCATGGAATAAATAAGGTTGGAAAATACCTCTAAGATTATCTAGTTTGACTATCCACCTACCACCAATATTTACCCACTAAACCATGTTCCTTATTACCACATCTATACATTTCTTGAACATCTTCAGGAACAGCAACTCAACCACCTCCCTGGGCAGCCCATTCCAGAGCCTGATCACTCTTTAAGAGATGTTTTCCTGATATTCAACCTGAACTTCCCCTGGCAAAACTTAAGTCCATTCTGTTTTGTTCTATTGCTAGTTAAGTGGGAGTAGAGGCCAATCTCCACCTTACCACAATCTCCTTTCAGGGAGTTGTAGAGAGCTAAAAGGTCTCCCTTGAGCCTCCTCTTCTCCAGACTGAGCAATCCCAGTTCCCTCAGCCAATCCTCATATGACTTATTCTCCAGACTCCCCATTGCTTCATTGCCCTCCTCTGGACACACTCCAAAGCCTCAATGTCTTTCTTGTAGTGTGAGGCCCAGCCTTCTGCCCCAGGCCTATAGTGCTGCGTAGGGCTATTGTGACCAAAGTGCCAGTCGCAGCAGTTGTCTTGTTGAACTTCATGCCATTGGTCTCAGCCCAGCTATCCAGCCTGTCCAGATCCCTCTGTAGGGCCTTGCTATATCTCCAGGCAGATCAACACTCCCTCCCAGCTTGGTGTCAGCTGCAAACTTGCTGAGGGTGCACTCAATGCCCTCATCCAGGTCATCAATAAAGATATTGAACAGGACAGGCTCCAATACTTAACCCAGGGGAGCAACACTCTCTGGCCCCAGCCCTCCAGCCTGTTCCATACCCAGCAAAGTGTACCTGTCCAAGCCATGGGCTGCCAGTTTCTCCCAGAGAATACTGTGAGAGTCAATGTCAAAGGCACTGAACTCTAGGTGGACTAACTCAACTGCTTTTCCACCACCCACCAGGCAGGTCACTCAATCACAGAAGGAGATGAGGGTGGTCAAGCAGGACCTGCCTTTCATGAATCCATTCTGGCTGCACCTGATCCCTTTGCTGTCCCACACATGCCATGTGATCTCACTCAAAATGGTCTGCTCCATAACCTTTCTTGGCACCATGGTGAGGCTGACTGGCTTGTGGTTCCCCTGTTCTTCCTTATGACTCTTCTAGTAGATGGGAGTCACACTGGCAAGCCTCTAGTCCTCTTAGAATTAAAAGCATATGATTCACCTAAAATATTTTTGAGATTCCACGTTGTTCCAAACAATTCTTTTTCATCTGTTGTACAATCTGACAAACTCAGCACATGTTCTTTGAGCCCAAATACTGCCAAGGAAAATGTCAAGAGGTGTGACCCTTTCATCCTCCTCATGAGGCTTGATACTTAAAAAATTTACTCAGAAAATATGAATTCTTCAGGTATATCATTAGTGAGAGTTAATTTGGATATGTTTATACTTAGTATTGATGTCTTTTATAATATGAAGCTCTTTGTGACCAAAATCCCTTAAATGTTATTTGGTTTATTTGCATAGTCATCAGAATAAGGAAGTTGGAACCAAATTCATGATTATTATTTTGTATCTGAAACCTATAAAATCCTAAAAAAATCAGGATTATCAGTTGTCTTATTTAACAGTTGGAGAGCATTTCAGGATGTTTCAGGATAAAAGTAGGCTAAATCACAGTAAATTTTCTTATAGCTCTTTCTGAAATATTTTATTTTTGACGAGGTAAATTGAGCATATAATTGGTAGCTGTAGCAAAATGACTTGAAAGCACTAACATATACTTCTAGCCTTGGAGATTTCTTTTTGGCTGTGGGAGATAGACTGCAAACTGAATCTCTGTTTTTCAAATATGGGTGCTGCAAGTGTAATGTTTCATAAAGTACAAAACATTTGTAGATTATGCAAATTTTCCTTTTGATATTACTCGATCAAACACATTGCAGNAATAGATGGCTGAAACTTAATAAATGTACTACTGGGAATATAAGAAAGATTTGTATCAAGGTTAACTTTATGCTCCATTATAGGTCCCAGCCAAGTTGATACCAAAATGATGTGAACTCTCAAAGTGCATTCCATCTGCCCCCTAATATCTTCAAAGAGTTTATGTTATTGAACTGGATTTTTTTTTCATATCTATCTGCCAGAAAAACCCCAACACTTCCTTTCACATAGCCCCAGATGAATATAATTTTTTGTGTTATGCAGTGCTATTACTTCTGTGTTTCAAGGCTGTTGACAAAGATATGCTAGAATCTGTAGTTTTTCTAACAGGCTCATCTCTTTTGAGGTAGTTGTCAGTGAAAATACACCAAGTCTACCTTCTAGATTTGTCTGCCTTCTAGATTAGTCCCAGCCAGACATTAGTTTCTAGTTTCAGTTCAAGATACTGAATGCACAATCACAAATTCTTAGGATTTAAGGAACAACCACTTTAGCTCTTCACCACTTCCTAAATGGAAACTCAACCTTTTAATGACCAGATTTCACCACAGCTATCAACAATCTCTGCATTTTGCTCTCTATGCTGTTACTCTGCTGACCACCTGCAGGACTTTGGGCCAGAACTGATGTTGTGCTAAAGGACATATAAGCAGCCAAAGATGTACCCTGACAGGTAGAATCCTATGCATTCTAGAAGGCAGACTCTGAATGCAATTGAAAACGTATTTAGGGTTTCACTCTCTGCGTGTACAGCAAATGGCTTTTGGATTAAGTTTACGTCCCAAAATGCAGTAGGCATCAATAGAAACTGTGCTGACATAGCTAGTAGCTGAAAACAAAGCATTTTTCCATCATGGTAATAATAACTAAAATTGTATCAATTTAAGTTACCAGTGTGGTATGACAAAGACTTTACATTGAAGTCTAATCAGAATGACTAAAGACAGCCAGGAAAATTAAAACTCAGGCTACAGAGCTAAAGGAAAATAAGAAGAGAGCTGAATTAGTTATGAGACCTCTGGTTCTTTGCTGTGTATCAGCATGTGGATGCCATAGTCACTAACGCTTCCTAAAATGAACTATATTATATTCAGTTGTTTAACAAATGATGTCCAATCACCTAAACCATCTGTTATTATTGGATCTATCTTTTAATTGATATTTATTAAATAAAATTACATGTTCTCTTTTTTTAGAATTTTTTTATTCCACTTGGCAACTCATTGTTTTTAAATTGCTCCTCCGGCAGGCTTTGCTGCCAAATGGAGTTTAGCTGGACTGCTCATAGATCTCAACATGTGGACTCGCATATGAACCAGAAAAGCATGCTTATTAAGTGTCTGTCACAATAGGAATTACTGCCCAAACTATTCTTTACTGTAATTTTGTGTTGTAATATTTGTGATGTGATGCTGTAATTGGGATGGTGTATTTTAATTCCAGTCCTTCAATGAATAGCTCAGAAGTTTCATGTGAGTAGAACTTACACAAAGGAAATCTGTAAGAGCGCTCTAAGCTATAGCAGTGATAAAGCAAGATACCTTTTCTGAATGTTCATTTTTATTCTCCCTATCTGAGTTCTGAGAATAGCTTAAAAATAAACAGACTGTTGATGAATGTGTGGAAATTATGATTCGTGAAGTAATATTAGCTTTTTAAGTGAAAAAGGACCTTTTAAATTGCTAATGGAAATTTAAGAAAAGGTATTTCAAGCACTATGTACTAGACAGCAACACAGAGAAATTCTGTGGTAAATGTTTTAGTAGGTGGACTGTTGAAAGGTGTCACAACCATATTCTGTCTTCATACCATACATGCCCACTGCCACCAAACTCTTCTCAGTGCTTGAGGACTTTCCCTCCAGATTCTGTATCTGTGCATCTGTGCGCTGCACAGGCTTTGATGCAGTGTTTATTAGAAATTATACATTAAAAATATCCATTTTTAATATCATTTCAATTTATCTGGAGAGAAGATTGATTACAAAAGACTCCTTGGGAGGCAAAATCCTTATTTTAATGCTGATGATTTTTCACATAATTTTATCAGTCCTGTAATCTCCAAAAAAAGGGTTGATCATAAGCCTTGTCTAAGATTGTAGTAAAGGTTATGAAATTAAAAAAATAATTTTACCAGGAGTGACAAAAAGCTTTTTTCAAAGAACCGGTTCAAATGGCAGTGTGGTTTTTTTTGTATTATTATTCTTCCTTTGGAAGTAAATAAAATGCATTTTGTCACATGACAGATCTTGCTAATTACAATATCTATGGGTGTTCAACCATTTTTTTATTGTGTAATATTCAATTTAACTTTCCTCTATATCNAATATGAAGCTCTTTGTGACCAAAATCCCTTAAATGTTATTTGGTTTATTTGCATAGTCATCAGAATAAGGAAGTTGGAACCAAATTCATGATTATTATTTTGTATCTGAAACCTATAAAATCCTAAAAAAATCAGGATTATCAGTTGTCTTATTTAACAGTTGGAGAGCATTTCAGGATGTTTCAGGATAAAAGTAGGCTAAATCACAGTAAATGTTCTTATAGCTCTTTCTGAAATATTTTATTTTTGACGAGGTAAATTGAGCATATAATAGGTAGCTGTAGCAAAATGACTTGAAAGCACTAACATATACTTCTAGCCTTGGAGATTTCTTTTTGGCTGTGGGAGATAGACTGCAAACTGAATCTCTGTTTTTCAAATATGGGTGCTGCAAGTGTAATGTTTCATAAAGTACAAAACATTTGTAGATTATGCAAATATTCCTTTTGATATTACTCGATCAAACACATTGCAGGCTGAAACTGGATGTTCATTTCCAGTTAAAGACCACAATTCTATTTAAATATGGGTCAACACATTTTATTGTGGCTCTCACTGTGGTCTAGTTTATAAACATTGTGCTAGTGCTATTGAAGTAAGAAAATTAGAAGGAAGTAACACGTGCTTTCCATCTGTTCATTGAATGATCAATATGCTCTTGAGCTGACTCTTATCTCTTATAAGAAGAGCAAAAAAAAGAATCTATTCTGTAGGGGACAAATTGTAGCAATGCTTCTGTTTTGTTCCTTGCAAGTTCCATCGATTATAAAATTATACATTTTATTTGACTCAGAGTTGAAACACTTAACTTTCAAATGATCAGTGCCTTCATTAATTACCAGATGTTTTTAAATGTAAATAATTTTCAACAATAAAAATAACTTATTCTTCATTTTAAACTGATTTGGCGTATTCTGGGGTTAAGTGCAGATATAAATTTTGGCCTCTTATATAGAGCTCTTCAGGATATCATTACAGCATAGTCCAGTATGCCAAACATTCAAAATAATTTTTACCTTATAAAATAAATTGCTGTTGTTTAACTCAGGGCTTATATATATAAATAGTAAAAACTGGGATGGCAATGGTAACTCTGTTGTCTTAAAGTTGAGCATTTAAGCTGTATCTGCATTAAGAAATTAAACCATACAGCAATGTAGTTGTCCTTATAGTTAAATCGACAAGGTGGTCCTTGGTATGGTTTTGTTCTTAGTCACATTTTATAACATAGTATGACTGATAGATTTTAGACACCACTGTCGTATTAAAAATATACATGTGTTTCTCTAAAATCTGTTGCCCTCTGGAAAAGTGGAACCTGATCTGTAATTAAACTTTCTGAATTAATGTAACAGATTTAAAATGGTTATTAACTATATTAACTAAACATCAATTCAGCTATGAAAACTATTTGTATTGGCTCACTTGCACTAGATAGAAATATGGGCTAAAAAATAATGTGGTCACATAGTAAATGACTAATAAAGAGTCCCAAATGCCATTACAAGCTGCTGTTGTGTTTTGATATATGCAGAAGAAACAAGATTTTTCAATCCAATTATAAATGTTAAGTGTTAAACATAAGTCAACAGTGTGCCCTTTCCACTAAGAAAGGTAATGGTATCCTAGGCCACATTTTAAATCATCAACAGCAGGTTAAAGGAGGTGATCCTTCCTATTTACTCAGCACTGCCAAGGTGCTGCATCCAGTTCTGTGTCCAGCTATCTACATATGTCAGAGTATTAGGAAAATCCATTGTGTAGATCTATTTCATTCAACAAGCATTTTTCTCTGTCAGAAGCTTCACTGTTCTTTTGATGCATTTATAATTCTAAGATATCAAATCCTTTTCTCTTTACAGAACCAAAAATAAAGGCTATGTTGAGAACTTTACTTGGCTTTGCAGTATTGTTTATAGCAATCCACTGGAAAAACAATCTGTACAGTTGGCACTTTCCAAGNAACTACTTCACGAAGAATTAATAAAGCCAATCCCATACAAAAGTATTTTAAGTGCTGTTGCTTTATGATTTGAATTGGAACTAAACAAATTGAAATTGTTTAAATCAATAATAGCTAGCAGACATAGATCTGCAATGATTTTTTCAAGTAGTTACTTCAGTTCCTGGTTCTCATTTTTGGGTTATGAAGAGAAGGGAAATGATAGACGGGTATAAATTATGCACATCTTCTAAGCTTTCTGCCTGCCTTTAAAGATTTAACAAATGTACTCAGCTCTGATTTCTGGCTGCCTATAGCCTATTATTTCCTAATCCAAACCATGACTCTGCAGCAGGAGAGTAGAACATGCTGAAACCTGTTTCCTTTGATGCATGTACAATTTCTTCTGCTCCCATCCTTGTTGACTAGGATTAAGGCCTCTGTAGAAATAGAAGAAGCACATGACTACACTGAAGGATGTGGCCCCTTACACCAGAGGAGGTACATGTATGGCAGTTATCACACATAAGGCTGGAGTGATCATTAGACATCAGTTTCACTGCTTCAAACTTTCCAAAGTTTCTGGATGTCCCAGTTTGTGAACTCTACTCAAGTCCATTATGTTAACTTCTATGAGTTAGCTTAATATTATAGTTTATTTTCTGCCTCACTCTTTATATGTGTATGTATGTATAGGGTGAATACAAGTATTTGTACGTAATTGTATAATATGCATGTATTATATATATATAAATTAGTGTGTAATATTTCTACATATACATGTATAATACATATATATGCCCATACATAAATATATAAATGATGTACTTTGAATTGCAGACTTCTCCATTTGTCTGTGGTTTGGACACGTGAATGTTTGCCTCTTTTTGTTTCCCTCACCCATGGCCTCTGCATTTGGATTATTTTCTACACTTTCCTATCACAACTGCTCTTCATCACATTTATTCATCACAACTGCTCTTCTCTTGGCACAGCTGCTTTGTAGCTGGCACTTACATTGCTGGAACTCTTTTCAGCCTGGATTCAAATAGTTCTGTTGGCCTCAGTGTGGGAGAAACTGCAGCCAAGATAAAGCAAATTGATGTGGTTAAATGCTGGTATCCAGGAAAGCACTTAAATTATTATAGTTCTTTCCCATTGACACAGGTTGCTCACTAAGTAATGTCTTTCCTGATCATAAACAGGACTTTTAGGGAAATGGCCTGGTAAATAAATTCAAGCAAAAACAAATGCCATTTAAGGTTTTTAAGGTTCATATAGGCAGGGCAAACAATTTGTAAAATGAATTAATAACCTTTGAATGGGAATAAGAAAGAATTTCTCTGACCAGGTGAATACTGCCACTCTAAGATCCATTTTTTCATACCTGCTACAAGGAGATTGTTGTTGGAAGGAACAACCCTGAGAGTTTTATAACATCTGATGCACTTCTGGATAATATCTCTAAGTATTTCTTTTTCATATGAACAATTTGTCCTTACTGAAATCCTGTGAACAACAACTGAGATACCACATTGTATGCACAATCATATTTTACAGTCTTTATAGTATCCACTGCCTATCCCTCTCCAGGAAACTGTTATTACTTCACTGTTTCCCAGTCCTGTTTTCATTTCACATAGCAGAATCCACTGCCAAAAAGGTTACCATCTCTTTCAAACTAAAGCATTAATTAACTACACAAATCTACTAATAAACTAGATATCTTTTTCTTATTAAAGAATTATTAATCCCTTACTCTTTTTGAAGTCCATTTTAATTATTTCACAAAAGGAACTGTTATAATTTAAGCTAGCGCACTTATATGACTGTGCCTCAGATGGCTTTTCTTATTTTTAGTAGCGATGGGGAAAAAAGTCCCCAGAAGTGATACTTGGCTCTTTTAAGTTTTCTCTGTAGATAAGCATTTAGCTTTAATTGATTGGTGGACCCTGCTCTGAGAAAATCCTAAATCAGTAAAGATTTCACTTGAGCTACATCCCATTTTAGTCAGTGATACTACATGGGTAAGAGCTATAAACTTCATAAACAGCTATAAATTTCATTTCTGCCACTTACTGGACTCCTTGTCTCAGTCTTGGTCCTTGGAGCAGAGCCAGCACAAAAAACTGAGCTCACAGAGTTATAGGGATAGATCAGACTGGAGCTGTGACTAAAAAAATATTCTCCTCTTCATCTTGGCTTTTTTGGGACACAGCTGTTTAAGAATTTAAATGAATTCAAAGACAGAGATATTCTTTTACTGTAGTAAACTGAAAAACTACATTAGCTGAACTAGTAGAACAATAAATTAGTATTTTCTCACAGAACCATTATTTTCTTAAAATGCACACTGGAAAGTGTATTCAGATAAAGTCTTCATAAAAGGGAACATTTTATGAGAAAATTTGAGAATTAAGGGAAAACATATTTGTACTTTCCTTCCATAAATGTTGTTTCAATAGACATTTGGAGGCACAGCTCATAATGCACTTGCTCAGCTGTAGATCTCCACATGTAGCATATCTGGATGTCATGAACTCTTCACAGTGAAGAGAGACTTGTACTTCTAGTGAGTAATTCATCCACTCTTAAGTTCAGCCTAAGTAAGCCAGAACAGTCCCAATGTGAATGTTTTTTTTATTCCTCTATCTATACAGAAAATCCAGGGTGACTAATTTGAACATAGATGTGTGTAGTTGTCTAGAAGTAACAGTCTCTTAAATATTTTAAGGACATGTATCCATTAACTTATAATGCTTTTATTTACTTGAACAACCCCCTGCTGTTGTTCTAGCTCACTGCATATTGCAAGTAAACTACCACGCTTTCATACAGAGGCAATATTTTTTCCAGATGTGCATGACCTATAAGATCATCTTTTAATCTGTGATGTTCTCACTCTTAATTACAGAGTACAGCACTATCACCATACAGAGAAGAAGCTCTGCAAGTAGGTAGATTAAGTCATTTCTCACTTCACTGCTCTTTTCCTTCCAAGCGAGTTGTTCAGATGAAAAACTGTAAAAAGAAAACAATCACCTAGCACTAAGAAAAGCAGACAAGAAAAGTGCCTAGTTCTGTTATAGACGCCTCAGTATCAATCACTGATTCCACTTTAAAATTCAATTTTAATAGTGTTCATTATCTTTATATATTACCCATCTATCTTTAATGTTAAATAATGATTTAATGTGAAACCTATGCAGTCTATGCATGCAAGTTTTTGCAGGATTGCATTTGATTATCTCAGAGTAGAGATCTATTTTCTGTTCAGATCATTGGATGTTTGTGTTTTCTTGACTCTTAGAGTCTCTCAGTATTCTGGGGAAGTTTCTGACAATTACATGGGGGTTTAACTCTGTTATAGAAAAATCTCAATCAAATCGTTGGAAGTAGCATTTAAGACATCTTTGTGCAATACTGCCAGCAGGGGACCAGTAATAATAATTTGGTGACAGAAAATCTATAAAAAACATTAAGTCTGTTTTGGTTCCTGTCTTTTTTTTCAGTCTTGTTACATTCACAATTGGAGTCACCAAGACAACAAAACTCTAGGAAAAAAGCTTATCTTAAAGGCTTTAGAGGTAAGAACTTATAAACAAAAGGTTTAAGATTTACTATCTAAACTAAGCTTTACTAGCCCTGTAAATGCTATTGATTTCCCCCAGATTCTTGAGAAATATTTAATCCGAACTCTATTTGTCCTATGAAAATTAAGTGCCGGATTTGATCCATATTTTCACTTTACAATATTGAGGTCCATAGGTTAATACACTAAGTAAACTGCAAACTCTGGAAGTTTTATTCATTTTGTAGGCTACAGGAAAGACAGATATTTAATTTTTTTCCATCACCTTGTTTTGCAGCAACACAATATTTTTCCTGCATAGAATCTAAATAAGTGGTTCTGCATTGCAGCAATATTCAATATCTTGTTTAGGTTGCATTCTGTTTATGAGATAAGAGGTTTGGTTGTGATTGGAGTGTTTTTATTTCACTGCATAGTGTTAAGATATTGCAGGAGGGAAAAATCGTCACCAGTTCTTTTAATTTTTTTTTTTAGGTGTCATGATATTAGAGTACAAATAAATACTCTTTTCCTAAAAGAAAGCCTAGAGAGGGACAAATATTTAAGAGTATATTTTTTAAATAAAAAATGATATGAAATTTTATCTCAATGAAAAATACGGGGAAAAACATCTGTTATTTAGTTTAAAATACCATACACATTAGCTCACTTCTAGCTAAGTTTCATTTATAAAATATTAATTTGCACATTCATCAGGAAAAAAAAAAAAAAGAGACAAAATCATTGCATAGATCTTTTGCCAAATACTGACATAATAGTTAATTAAAAATAGTTCATGATTTTGTACAAGTTATCTACAAGGTTTTGATGGGAAACAAGAACAATTGCACAGAAATTATGCAATGGGTATATTTATTCATATCTCATGTTTCTAGGTATTTAACCCTGCTGTATTAACATATTACCCATGACAAAAGCATTCATAGAATCACAGAATCCTTAAAGTTGGAAGGGACGTTTAAAGATCATCTAGTCCAACTCCCCAGCAGGGACATACACAGCTAAATCAGGTTGCCCAGGGCCTGATCCAGGCTCACCTTGAAAGTCTCCAGGGGCAGGGCATCAACCACATATCTAGGCAACCTGTTCCAGTGCCTCACCATCCTCAGTGTAAAAGACTTTTTCCTTATGTCCATCCTTAATCTCCCCTCTTTAAGCTTGAAGCCATTTCCCCTTTTTCTATCACAACAGACCATGCTAAAGAGTCTGTCCCCTCATTTCCTGTAGCTCCTCTTTAGATATTGAAAGATCACTATCAGATCACCTTGCAGCCTTCTCTTCTCCAGGCTGAACAGCCCCAGATCTTTCAGCCATTTCAGCCTTAACTTCCTTATGGCCCACTAAGATACTGCCTAATAGTAGTATTTTTTTCAGAAATTATTTAAGTAGCTGTTTAGTTCA
The DNA here is from genome assembly GCA_016647715.1 of Pavo muticus. Lineage (NCBI taxonomy): Eukaryota > Metazoa > Chordata > Aves > Galliformes > Phasianidae > Pavo > Pavo muticus. The sequence goes on along the minus strand of JACDJE010000157.1, from coordinate 651,931 downwards.
AAAAAGTTTTTGGATTCATATTCCAGTTTATGGAGTCTATAAAGATCACTCCTCATTAAGCTAATTTGGTACCTTTATAACTATATACTTTGTAAGCTACATATATATTTCATTCATGACTACAAGAGCACATGATGGAAAGAGATTAAAGTGAATTAAAAATGTCTTTGTCAAAATGGGACATTATTTATTCATCCAAAAGTAAGTAGCATGCAGAGAAATGAATAAAAACAATAAAATTCCTTATGTATCTCTCTTCTCAACAGCTCCATCATCTTTCCAGACATAACTTTTCAGATATTGCTGAGGAAAACTGACCACTCATTTCTAAACCAGCTGGCAGGTATCCTTGTCCCATGTTAGTATTTCCTGCTTCCCTCTATATCCCACCCCCTCAAGCCATCATCCTTAAAGGATAGGCACTCTTTGAGTCTAAATGGGGGTTGTGAAATGTACTGTGTGTTAGACTTCGCACTGCCAGGCAATCAATAGTTTCTCTATAAAAGCAAGCCCTATCCTGTATGACAGCACCTTCTCCTTGCTTCTGTATCTTCCTTCCTCATCCTTGTCCTTTGTTTTATCACCATACATTTAGGCAGGATAATATCTGACAGATAAATCGAAGTTCAGAATTTATTTTTAAATGAATACACATAATTTAACCTTTCTTCTCAAAAGCAAAGCTTGTTTTCTCAAAATTATGTTGACTGAGATTGTTAAGTTCAGGTAGTCATAAAAGAAATTCAAATGGACAGTGAAAAAGACACAGCTCAAAATAATACAGATATGTAAATACAAAGGTAGGAAGATTTTCAGGAAGTACGTAATGAATACAAAGGCTACCAACAGTCATTCTGAAACCTTTTTTTTTTTTTTCCAGGAAACTTATTACTGGAGGGAGGCAGTAAAGTACTTTTTCGAAATGAGGAAATACAAAACGTAATGGATCTCAGGAACTCCTACTCCCTGTAGGAGTTTGTTTGAGATGAGACACAGCAGTGGGATACTTAAAATGAATGTGATGCATGTCATTCAGCTTAAGATTGAAAAAGTTCTTAAATGTAAGTGAGGCCAACGCTATTAAGTTAGGTGATCTGAAAAATTGGGATCAAGAATTGAAAACCAATCTTCCTCTTCATAGCCAGGGAAGAGAACATGAAGAATGCACAAGATGCACAGTATGAGAAGTTGTTTATAGATTAAAGTAGTCAGCAGTACTGGCACTGCATTTTAAGTAACATGCAAATGAGAGAGCAGAGATGCAAAGTGTCCTAGGAGGAGAGAACAAAAATAAGATAATTTAACTTCCCAATAAACCCTAGAAAGTAAGACTCTTGAACTGACTTCCTCCAATGTAGATATGATCTTTAGCAAGAAGCTGCAAAAGAAGGGCAGGGTTTCCAATGTAGATATCCTCTATTGATAAACAAGGCCTCTCCCTTTCTCATTAAAAAAAAAAAAAAAAAAAATAATAATAAAAAATCCCTAAATATGCCTATCATAAAAAAAAAAAAAGGCAGTGTGATTGAAGCCTTCCTCTGCTTGACTGCTTGATGACCAAACTTCTTAAATTTCTTTCTCTCAATATTGTGTGAAACAATATTTCTTCCCAGTTCCAAATTTATTAATCAACTTATCTGATACTTATCAGGAATTGTGAATAAGAACGTATCTATTAGTAGAGACTGCAGATGATTAACGAAGAAGGAATTACATTCAGTGATAGTCTTCAGTTTTCATTCTTCCGTCATACATTAAATCCAACTTCTTCCTTCCTATCATCCCTTTATACCTTTGTTTGGTATTGCTATATCTTTATCCTATCTGCCTTTTGCAGTGTGCTTTCAGCACTGTACATATTTTTACATGAATTTGATCTGATTCAGTCCTCAAATGTTCTAGATCTTTTATAAAAACACAGGAAGCATCAAATTACGAGTTTTAGATTTTATAAAGGCTCTATTTAAGGACATCCTTTGATTTGGATGCTGCTGCTTTAGAGAGCATTGTCACCTCTGACTGTTTTTATATTGATAGTCTTAATTTAAAGTGAGATGTCTAATAGTTTAATAATGTCTTCTTGCACACTTAAGGAAAACAATACAGATTCCTTATAAAATCAGAAAGCAAAAGAAAAGATTTATACCTCCTTTCCCCTCTATAAACAGCAATTTCTAGGAAGTTCTTCCAGCTTCTTCAGTTTTTGTTTTTGTTATTTTGTTTCTTTCCTTCTATTTAAGATATGAAAGAAAAATTAGCCCATAATACACCACCCTGTATGTCCACAGCTGTAGAGCTCTTGATGGGAGCACCACTGCAGACTCCTTGTATATATGTTGATGTTTCAATTAGCAATAACCCACAAAAAAACTGTAGCAATAGAGTGCATCCATCTGGTGGACAATTAAAAAGAAAAAACTGATGTCTTATATATAATTTGTAACTTCCTAAAGGATAAATTCATTGTGTGGAAATGTTCAGAAAAATTCAAGTCTACCTCTGTCATCTCCACATTATAATTAGATAAAGGAGGTGTGGGAGTATAAAAAGAAGAGGCTGACTTTTACAGAATGTGCGAGTTTTTCAGATAGTCTCTAGGATTCTGACTCAACCCTTTTCTTATTGCATGATATAACATTATATTAATAGAAAATTTTTGCTTTGTTTGAACAATATTTATGATTTTGAAGACATTTTCTTCAGTTTAATTAAAAATTAAAGACTATGTTTAAAACAGTCAAATAAGACAGTAATAAAAACTAGGTACATTCCATCTACAAATAGTATCTGAGATTAGGAAGTGTTATGCACTAGGAAGAAGTTGAGGTTGGAAAGAAAATGAAAAGCAAAACACCACAAAGCAGGCAAGAAGATGAAAAGGAAACTGAAGTACTCCACATGAATGGAAGCTTCCTGAAAATAAAGCAGCAAATATTGTATAAGCCTCTGAAATTTTGTGGTAACTTATCTAACACCATGACTACTGCCACAGTATAGTTTTCCATATGGATATAATAGGGAATCACAGAGTCACAGGACAGTTAAGGTTGAAAGGGACTATGTGGTTCAACCCCTGCTTAAGCAGGGACACCCAGAGCTGGGTGCCCAGGGGGCTTTTGACTATCTCTAAGAAGGAGACTCCACAAGTTCTGGGCAACCTGTGCTAGTGTTTCACTACCTGCACAGTAAAGATTTTCCTTATATTTAAACAGAACCTCCTTTGTTCCAGTTTGTGTCCACTGTCTCTTTCCCTGGCACCCTGTACCACTGAAAACTGCATGGCTCTATTGACTTTGCTCCCTCCCCTCAGGTATTTATTACAGACGTTGATGAGTTCCCCCTGAACCTCCTCTTTCATAGGCTGAAAAGTCCCAGCTCTCCCAGCCTTTCCTCAAAGGAGAAATGCTCCTTCATCATCTTGCTGACTTACTTAGGTTTAACATTGCTGACTCACGTTTACATCTGGAATGTTTGTAAATCAATGTAAAAACATACAGGAATGTAAATTCATATATAATTTCTGAGGTCTGTCAGTAGAGGTAGAACTCAGTGCTTTTGTCATTCCTGTTACTGGAGGATCAAGTGAGAGGTGTAATCCCCAAGGTAACTGTTGTTATCAAATAGACTTCAGCTCCCTTAATAATAAGATGACATGCTGTGAATGTTGAACAAGGAAGGGTTTTTTCGCCTTAGGAGCAAAGGACAGTATTTGTTCCCAGTTAATTGCTAACTGAGTGGGAAGGTGTTAAATTAACTAAGGTGGGAGAACACAGCAGAACTGAGTAATAACAAGGCTTTTCTTTACAAAGGCTTCAGAACAGTTTTTATTCTCCACAATGCTAAAAGGTTACTAAAGGAAGGTCTGGGGAAAAAAAATGTGAAATGTTTGAATTTGTGATTCTTAGGACTAAGATACAAAGTAAAAAGATTTCATGAAAGCAACTTCAGTAAACTCAAAATTCCTAAACAAAGTATCTCTGAATCTTTACCCATGTGTTTTTGAGCCTGCTAGTTCAAAAGGAATAAGGATGCAAGTGGCTCTTTACAGGAAATAAGGTGAAAGCTTTCTTCTGCAGGAGAACAACTTCACTAAATACTCATTGACCACAAAGAAAGGAAAGATGCATACAGGTTAGATTTTTAAGCACAAATTTTAAAATGATGCATGAATGTTAAAAGGAGAAATAGCTGTAAAGTCTGAACAGGAGCAACACACATGAAGCTGTAAATTCAGCAAGTTTGAAGATCAGGAAAGAAAGCCTGATACATCATTATGAGGATAAGAAAAGTTAATGACGATCTATGCTGCAAAGACAATGGTGTGTAAAAGATTTCACGACACTGTCAGGAAGTATAGCTATCATCAGACAGCTTTTGCAAACAGTATCAATGACATGGGACTAAAGCCTCTACATGTAAAAAAAAAAAAAAAAA
>JACDJE010000157.1:632333-645712 GCA_016647715.1 Pavo muticus | reverse complement strand
GGCCACGCTGCTGCTGCCCTCCTCCCCTGAGCCTCTGCCCTGGACCATCGAACAACGGGACCTCTGCTGGATCCTGGTGGTGACTATCCCCGCTTTACGCAATTCTTGCTTCTTTCCTATCTTTTCTATCGCCCGCCTTCCCTCCCCCATCACCTTAATTAGTAATAGTGTTCGTCCTCCACTTCCCCATCTTCCTAATTAGGATTTGTAATAAACCTGGTTGGACCAACATTTGAACCGTTGCTTTTTAATCTCACGTCGGGTATACATACATTAAAAGAACCTCATCTCCCTCCTATAAATTGGAGCGAGACAGTGAGCTGAAGTACATCTCAAGGCACACAAAGGAGCAGTTGGTGAATTACAAGCAATTTCATTTTCAGATTGCTAAGTGTTAGCATCTTGAGCCCTGAGAAAGGATTGTCCAAGTGGGTTGTAAAGTAACTCTCAGTGGAAGTTAGGAAAAAACATCTGTTAGGAATGATATAGGTATCATTGAACTTGCCTTCAGCCAAGAATAAATTAGATGAGTTTTTCAAGTGCTTTGCAGACTCTGTAACTTTACAAAGAGTTCTTATAGATTGATATAGAGAACAGAAAGCATACAAAAAAAAAAAAAAATCAAATTAAAAAGGCCCCCAAAATGCAAGAAAAATTATCTAAGTAATGACCCAAGAAATAACAGAAATATCACACTGAAATTAAAAACAAAAACAAAAAAACCCCAACCTATTATCTTCTATTTCATCTGTGCTTCCTTATTTTGCCTTCCTTATCTTGTCACGTGGACAGTCATCTCTTCATGCTGTTGCAATATTTCTATTAGCGCACATCCCTTTGCTTTATTTGCCTACTAGTTTTCTATATTATATAAGAAGTGAGTCTTCTTAAATTGCACTCTGACTTTCCTTTTGGGCTCTAAAATACATCTATTAATACAAGCAAGCTGTTATATTTTAATATCTTTCTCAGAAAAATAAAAGCTGTTGATTTGAACTTTGACATGTCCTATGACAGCTTGCCTGATTTCATTTGTTTAATGTGGTGCAGGAGTGAGCCAGTATGATCATAATTCAGTATAAGATGAAAAGCTTTTTATGATCTTCATTTGAGGTTAGTCAATAAGCTATTTGAAGCACTGTGAATGTAATCATATGAAAAAGACATTGGTTCCATAACTGATAAAATAAATTTCCTTTCTGAGGAAAATCTAAGCCCCATTTATTAAGTTTACATAAACCTGTTTCATATGCCACTAACGCCATCAAGCCAGTGAGATGCTTGTCAAATAATAAAGACAGATTGCTAGTTACCCTAAGATACCCAATCTTGTCAAAAATCTTGAGTTATAATATCAATATTTATAGAATTTAGATTTATTGCATTTCTTCACCATTTGTAACATTAGTCACATTTCAGATGTTTCTTAACTGGATTCAAGCAAAACCATTCTTGCTCCAGTCTCATCAACTCTTTATTCTTTGTATATTTAATGTGTTGTCACGGGTTATCTCTGGATACAAGTCCAGTTTGGAAGGTATCTGTGTCAAGTATTTTCTAATCAGTTGGAAATGGTGAGTGTAAGAGATTATTATTTATTATACCATTGCCTCAAAGCTTGCTGAGAAACAAGTCCAGGCAAGTCCTGGGCAAAGACTGAAAAAACTCTTTGTCTGGAAGACACAGATGAACAAGTCCAGGCGAGCCCTGGCAAGAGGTTGAGAAGTCCTTTGTCTGGAGAACACTGATGGAAGGTCCTGGGCCTGGGTTGCGAAATCCTTTGTTTGAGGAGCACAGATGGACAAGGCCGGGGCAACGAAAGAGAGATAAGCTGCAGATTAATGGCCGATAAATGGCTGGGAAGCACTCTTTTGTGTGGGCTTATCTCGAAGGAGATGGCCCTCTCAGGAGGTGCTGCACATGACTCTTACCCAAGCGCCCAGGAATGTCACGTAGGCAGAAGAAGAAGGATAAAAAAGAGACAAACAACCATGGTTTTTAGGTTTTCTGACAACAGATGCCTCATGAAGACCAAGGAGGCTTTCTGACAACGGAATTCCTCATGAAGAGCAACGAGGGTTTCTGACATGAGAAGCCTCACGACCTGCCTCTCTCTCCCTCCTGGACTTGCTCTGCGCTCTACCTGCTTGCTTCCTAAGGCCGGCCATGCTGCTGCTGCTGCTCTCTCCCGAAGAAGAAAGGTGTCTGCCATCAGATTCCTCACTACGGAATGCCTGCATGCTGACGGACTCTCCTGGTCCTGCTACCGGAGATCTGCTGCTTTCTCCTGGACTTGCACCGCGGCTTCTGTCCCGGACCTACCCGGTACCTGCACCGTCTTGCTGCCTGAGAGCGGCCATGCTGCTGCTGCCCTCCTCCCCTGAGCCTCTGCCCTGGACCATCGAACAACGGGACCTCTGCTGGATCCTGGTGGTGACTATCCCCGCTTTACGCAATTCTTGCTTCTTTCCTATCTTTTCTATCGCCCGCCTTCCCTCCCCCATCACCTTAATTAGTAATAGTGTTCGTCCTCCACTTCCCCATCTTCCTAATTAGGATTTGTAATAAACCTGGTTGGACCAACATTTGAACCGTTGCTTTTTAATCTCACGTCGGGTATACATACATTAAAAGAACCTCATCTCCCTCCTATAAATTGGAGCGAGACAGTGAGCTGAAGTACATCTCAAGGCACACAAAGGAGCAGTTGGTGAATTACAAGCAATTTCATTTTCAGATTGCTAAGTGTTAGCATCTTGAGCCCTGAGAANGCCACATCCTAAACCTTGAATGATTACCTGAAGATTCAGTACTCTGACCCATGAACTATGCTACAGGATTAGTCTCATAAATTGCTTGTAACAAAGAAGATAAAAGAATCAAATTTAATTTTTCTCCTCAGTTCAGAGTCTACTTACACTGGACAAGACTATAAAGCAAATTATTAAAATATCCAGGAAAAACAAACAAACAAACAACAACAACAAAAAACTTGGTAAAACACTTGGGAGAGTAACTAGGGAAAATAAGTTGCTAATATCCAGCAGACAGACTTTTGTCTTGTGTGTGAACCCGAAATTCATGCAAAACTGTCATCTTCTAAATGTAGATCTTTATATACTGTGGTAACAATGTATTTATATTATATTATATTATATTATGTCATTAAATGATTGTATGAATCCAATACTTGTGTTTTCTTTAATCTTTTCTGTTATTTTAACATCTTCATCCAGTGATCTGTATGTTTTTTTCTAATTGATTATTTAAATACTCTGACAAGTGCTATATATAAGTCTCAATAATTTTGTAAGTGGATGAACAGAATGCACGATCATGTGAAAACATGCGCTAGTGGTATTATTCAAGGATGCATGTGCAGGCCAGTTTGCTGATCTCAAGTGGCTGCAGTACTGAACACCTGAGAATTTTATTAAGGTAAGCATTTCATTCAGATGTAGTGGACTCATTCAAAATTGAGTGAGGAGACAGAGTACAACCATACCTAACTTTTCAGTAAGACAAGAAAATCTTTTGATGTCAGTGACTTATGTATGTATTAACATTTATTTAGGCCTCCATTTGGCTGTTGTGCTGTGACCAAGATCTTTGCCATTAGGACAGGGAGTCTTTAAAAACATAAGAAAGTGTTTCATAGCTTCAGCCTATAATCTTGAAGGCTATAATGTCAGTCATCTCTTTGATAGAGCATATGCCCCTTCTCCATTCTCTCAATGTTAAACTGACGCGATTCACTCATGGTTCAAATTCTTTGTCTTACTACTGCTGAGTTGATTCTTTAGCTTCAATACACAGCTTTCTGAAGTGTATCATTTAAAGTCCTCTCACTAGTTACTAAAAACTTTCCCAGTTCAGAATAATTTGCACTGGCAAATGTATTGGCAGAATTATCAATCATTCTTATGCTCATTGATCTGTCACTTAAGACACTACTCCAACTACTATAGTACTAGCTACTTCTCAGAGAGAAGGGAAAACATTTTCTGTCCCAGAAGTTTACAACCTAAGCATCTAGAGCAAACAGGAACTGTAGAGAAAATAGGGATGATGAGTGGCTTTCTTAGAGTAACAGAACAAGATGCAGGCAGACAGGAAAAGAAGCTGAGCCTTCCATTTCCAGTCAACTGAGGATGTTACCTATTTTTTAAATAGTTCCTCCATTTGTTTTCAAATTTCAGCAAGAGACTATAATTTATATTCAGATCTTATGCATGTAGGAAGAATACCACTTATTTGTAAATAAGCAGAGATGTGATTTGCCTAGTGAGTTTAGCTGAAGTACAAAGCAAGGTATAAAAAATGCATATACTTCACAAAACTTGATCTGAACAATCTTCTTGCAAGATTCTTTATTCTTCTAAGATGTTCACAGAGCTGTCAGGTCTTGTAGTGTTACTAAGCAATGCAAACAAAAGAAAGCTATAATTATGTTTGACCCAAATAACAGTAAAAGATCAATATCACATCCTGTTTGAATGTTATAATATCTAACACAGCTATTGCTCAAAGAGAAGGAAAGGTGTTGTCTTCAGCCTTATCTTTATCTTCTTTCCCACAAGGTAGGAGGTACAAAGCAAGTCCATAAGAATAGAAATGTATAATTTAGTGATCTTGTAAACAGCATAATGCTCAACTCACAAAAGGAGGAAAATATATCCAAAATTTTGCTTCATCAGACTTACGAAAACCATAATCAAGGACTAGATTCATATTAAAGCAGATTCAGCTTTTAAATTAAAAAGCAGTTTCACCAAGAGTACTTTTGTAATGAAGAACTTTTTGAAATACGTCATCTCTGTAATTATGCTTGGCTTTTGCAGTGTTTTTTTACTTACTTTTATAATGTGCTTTTCAGCATTAATCACATAGAAGTCCACTTCCGCATCACTTTTGTGAGCATTACAGAATCACAGCAGGGCTGAAGCTGGAAGGGACCTCTTGAGACCATCTGTTCAAACCCCCATCTGGTCTCTGCTCAAGCAAGAATGTCTAGGTATCTTTTAAAGACGTATATCTCCAAGGATACACAGCCTCTTTGGGAAACCTATTCCAGAGCTCCGTCACCTGTACAAGTGAAGAAATGCTTCCTGATGTTTAGACACATCCTCTTTTATTCCAGACTGTGCCCATTGCTTCTTGTCCTGTTACTGGGCTCCACTGAAAAGAGCCTGGCTCCCTTTTGGCTCACAATTTTACAGTTATTTTGTATGAGTTAAGACTTTTGTCTCTCAGTCTGCAGACTGTAAAAAAAAAACACAGAAGAGGTAAAGGCCCTTGTCTGGTCTTCTTTTGCTTGAATTTTCACTAGCACTTGCAAATCTCCCAGTCTTTCAATAACTCATAGACTACACATTGCAAATCATCATACAGCTGCATAAATACACATAAATCCCATGAGAAGATGTGAGTTGAATCCTTTTTGTTCTTTTTTTATTTTTGCCTATGTTGACTTTCTCTGTCATGTATCAGTAGGACTGAATACAATTGTCTCTGTAGCAGATCTACAACTCTCCTTCTTCCAGGACTGCTGAGAAGGAACTGAATAACTGGTCTTCCTATTGACAGATTTTTTTGTGTCAAGGAAGTTCCCAGCAGGAGAACTGAGATTAGCTCTCTTTGCACTAGGGGAGTGGTAAAAAAGAGTGATGGGCAACATTTGAAGTTACGATAATGCAGAGATTCTAAAGTAATCAATCACTAAATCCCATCAGACAATTATGCAGTGGCATTACCATGATATTTTCATTTACTGCCTTTGATTCCTGTATGGCCTGGCCTCTTTTTTCCCTCTTTCATTTCTAGTAAAGCAGTGTAGGTCATAAGATGGAAGTCACAAAGGTTAGGAAAAATGTTTCTGTGTTCTGTGGGGCTGAGTGAGAGAGGAATAAGCTCAGAGTCTTAGAGCTGCCTCAGACTGCATCCTCCAAAATAGGACATTTAATTGTTTTTGTCTTAGGACTCTAATAAAAGTATGCTGTGTTTTTTCTAACCTGTTCACCTAAAGCTGCCAAGTTGAGAACACTCTGTCCAAGGATAAGTCTCAAGATTCCTTTACAGACTATGCAGTCATATAGGTGACAGGAGGTAATTAAGAAAAAAAGTTATCCTCACCTATGCTTCCCAGAATGCTAGGGATTTGTTGCCCAGAATTTCAAAAGCATTGGAAATCTTTGTGCTATTGTGCCATTTCTATGCATTTTTTATCAGAAAAAGTATTCAAATTTGTCATCCACCAAAAAATCAAGAAGTTCAAAAAATGAGAGAAGTTAGCTTGAAGCAGTGATTATGATTCCTTGTGTTGAAGTAGTACAGTGAGCCTTCAATAGAAAACAGACTGAGCATGTGGGATGAAGATGTTTATTAAGCGGTGATTATCTTCAGGTTAAGCACTGGCTGAAGGAAGATACATTCTGAGTTGCGACCATTCCCTGTGTTGGCTGCTTTCAAATCTCATAACCTTTTTGAAGTAAGTACTGAGATTGTTGTCTAGTAGTAAACTAAAATTGCATATTGTTGGTTTACTAAATATTTTACAGTAAGTTTATTTTTATTGTCAGTTTCTTAATGTTATTTAGTGTTTTATTGTTGGCACTGCTCAAAAAGACATAAGAAATGAAAATTTTTCTTACTTCTATGATTCCTATGAATCCTAAACTTTCTCCTTTTTAAAGCTTTAAATTCATTTTATGTTTTTAACTCTGTTTAATTCTTGTTTGTTATCTCTTCTTTTGTTTTCCTAAAACTTTTTCGTCTATGTCAGTCCCTTCATTCTTCTATTCTTCTTATTTGAAGACAAAAACAGCAGGATTCCCCCTCCCTCATCCTACTCATTCCTGCTCTTGACCTTGTATATCATTCAAAATATACCGAGTCCTTCATAAATAGACATGAGAAGCAGTCTGAGATAGTCAATATGTAGATAGCAGATGCTGCTTGTAGCAAGATCCCATGTCACACATTTTCACATGCATACTACTGAACTGAGGCTCTGTGCTGCTGATACAAGAGCAGTTAACAGTGCTAATAAACCTTGAGAACTATAACAGTTATAACATTTTCCTCCGTGCCCTCAAATAGTCTATTGTATAATCTGTATGTATAGTATATATTGTATAATAGCTATATTTACATCTACACATATAGAGATGTATATATTGTATAATGCACACAAATGCACACACAAATACACACACAAAATAAATTCAAAAGTTGAGTACGCTCTCTTGTTATGTTCTCTTAATCTTAGTGTAATAGCAGTTAAGTGTAGCATGGGCAATCTGGAAAGGACATCACAAAATGAGTCCTAAGGTTTTTGGCTGCTTCATGAAGGAATTCAAAGGATTAATCAGACAATTCCAGATGTGTCTGTGGGACTGTTTCTTTCAGGAACTGAGACTCTTTTACTCGGTTCACAGGTTTTCAACATTCTCTCCCAAGCTCAAGCCTACCAACTTCCCTTCTGAAAGGACATTCATCTTTTAAAGCACACCAGGCAGGGACAGCATTGCTCAACTTGTAAGCGAACAGAGCATTTTTGAGAGGTTGGTGTTAAAATGCACATCAGTGATTGGATGGAGCATCTTTTTCTGAGGCTACAGAGCAGGGTGGATGGGGCAATACTGTCTACCCTGATCACTGAAGCAGGGGTGCTCAAGAGAAATTAAATATTTCAGGTGAAAAGGATAAAAATGAATAATTACACATGCCCCGTAGTGAGGGTGCTTATCTGCAAATAAGCAGATGAGAATTCCAGCCCCTGGTCTCAACATGTTCTTCATTTTTATGCAGAGAATATTTTCTTTAAAATATAGAAAAAGCCCTGAAATAAGGATCAGAACACCAGCCTCCCAGAAGGGGTGCATGCCACATCCTCTCTCTTAGATCTTCAATAATTTCTGCTGTAGTGCAATCTTTGCAAGGCATGCAAAGTTTTCTGCTTTCTATTTCCTTCAAACTTTGTGTTTAGGATGCCTTTCCAGAAAGTTAGGCATGACTTTAGAATTCTTCATGCAGAAGGAAGACCCAGGTCCGTTTTTCTTTCGATAAATAGAAAAGCCATTTTTCTAAGCAGCAACTCCAAATGGTTCTTCTAGTGTCACTGTGACATACAGCTGTGTGTGTTTCAGGAACACCTAAGTATACTCCAAGAACATGCACCAGATACAATTTAATCAGAAACTTAGGCAGAAAAGTATCTAATTCTTTGATCCCATGTGGAATTTAGCAGCAGAAGGTGGCAAGTTTCTGAACATGACATAGTACTGCAAATGCACAACAGCAGAACATCTTTAAAATGCAAATTTGAACAGTGAATTGTATGCAGCCAAGAAGCAGGTAGATCACATTTCATACGTTTAATCCTAAATTGTGTCTGATTCTTTCTATAGACAACCAGTCCTTCATTGTAGCTGTCTGTAATTCAATATATTAAATACACATATTTCTTGTAAGAAGTAGAGATGGTTAGACATATTCTCCTGAAACAGTTTGATATCAGAATAGAATTGACACTTTTCAGTGAAACACGTGCATTCTTTCAGAGTCATTGATGAGAAGCAGCTGGCAGTAGGTCTACCCTGCTTCTTGCCCTGGCAGACAGGTGGCTTGCTTGGCTGACCACCTCCCAGCCTGCCCCGCTGGGCAGTCAGGGAGACAACCCGTGTGATAGCATGCCAGCTTTTTGGCTGCCTGACTGGCAAGTGGACTTGCAAGCTGCCTGGCTGGCTGGCTGCCTAGCCTCCGTTTTGCCTGCTGGCCAATTTACCTGCTGCCCAGCTCCCCGGCAGACTGGCGTGCTGCCCAGTTTGCCTGATTGTGGGTGAGGTTATAGGCCCAAAATAGTTTGTTCTGCAAAACAGAAGACTGCAGTGTTGGTGTTTTGTTCTTGTCCAATCTGGAATGTCCCATGGAGCAGAAATTCCCATCCCAGCAAGCTTTAGTAAACATTCTACAATGTTTATCTGTGTATTCTGCAGTGGCAGTTATGTGTTCTTAAGAAACGCCTTGCTGGAATTGCTAGTGTAACATTTACCTGGTTCATTTTAACTTCTCAGATTTATCTATACAGATTTATCCATAGTAGTCAGAAAAGATTTTTAGACATGCATATAATGTGATATTAATCACTGTCTCTATTTCCACTGAATTAAGCTTCAATCCAAGACACAAAGTACTAATGAACAGTAATATGGACTCATGAAAAATCATAATGATGACAGTCTCAGATATGTGACCAGTATCTATGCCAAGTAGGCTGAACTTCTTACAAAAAAATAAAGACAAAAGATTCAACTCATCATAAAGATGGCAGGTGTTTGCCTTTTCTCAGAATAACATACCTTGAACAGTTCCAATTTCAGTTTAATCACAATGTCCTAAAGATTTCCCTCTGCTTAAATAATGAAAAAAGGTGGTATAAAAATTGTATGAAATCGGCTTGCCCCAGGACAGGTTCTGTTGGATATAATTACATATGCTTCAATAACTAGAGCAATGTGTTGTGTGAAAGGCTTTTAAGGTGACAGAAGTTAATCGTATAGGTTTTGAGGTAAAAAGAAAATGGAGGATGGTGACCAACACCCCGGGAAGAGACTGTGTGATTGTTTAAAACTCGAGTGATTTAAAATGTTGTTAAATTATAAATTGACCAAAAAAAAAAAAAAAAAAAAGTGGTAAGTGGTAAGTAGGGAAAACACTTTACCATATAGGGTAAATAAAGGGAGATACTTAGATACTTACCTGGGTAGAAAATATTACAGTCCAAGAAAACCTGTCAGATATAAAGCTCTTTATGATATGCCTACATCTAAAATAGGACAGTTTCCCATAAAGTAGGCTGTGATATTTCCCTAATGACACTGGTCTACAAGGCAGTGCAGTAAGAAATATCACATTTTTTTCTGCAATACTGGTAATGACAGTACATCAGAGCTGAAGTGCAGGGCTATGGAAAACATTCAGACTTCTTTTTTTCCCAGCTGGAATACACAAAGCTTTCTGAGAAGACCCTCTGGGTGGCATTTCTCTAATGAACGGTGAACTTGCTTTCCCAAGCTGTGTCAGATTGTCACAAGTAAGATAAAGGAACTGTGCATGCCTGTAAGTAGTTTAATTAAAAAATAAATAAAAAATCAAAGACAATATATTCGCACAGTTTATACACTGTTCATAGCAGCTCTCTGTAAAACGTAATACTATATAATTGCATAATGCATAATAAGTCCTCTTCTAGTTCCTGATTAATAAGTTTTGATTCCATATTGACTTTCAAATATCTGGTATCAGATCTCCCTTTATGCAGAAATCACTAGAAGCACAGTTATTTTTTTTGTTGAGTGATCTCTTGAGTTAAAGCTCTTGTTCAAGGATATTGCTACCAGTATGTTAATTACTGCTAATAAATTAATTATATTGCACTGAAATACTTAGTAAAATATAGGCACACTCAAGGACTGTAGGTTTATTGTTGAATTTTAATGTTAGATTTAAATATATCAACTTTACTGCTTATTCTTTCGTGTTCTATGGCCACTTGATTTTGATTAGCTGGAAGTGCATTTAAAACACTCCTACAGTCCTCCTAAAAAAGACTGCAACATTTTACATGAGAGAATGCAAAGACCCATATGCCACTCACACACAAATACACCTATCAGTGGTTAGTAAATATTTATTTCTTTTGAAATGTTCTTAACTCTTAGCCGTTCTCCTCAGAGAGCCCTGACTTATCCATGCCTTGGTATTTTAAGGCTAGCCTTTTCCCGGTGTAAATTTTATCCCTATTTCTCATAAATAGTGCTACGGTAAATAATTCTGTAATCTGATTTCTTCATTAGTGTAAACAGTCTGTATTAGCCTATTCCCTAGAGACAAAGAATTCCTGGAGCAGAGTTAAAGTTTCTATTCCCAGCTCCAGCAATGGGACAGCAGCCTAACTTTAGTCATGGCCAGAACTTCATAGCTCAAATAATGCAGCACGCCTGGAGCCCCATCCTGCCTGGAATGGTGAAGGTACAATATTGAATTTCTGATGTTTAAATTCTTCTTATGTCTTCTTTTAGGGATATAAACTGACTCAGATACTCCTTCAAATAATGAAGTGAGTGAATATATACTCAGATGGGCTCCTCCTTATGTAACTTGACTCTGGAATTCCTCATGTGCAGCTGAATGCCCAGTGATATTTTGTTTTCTCAAATTGAAGTGCCCAACCAGCTTTGTCTCTGCAAGAGGAGAGCTTTATGATCAAAGCAATTAGTTTCTACACAAATCTTTATATCATCAAAGTCAATACACTACCAAAAATGTCAAAAAATGTTACTATATTCAGTATTTCAGGTTGAAGGTGCAAGAAAAAGTGTTCTATACTTTTGTTAGAACTTTCAGCCAAGCAGATGGAACAAATTGTAAAGAATAAAGGACCCCTTCTTACAAAGACTTCTTTCTTTTTATTGAGATGAACAGCTCTGTAGAGTTCCGTTGTCCATGGATTCAGTTTATTAAACCTGTCAAGCCAATGTTTTATCCCCAGGTCAACCTAGATGTAATTACCATCCCAGAAAATCTTATCTCTGAGGTGTATAACAGATACAAACATACACATACCTCTGAAGATAAACATGCATTTTGCATTTTCCACAGTTTTGTCCTGATCTTTTGCAGCATTTAGTGTTCACACATAAAATAGAGACCACTTCAGTGAAAAGACAGGGTTCCAACTGTGACAAGGTACAAGTGAATAAAGTTGATTAAACCAAAGCTAGAGTGGTCATAGCTACAGATCTTGCTTAGTAAATTATGTCTCAGAAATAGATTCATAGCAACAGTGGAAAATGTTGGACACATTTTTTCAGTAATTATGAGCGTGCTTTTACAGAGCTTGTACAGTTGACATTCAGCTTCTAACTGGAGGTGTCATGACAGTCATGTCAGTTCACTGGCTTGCTTCTCTGATGCTTTGTTTATTTTTTCCTTCCATCCCTAATGGAAGACAATTTTTCATGAATTTTTGGCTACCATTCTGGTTCATTCAGTTCACCTTTTGTTTGCAGACTTATAGCTGCACCATGTGAAGCAGTGAGAATAAAAAGGGAAAGTCATTAAAGAATAAAGAAATAGATTATACATTTTATAAAGCCTTGATGGTTATTATGACAGCGCTGTTAGTCACCGACTTACTATGTTGGTGAGATGCTGTGCAAAAACACAGAGACGCGGTGCTATTTTCTCCCGTCACTGGCTGAATGACAAAAATGAAAATCCCTCTGGGCAAAATGTCCCTAATAAACACAGTGTTGACATTAAAATGTGACAAGATGACAGGCACAATGGTATAGAAAACTTGAATCACTCTTACTGCATGAGACATGGTGAAAGTAATGTATGAATTATCCAGAGGTTATGATAGATAAAACAGCTTAATTCATCTCTGTCAGTGTATGTGTAACATGCATATTGATTCAATTCTAGCTTCTTAAAGGTTGATGTTTGAATCTACTGAATATCAGCTAGAATCAACTGGATCCATTTCACGAACTGGGATTATCAGTAGTTTATCTGTTACACAAACACTTTCTTCACTTATAAAGCCCGTTCAGTACCTAACTTATTCTTCTTATAGAACTTTTCATTAATATTTTATTCTGATGTCTTGAAAAAGAATTTCTTATCAGGTTTTTAATGTTTTAACCTCTTTTCTTTGTTTTTAAATGCATCTGTAATAAGTGTAAACTTTTAGCTTGGTAGTCTTTTATTTCATAATAGAGAAAATAATGCAAGTTGAAAGGTCATGAGTAAGTTATCTCCACAACATTTCCAAATAATATTTTATTTTACTCCAAATAATATATTCCTTTACAGCAATGTTCAAATCCTTTCTGTACAGAGATATGCAGCACAGAGAATTAAAAAAATGCAAATGGTGTGCCTAGCCGGTAGCTAGCCTGAGTAACGAGACCACTTCTGAAAGCCCATAGCTACCAGCTACTGCAAGTAAAATGCATTGTACAATTATACCAGCGTGGTTATTAAATCTCCATGAGCCTATTCTCCAGGTTGCTAACAAAGGGTCACAAAGGGTTATCACAGTACATCTTCAGTTACAAATCTAGATGAGAAATTCAACACAGAATAAAGACTCTCCTAATTGAGGCATAAGAAGTTTATTCACAGAGGAAAGTACCATGAGAAAGGCAAGGAAATAAGAAACAAGATTGGCTAGGCAAAGAAGTCATATAAATGCTCTTTATTTCTTTTTGACAGCCTTCATACTTTTGAATAGTGGACATTGAAATCTTACAGGAATGTGTTCGCTATTATTTAGAGAGGAGAGGAGAGGAGAGGAGAGGAGAGGAGAGGAG
>JACDJE010000157.1:531764-631494 GCA_016647715.1 Pavo muticus | reverse complement strand
AAAAAAAAAAAAAAAAAAATCATCAAACATAATTTGCTAAATAATAAATACCTGGTCTGTACTTTCATTTTCAAAAATAAAGATTTTTACTCTAAACATTTCCAATTTAAGCATCACATGTAAAGGGTTGCCTTTTTTTATTTCTCCTTTGAGGCAGAAAATCCTAAAAAATAAAGGAATATTAGAAGAACAAAATGCTTTCAGGAATTTTACTCTACATCACTTTCCTTCACTTTAAACAAATGATTATCTTTTCACTACCTCCTTTCTACCTACATATACCTCACCTAATTTGCAGGTTGCTGAAATAAACTAAAACGAGCAAAACTTTCTTGCATCGTGTTTATTTCATGGCAACACAAATAAATTCTAAAGGCCATACCTTGGCATTCATTTAATTTAACCCTCTATCTCTTACTGTGGTTTCATTCTAGTGCAGAGAAAACTGCCAGCAAGATCATATTATGAGTTTTATTCATATTATGGATTAAACATAATACAACACTTCCCTTCCTGTTTCATGGATACGTGTTTTCTTTCTGTCTTCTCCAGTCCTTAGCAAAAATCCATGTTTAGGAAGTAATAAGCAAATGATTTTGACTTGAGCTTCAGAAGCTCTTTCCTAGCTTATCTTGATAAACAAAAGTCTTTCCAGTTTAGTAAATAATAGAAAATTTACATCCTTTTATCTTCTTACTGCTAGAGTTGCTGAGAAGTCAACAATATACGCCTGGAAGATATCAGCTGATATAACTAGTCCAAACATCAGTGCGTTCACTTGGAGCAGTAATTCCATGCCAGCCCTGAAAAAGTGTTCTGAAAAAAAAACTTTATTTGAAACTAACATTAGTAATTTTCATAGAATCAGCGTTATACAACCAAACCTTTTTTCATAGCTGTCACTAGTAAGAACAAATGCTGAGTTAGCTTTCAAGGCAGTTAGGGAAAGAACAAGTGATAAGTTGACCCATAGAAAGTAAAGCTATCAAAACTCTAAAAAAAGAGAAGTTCTGAAAGCTTGAAAAAGCCCTTCAAGTGTTTCAGAATTACTCCAGTATTGACGTATTTACCCAGGGGGAAGATGATCTCTCTCTTCAATGAGTCCTTTCCAGTTCACAGTTATTTTTATTCATTCTTTAAAGGGAGCACCCTGAGCATTTTCACTGACTTCCTTGATGCATATTGCTTTAGGCTTACCTCTTCATTTCAGGGTCCACAATTTCAAGTGCTATCATTATGGAAGACCTATCAACCCCAAATAAAGGAATGAAGGGTTAAATGTTGCAAGGTTTATGTGGAAGCACTCCACATAAGTTTGTTTGTTGGATTTCCATGGCTTGATTTTTTTTAAAATTTAGGGCGGCAGCGAGAAGATCCGAGGATGCTCTAGTCCCTGTGTAACCAGTGCTCAAGCAGAGCAGCTGCAGCCTGAGCTCCCTGCCATGAGGCAAGAGGGAATATTCTACTGCATTCAGCCTCCAGCACAGTTCATTGCGTTGCAGTGGTAGTAAGGGTTGTTTTCACAGGATGAATCTCCTGCATTTGCGTTTAGTCATTCATATTCAACAAAAGTGCAGATAACCTTCTCAAACTATCAAAGGTAGGTGTAAATCTATGATTGTTTTGGCACAGGAATGATTGAAAATCATTTAATTATTCTGTTGGAAACATTCTCCACAGAATAAGCCTCCCTGCTATCAGCACAACAGAAATGCTTTCCTCTGAAATGAATATCTTCAAACACAGGATATAAAAATCAGTGACAAATAACAATTAATATGGTACCTATTGTATAACTAAGCTTCTCAGTGCCTGCCCTGTTTCACTGGAGAGATTAGGCATTTCTCATGAGAAAAGATAAACTTTATGAAATAGGAAATGCTTGGTCTTCAATTATGTTGATCTTTGTTGGCATTGGATGTTGTTCATAGTGTTTCCATTTTTCAGACTGTGACCTCAGAGTATGTCAGAATTTGCTATTTGGTTACAATCAGTTCACTACATCTAAGATTTTTCCAGGACCAAACATTTTGTTTTAAACCTGTAATCTGATTTTAATGGCTGAATAGAATTCCATGTGATGGGCAAGAGTGCACATTGACATACCTACACACATCCATGTCAGTCTGCAAAAAAAAATTTTGTTTGAGGATTCCAAGGCTTTTGTAGATAATATTGGTCTTTCACTTTTACTTTTTTATTTCCACATATCTGAACTTAGTAACGTCATACCAAAAGGCTGTTTCATTGTTTATTAGTAGAAAGGTAACAAGAGAGTGTAATTAAGAATCAATAGACTGGATAGTCTTTGTTTCTAGTGAAAGGCTATAACACTGAACTTTCCCAGTCTGGACTGTAGGTGAATGATAATTATTAAATGAGTTACTTACAAAGACAGTTGGACAGTTTCCACACAAAGCTTAGACAGTCTAAGTGTCAACAAAAAAGTAGTCTTCCTTTCTTGTGTATTTTTGCTCTCTTTTGCAGTTCCACCCCTCTAATGAGCACCGATGCTCACTAGAGCTTTTCTGAAGCTGATTCAATCCACACTAGAAAAAACATGCAGGAGCATGCAGGCAGGAGTGGGAATAAAAAAAAGAGAAAAGAAAGAGAATGGAACAGGATCACTCTTCATCAGTTGAGATGACCAGCAAGATCTACTTAACCTATCTCAAGGAGCCTTTTTCTTAAAGTCATGCTGAGGCTTCATGTGACATGCAAACTGGAAACTGAAGACAATTTCTTACAGAAGTCTCACTGACAATCACTAACCCAAAATTGAAGAGAAGGCTGAGATAGATGGGAGGAAAAAATACTAATGAATATAAAAGGAATAGCTAAAACTCTAAGATATTAAGGATGCTGGGAAAAGAAAGATAGTTGCTGTGTTTTCATAGGACTTTAGATTTTGTGGATTTTATACTCTGTAAATACACTTGCCTTCAATCTTCTGTTGCTCATCCTATGTTATTGTTTAAACTGTCATGAAGAACTTCAAGAGAATGAAAGGATAACACAAGGAATGCACAGGGTGAGTCAGACTCTGTGTAGGCTACAGCAGCTATGAAAAATACTTGGGTACAATCAGCATACTAGAGATTTGTAACTTGGAGGAGATACCTGAGGGGAAGTTGTTTACCTGGTGTACATGTAAAGACCGTAAGTAAGGTTTTTTCTCTGCCCAGACCACAGGAACTATGGACTACAATGAAAGGACCAAATGCATCACTCTCGCAGACGTCCAGGGAGAAATTCTCTGCAGCAGTTTTGTCACTATATTTAAACTGAAACAGGTTACACTGCTGATACTCTTGATATATAGAGGAAAACACAGTATCTTGCACATTTATTATTAGATTTGTGTTAGGAATATGCAAAATGATCAAAGCTAGATAAGACAATTTGGACTAAGTCAATTTAGATTTTCAAAGAATTATCGAATATATATGAATGTCTCTGGTTTGTTGCTTGCAGGTTTTGAGAACTTTTTCTAGGTGACAGTAGAGATGAGTTTTTGTTGTCAACATTTTGAAAGTAGGAGGAAAAATACATTATTGAACACCATGACAGCAGCATGTAAACAGACAGAAAAAGTACATGAGTAGGATTTAGCATTTGATGGCTTTTTTTTCATAAGAGGAGGTGTGGTAAAAATTACAGTCTGGAAAGATATTTTGAGGCTGCCACAAAACACATATTTTTTTTCTGTACTTTTATATCATGTTTGATTTTTGGAATGACATGCATTCTTCAGGAATATTCAGAGATACCTGGTAAAGATGAATATTATGATAATTTTCAATGCTTATGCTAAATCATGGATTTATTTGGGAAGTAATATGTCACATATTATTGTCGGAGAAAATTAGAAAAGAGTGATTCAGATCCTACACAACTGAACAGAACTAAAACAGAATCATGATCTTGATATATTTGTTCAAAATGAGATGAAAAATAAAAAGTCTATGATCCAATGTGCCAGATCACTGTAGAATATGCTGTAATATAATGTCACCAAATGTAACTCTACACAGCAGGGCTTCAGCTCAAGTTGTGCTCCTGAAAGATTCAGTTTCCCAACTACCATACTGGGAGAATATTAAATATTTTAGTTCATATTCTTCTATCAGAAAAGAATTCAGATTGGTAGAAGAACATTGATTTTTTGTAATTAAAATAACTCAAAATAAGAAAAGCAAATAAATGTATAATTTAGGTGTAGTGTTTTTATATTTAAGTATTATGCAAGCATAAGTTACATTTGTGAATATGTGGCTTCTGTGTCTTAGAACAAATTAAAAAAAAAAACGTTTTTTTCCCAACACAAGGTTACCTTCCCTAATGTTAAAGAAGAGTAACCTAATTTTCAGTATCAGACCTAAATTACACTGTTTTCTGTGTTTTAATTTTTTTTAATGTGTGAAGTAGCTGAATAATATTTTGCTGGCACTTAGTTTCCACATAAATACAAAAACACAGAAGCGTGTTCAAGAAGCTTTTGTAGAACATATGCTGTTTTATTTATTCCTTTCCTCTGCCAGGAACTTCACACCATTGTACAAATGTATGTTTTTAGTATCAGTTAATGGAAACGTATTTGCCTTTGAGGTAAAAAATTCTTCCTTCCTGTCCAATTTTCTAGTGAAAGTCTAGGGAGTAAAAAAAAATAAAAACAAAAATTTACTAATTCTGCTTGTCCTGTCCAGAAATAACCTTAGTTGCTTTTTGATGTAACTTTGAGTCTCGACACTCAAACCTAGAATAATCAATGGACAATCCACTGATAAGTCCTGAGAATATATTATCATCTTCTGTAAGTCTAAGTTTCAAGAGAAAAAAAAACTCATCACAAAGCCCAGAAGTCGTGTCAAATACTGTTTACTAGTATCCCGATGAGATGTCTCATGTTTTGGATACTCATGTACAACTTAATGATCACAATAGGCCTAGAGCAGCTAAAATAGGTCAGGGATTAGTAATAGGATTAGGAGAAAGCGATAAGGAAAACAAGTGATAAGGAAAACAAAAGAAAAGGGACCATTCTTTTAACTTCTTTACCTTCCCTAGTGCGTACAAATACAGGCGCAAATCTGAAATATGAAGGAATGGAGTGTACTGTCCTGTCTATTTCTACCTTTTTCTCTAATCTTAAGCATAAAAAAATGTTGAAAAGCTTATTTTCAAGAGTGTTGAATCAAAGACATCAAGATGTATTAGCCTGAATTAATTAAAAGTCTAAATCTCAAGTAGAGTATTTAAAGAACATTAAACAGTTGTGTGGACAGCCTCAGAAATATAGCGGAAGTATTTCACTTAGGTCACTTTCAAAGGTGTTCACATGAGGATTTAATGCACTTTAACTAATACACTTTGAATTCAAATCTTGAACTATTTTTGCTACCCAATAAAGAACTCTTAATTGACTGTAAAAGCCTTTTTTTTTTTCTGAAATGCCTGACAAAAGATGACAATGGGCCTCAGGAGCATGAATGGCACTCTTTAAGGAAGTTTCCATTGCACAGAAGTGAGAAAGTTTCACACGACATACTCGTGACAGACTGTGTGCAGTGCAGTGCATGTTGGCATCAAGGCACCCACAAATTCCTACTGCTGTGAGCAGGTAGTTATCCCTCAGCACTCGATGTGAAAAGTGTGTGGTTGTGCCCTGCTATCCCCACCTAGTCTCATTTTTATCCTGAAGAACTTTCTGGAATCTCTGTAGTTTTTCATCACTCTGTCTGAAATCTCCACAGATCCTCCTGCGGTCTTTAGCCCTGCAGTATTCATAGCAACTTCTTCCTGCAATCTCTGACTCACCAGCGGTGCCCCAGTATTTGCTGCTGCTCAGGGGCATCTACATGACCTCAGTCCTTCAAATGTTTCCTTGACAGATAAGTATTTAATGTACAATGTAAAGTGTTGAGATAAATGGCAAATGATAGAGGAAATGTTGAAAATAACATGCTACTTCAACACTGTGTTTCATCAGCTTTTTATTTCAGCTCTTTATATTCAAAGTGTGAAGATGATAGGGTTTATCAAGGGCATTTATCTTTGAGTACTGTTAGCATGCAGCACTGTGATATAAAACATCTACATGACTTGCAGTTACAGTGTGCTGAAAAAAAAATTGCAATATACTGTTTACTTCAATTATTGTTGTTGTTGTTGTTTGTTTGTTTGTTTTTAACCAAGAATGCATTGTGAACATTCATAGAGTTGGCCAGTAATCAGAATTCCTTGCTTTCCTTAAATCACAGCAAGGAGAGTTGGCAACTGCCAAATAAGAGGCTATTTAATGTAGTGAAAAGCTGGAAGAGGAATTAAAGTCAGTGATTCAAAGTAAGAAGGGTGAATAAAGTACTTTCAGCAAACTATTTAGTCAATGTCAAGCTTTTCTTGCAATCATTCATCAATAGAATTTCTATTGCAACAGTATCAGACAAGAATCTGGGTTTAATCATCTCATGCATCAAGATGAAAAAGATTCAAACAATTAACCAAATAAAAATGAGTTTTAGTATTTCATTTAATCAGTTTGCCATTATTTCTATTAATTTAAAAACATCAGAGGAATATGGTCCATGGACAATGAACTACCTGTGTTTAGTTGAAAGTAAACTGTTCTACCCAGCACAATTAAACTCCTCACTCTTTCAGTGCCTAATAAGGAGAAATGTTGATTACACCTTTGAAATGGTGCGGGAAAACAGAGAGTATTGAACAGGTGGTCTGTTCAATACTCACTGTTCAACAGGAGGTACCAAACTTAGCATAGTGAGTTTCCTCTGGGACAGTCTTTATTTGACTAAGAAAACAGATAAATGAAAACTGATTTTCCTAAAGTTCAGTGTTTGAGTTAAGGTAGTAATGCCGCTAATTTATTTTGCACAGTGGAACCAATTTGTGAACTTGTCAAATATTTAATCTATCTGCACCTGTGTACAGTCTTCTAGAAGTCCTTCTATACACTGCTGTGTTCCTTAGCACTGAAAAACAGTGAAGTATTCCAGATATCATATTTTCAGGTTGCATTACCAAAGCAACTGTTAATAATTTTATACAATTCAACCACTTTTCTGCAAGTTATTGATATAACCACCTACCACAAATGAACTAATCTATGTGGGGTCATTCAAGTTCTCACAGTGTAGACATTACTTTCTACTGAGTTCTTTATAACATCTGTTAACAAAAACAAAGCCTTACAAATTACTTTGAACAGTGGGAGCTCAGAAATATATCCATGTTGAAATAAAAAGGAAAGTAGTTCGGAATATTATTTTCAGGATATGTGAAATTCATAAGCTCTAGAGTAAAAATTGATTAACTGGATGTAAAGAATGAAGGATATTAAATAAGAACTACAAATGTCAAATAGAAACAGGACAGTTGAAACTGTCCCAGGTATAATATGAATAGTCCCTGTGTGGTTGATTTCAGCAGTCCTTCAAGAAAGCTTTCAATATACAGTTGTTTATCAGGTAAATACCACTGATACAGAATACTTTGAACCTTAATATACTTTCGAGGTTTTGAAAGCGGGAGAATATCTCTTTAACCTTCAAAAATTTATTATATCAGTATCTTAAGGGAGGCAATAAGAAAGAAGGAACCAACTCTTTACCAGGGTCTGCTGTGACAGAGCAAGAGGAAATGGTTTCAAGCTAAAAAATAGGAGGCCGGTCACAAGCGGTGTCCTTCTGGGGTCGGTCTTGGGACCAGTATTCTTCAACATCTTCATCAGTGACATAGACGTGACATAGACGATGGCATCGAGTGCACCCTCAGCAAGTTTGCAGATGACACTAAGCTGAGCAGTGCAGTCGATATACTGAAAGGAAGGGAAGCCATTCAGATGGACCTGGACAGGCTGGAGAAGTGGGCCCATGAAAACCTAATGAGGTTCAATAAGGCCAAATGCAGGGTGCTGCACTTGAGTCCGGGCAATCTCATTTATACAAACTGGGGGAAGATCTCCTTGAGAGCAGCCCTGCAGAGAAGAACTTGGGTGTCCTGGTAGACGAGAAGCTGGACATGAGCCAGCAGTGTGCGCTTGCAGCCTGGAAGGCCAACTGTGTTCTGGGCTGCATTAAAAAAGGGGTGGCCAGCAGGGAGAGGGAGGTGATTGTCCCCCTCTACTCAGCTCTTGTGAGGCCCCATCTGGAGTACTGTGTCCAGGCCTGGGACCCCTAGTACAGGCAAGATATGGAGCTCTTAGAGTGGGTCCGGAGGAGGGCCACTAAGATGATCAGAGGGCTGGAGCACCTCTCCTATGAGGAAAGGTTGAAAGGAACCGGGATTGTTTAGCTTGGAGAAGAGAAGGCTCCAGGGAAACCTCATTGTGGCCTGCCAGTACTTGAAGGGAGCATATAAACAGGAAGGGGAATAAGGGTGGATGGTGACAGGACAAGGGGGAATGGTTTTAAACTGAGACAGAAGAGGTTTAGGTTAGATATTAGGAGGATATTTTTCACACAAGGAGTGTTGACGCACTGCAGCAGGTTGCCCAAGGAGGTTGTGGATGCCCCATTCCTGGAGGCATTCAAGGCCAGGCTGGATGTGGCTCTGGATAGCCTGGTCTAGTGGATGGCGACCCTGCGTATAGTAGGGGGGTTGAAACTAGATGATCATTTTGGCCCTTTTCAACCCAGGCCATTCTATGATTCTGTGATTCTATGATTCCATGTTTAGACTGGATATAAGTAAAAGGTGGGTTTTTTATGATAAGGGTGCTGAAGCACTGGAACAGATTGCCCAGAGATATGGTGGGTGCACCATCGCTGGAGACATTCAAGATCAGGCTGCACTGGGCTCTCAGCAACCTGAGTCATAGGTGTTCGTGTTCATTGCAGAGGACTTGGACTAGAAGACCTTTAACAGTCCCTTCCAACTCCAATGGCTTTATGATTCTATGATTCTTATTTATGTTTGCAAATAATTTTGGCCAGAAATAATCTGTGATGGGTTTTGTTTGTTAGTTTGCTTGCTTGGTTGGTTTTTTTGTTGTTGTTTGTTTGTTTGTTTGTTTGAACGAAGTATCTGAGCACAGAATTTCACTCAGTTTGATAAGCTGATACTTTACTGATACTTTAGTATTCTGCAACAAATGTAAACATTATAGATGCACACATATTTAAGAAATAAGGTGTTCTGTAACTCAAAGGGAGGAACCATATTGGTAATCAATTCACACAACAACTTGTGATATGCTTTTTTCTCTTAAAAGTTAAAAAATGAAAAGTTTTTCCTGCAGCGTCTTTAATTTTGCCCTGCATTTGTTCAACAATCACCTTGAGCAGAACTGGGAACTACAGCCTTTAGATTGCTGTTAATTGCTTATCAGTTTTTGCAAGAGAAAGATACGCTATAGCTTTGACTCTGGTCTAGGCAGTGGAAAAAGACAGAGATGTAGTATATATACATATATAAATCTACAAGTTTTGGAATTTGTGAGAAAATAATCTAAACAGTAAA
Organism: Pavo muticus; assembly: GCA_016647715.1. Taxonomy (NCBI): domain Eukaryota; kingdom Metazoa; phylum Chordata; class Aves; order Galliformes; family Phasianidae; genus Pavo; species Pavo muticus. Next base: position 622,017 of record JACDJE010000157.1, on the reverse strand, counting down.
GCAAAAGACTTATATATGTATATGGTGGATATGAGACTGAATTCTGAACACTTCTGCATCCCACCACCACTTCTGTATTGTCATAAAATATATATATATTCAAGCCTGTGGAGTAAATAAATGAAGTTATCCATATTTCAAAACATCTTTTCCACTATGCCCTCCCCATGAAAATCTGGTCTTAGCATGAGATGGAGGCTCATAAGCTGTAGCACAAGGGTAGCAATAGTGGTCTCAGATATGCTGAAGTGGATACTTTTTAAGCTAATTTCACTGCAAAAAAAAAAAAAATCCAAAAAACCTTATAGTTACCCTCTAAATGCCCTTTATGAATTCTTTCCTGCATATTAATATGTAACCATTTTAAATGGATCAGCTCCTCAGTGTGTCAAGCTGTCTACAAATACACGTTCTCAGAATTATTTTAGCCTGATCAGACATTCCAGTTTAAAACTTGAAGACAAGAAATAGAGAAGTGGCTTAGGTCATAGGAGTAAGTGACTAATAGAGCTGGGATAGAAGTTCAATTAGCCTTGTGACATCTTGTCCATTCAACTAGCATGAACTACTAGGAGACCTTTCCTTTCTTTGACTTCCAGAGCACATTTTCACTTGTATTCAGCATCCCAAAAGACTGAAGGTCAACTAACCTCTTCAGGTCAGGAAGCACTGCACGAAAACAGAGAGCATTATGTTCTTGTTAGAATCTCAAATTTATATTCCTGTGTCTTGGTACTGTTGCTTTTTTAATTACCATTGCATATCTGTTATATCAGAGATCTTTGATAGAAAGCAAACAAAAATAGGTTTTTCTCATAATTATTTTTATAATTAAGAAAAGAGAGAATGCGGTTTTTGAGAATAAAACTGCTGTTAATGTAAAATATATTGTATATTTGTTGCCCACTTACAGCAAAAAGGTGCCAGACTGCTTTTGGAAACTGTGATTTGTTTGGAAAATTAAAAATGCTTCTCTTTGGAAACATTTATCTTTTTGTAAATTTGTGTACCAAAACCAGAATTTAGATAGTTTATGTTGGATATATGTTATCGACAAAAATAATTTAAGAAAGTAATGCTCAAACTTTTCTTACTCCTGAGCTCTATATATCATGTGGACTATTTTTGTTCTGAAAAACACCAAACCTCTTATTGAGAGGGGAAGAGAGGGGATACAAGTTTTGTGTACAAAAAATCCTGAGAACTTTGCATCTAAAATATTCAATCTATCTGTTGTTTTGGAATTTGATGTTTGTCTTTCCTGTTTAGCAACGCTTTGTGTTAACCCATGGAGCAAAACTAGCAGAATTTAAGGACTTTAAGAAACAGAAAGGAAAAAAAAAAATGCTGAACAATTAAAGCAGAAAGGTAGTATTTGTCATACATAACATTTCAATGATTCTAAATAATTTTCTGTAAAAATATACTTGTTTATTTTGAGATAAACCCAATAAAAGCAATAAAAGCATGTAAAAAATTCCAGAGATCATGTGACCAAGTTAAATTTTGGCACAAAGCAATTGGTATGTCAAAAACAAGTTTATACATTTGAAAAATAAGGCTTCAATGGTTTGTTCTGCAGTACTGTAGTAAAGGGAGCATGTCAATCACAGAGGCAGATTTGAAAGAAAAAGAATTGTTTGCAAGTAACTTAACTGCCCTCAGTCTTTGCACCTGTTGCTAGTTGATGTCCTTGAAAACTGAGTGAATATATCAAGACATGTCTACAGACTTTATTTAGCTGACTGGCAAAGTTCCACATGTATAGCGGATTTGAGTTAACTTAGTTATGCTGTAGGGTAAGTATTACACATTTTCCAGAATTTATATAGTGAGTTTCAAAGTAATATTTTGTAATTTTAAATAATATATGAATTTGAAAGAGGGGAAAGTGTTCATTTCCAGTCCTGCAAGTGTGTTTCTTTCAGATAAGTGAGTGTGAAGACTGAATCTAATAAAGATGCTGCCAGTACAAAATGGCATGTCTTCATGCACAGTCTTTGACAGAAAGAATGTGCTTTTCTTTTTATTTGCACTGATAAATTTGTAATGGTAGATATATGTTCTGAATTTAATATTTTTCACCTAGTTCTTATGCAGGATGGTTTACATTATTGAACTCTAAGCGGCTGAAGGAATACATATGCTCATAATATATATCCCTTCACATAAGGCAATGGGATTCTGTGGATCATTTCTGCAGAGATACGGCACATTAAGGAAAGAAAAATGAAACAATGTTTAATAAAGGACTTTGCCAACCACTGGCTATTCAAAAATATGTGAAGTTCTCATAGAAATTATTTGAGATGTCTTGGGTAGTTCTCATATTCACATTGATCAGAAAGAAAAAAAAGTTGCATAATAAATGAGACTACAAAGAATGAAGAAGTGATTAGATAAATGCTCAGGTACTAGTTCTCTAGCAGCAAAATTTCATGCTAGCAGAAATACAAAAGACTATTCTGAGAGAGAAAAGAAGTGAACCTTCAGAGAGTACAATACAAGACATTAGCAGATGCTGATAAACCAGAGAGACTGTTTTATCAACATCTGCTACTCATAGATTCCCTGCTATGACATGCAACTGATATTAGCAATGGAGCAAGAGCACTGCTGCATATGATCCACTCTGCTTCAATGTCCAGAGTAACTGAGACCCAGTGATACTGTTTCCTTCACAACATTCATAAAATATTTTGGAAAGAAGTTAATAGTTTGTTGTGGAAATAAATTAGTAATGGGTCCAGCAATTTCTTTTCCTACTTCTGGTGAAAGAGTAGGTGAAAAGCAGGAGTTAATTTTTTACTTTTTACATGCAGTGAATTGATTACCAAGTCCAACCCCAGTGAGTGAAGCAATATTTGTCTGCATTGTGAATCCACAAAAACAAGAACTTGGGTAAATAATCCTGTGAATGATGTGTGGTATGCCCAGTGAAGCTGTGAATGCCCCCTTCCCTGGAAGCATTCAAGGCCAGCCTGGATGGAGCTTTGAACAGCCTGGTCTAGAAGGAGGTGTCCACGCCTATAGCTGGGGGTTGGAACTAGATGATCTTAAAGGCCCCTTCCAACCCATACTGTTCTATGATTCTATTCTATGATTCTATCTGATATACTCTAAAAGCTGTTCAAATTCATTTGCACGAGTGATGTTCACCAGGAGTGATTCTGTGTTTTCGTTGTTCAAAGCTCATCAGAGCGGGAAAAGAAAAATCCAAAAAAGTCCTAATTTTACTCTCTACTAGCAGTATAAAAAAGAAAATGAAGTTATGAAGTTATGTAGTAAATGCACATAGTTAATTCAAATAATTCAAAGCTAGATGCCTAGTAGGATACATCTGGGGAAGACATATAAAACATTGCCATTCCTTTCTATTCCTGTCTAGAAGTTACACCATTTTTTCAGGGAATTAAGTCATCCACTGGTTTCGTCCATTTCTCATCTTTTTTTCTCATCTTTTCATCCCAAAATATCTTTTCAGACAAGGTCATTCCCATGCAGGCCATCTTGCTTTATTAATCCCTGAGTTAATATCATGCCATACAGCTTACATAATTTATTTTAATGTTTATGTGAACATTTAAGTCTTCCGCAACGCTACTGCCATTATCTTCTCAATATGTCCAATAGTTTTCCCTGGTTTCATCTACTATTTTTCTTCCAGCCTCTTTGCTTAAAAGTTTTTGACTTAACCTTCATAACTGTTCTCATGCAAAATGTTGTCCTTCTCATTTAAATTAACTGCTTTCAGCCCACATAATAATACTGTTCTGCTAGTGCACAGATTTGATATATTTGCACTTTGAGAAGTAAGGTTTTCATCAGTTTATAATATCATCCATTTCAGTGATGCAGTTATCATTTTATTCTCATCCTGATGGAAACCACACCATTGCTCAAATTTTGTCTGTGAACATAGAAGTCTTGTACATTCTTTAACTTCACCGCTGCCACATTTCACTTGCCCTTCCTATTGCATCTTTTTTGTGTTACAGCCACTTCATCTTCTTGGCATTTATTATGAGTCAAAGTTGACCAAACCAATCTTCCAAGGTTAATTATTGATTTGATTCATCAATAATTCAAGCTTTTCCCAACTTTATGATGTCATCTATGTTAGCTAAGGTCTTTAACTTTAGATCATCTCAAGTCATGCCCTCTACCGCATTTATCATTCTTACTGTCTAGTTTAAGAATATGATGAAAATCTATGGTGATTCTGTGCTTCTCTATATTATATCCAGATATAACTTAAACCAGCTGTTTATTTTTTCATTAAATTTTGCAGCACTGCAGGAGTGCTCAAACACAACCTTCATGATTGCTGCTATTTTACCTGGATGCCATGTGATTTTGCAGCTTTCCACAGCTTCCAACCAAGCCAAAACAAAAGTCAATAAAAATATAAACATCCTTACTGGCCTTCCCACTTTTTTAATCAGCTATCAGATTATGCATACCTGGTCAGTGCAGTTTCAGTCTGGCTAGAAATTACCATATTGCCCCTTATATCATAGAATCACGGAACTGTAGTGGTTGGAAGTGACCTCTGTTATTCGAGTCCAACCCCCTGCTAAAGCAGGTTCTCTAGAGCAGGTTGCACAGGAAAGTATCCAGGAGAGTTGTGAATAACTCCAGAGAAGGCAATTTCACAACCTCTCTGAGCAGCCTGTTCCAGTGTTCTGTCACCTTGACAGTAAAGAAGTTCTTTCTTATGTTAACGTGGATCTTCCTGTGTTCCAGCCTGTGCCTGTTGCCCTTTATCTGCAATGTGCTGCAAATTGTTTCTGTTTACAAATTACTGCTTTTGTTGGGATTTTCCTGATGTGTATCTAAGCGGGACCTTGTTATCAGCTAAGTTCAGCTGTTAATTGTGGTCAGCTCTTTCATTTCCCTTCTACTTCCCAAACATGTTTCCATCAAATCTGAATGCAGTCAAAAGCATTCCCAACTTTTTTTTTAACATCAGACTTTGTTTTGGCCATTGTGTTTCTTCTCAGCTCATGCATTTTGTAAGTTCATTCTATTTTTGTGTTCCTGATGTTTTTGAAGTTGTTGAGTTCTTTCCAAAATTTTTACGAGTTCCATTGAAATAATTTTCATGCCTTATAGTGATGCTCTCATACTTTCAGTTTTCCCTGGAAGGCTGATTTCTTTTTGTATCTTAATCTTTTCATAGTGTATCCAGCTATTGCCATGTTTATCTTCCAATAATATTCTTTCCTGCACTTGGTTTTGCTCCCCTGTCCAGCCTGTAATAAAATTTCTTCATAAAAACAAATTAATGGACTGAGAAACTGCCTAAATGTTACCTTGTATGTCATCCTCGTAGAACTTTCTTTCCATCAAAATCAAATTTGTCTTCAACTGTAACTATTTTTCAAGCCTGAGGATTTTTTTTTACTTAATCCTCTTTCCCACAGGTCTTTCATGACCACAGGCATTTTCTAATCTCACGTCTTTACCAGCAGATGCCTAATAATGAAGTACTCTCTTTCCTTTAGACTGTGTAAGTGGTGAATTCCACAGAACTCTCTGATATCTTTACGAGAAATTCACCTGCATCCTATAATCAGACCGTGCATCTCAAGGCAACACTGAACTCTGTCTTGGTCAAGATGAGAAAAAAATAAAATGACTGAGGGGATGCAGCATTATCAAGATTTACACATCTTTCAGTGTATTTGTCAAGCAGCTGAACATCTTTTCCAAAAACAGAAATAAAAAATAAAGGCCTCTTTCGAAAATTATCAACTACCAGCACTGATGTGTGTTCTCATTTTTCATTAAAATAAGTCCTTAGCAATCCATAACTGCCATTGAAATTATAAAACATAAGTTGCTCTGAAAGTAATGCCTCCTATTTTTTCTGTAAGGAAACTACAACAGATACAAAGGATACAATATCGCTATTTGATAGAGCAAATTCTCAACTACAAAGCACTATTACGACATAGTCAGCACAGTTAGCTATGGATTTTTGCCAGCAATGAAAAAAAGTCTGCATGCCACACTCATAAAAATCTGCACCAGCAGACATGACCCACTGTCACTGCTGCTCTGCTGAAACAGACCAGCCACCGACTGCCTCACTGTGCTCACATCCGCTGGTTAGTCTGCTGAAATTTTCAGCAAGCACTGATGAATGTCAATGAATGCTGTTTTTTCTTCATGGAGGAATTCAGTGGCACACCTTTGCTTCACATACACTTCCATGTCAGATGTCATTCTGTCAGACTGCCCCTCTGCTGCCATCTGTCACACGGCAACAACATGTAATGGAATATTGGTGGGAAGGTTCAGTCTTCACTGCCATACCACCAATGTCCTCCTCTGTTATCATGGGCCAACATCATAAAATAGGAGGCATTATTTTCAGAGTAGCTCTCATACATTATCAACTTGTGAGAATTGTTTTTGTAATATGATGATTTCATCATTAAAGTAATTACATTTTTAAAATGCTTAGCTCATGCAGTCGCCATTTAAAAGTAAACTGTCTTTATTATTCTCAGATGTCTGATCAGTTTTGTTTCATGCAGCGGGTGGGTTGCTATCAGATGTTTGGCAGACTACAATGCAAATTAAGTTTCTTAATCTACAGAAATATCTATTAACTATACGCATTTTTCAACTTCAAAATGTACGCTTGAAAATTACAGCTGATTAAACTCTTTGTTGTGAATTGCAGAACAAAAGCTGAGAATTCAACTCCTCTTTTTGTTTACTATATCAAACAATGATGCAATTCTATCAATGTGTAGCACAAAAGGTGCATCCATGTTTGAAGAATGCAGTGTCCATAAGGTTTAATCTGCAGTCTTATGTTCTGAGAGGTTTGTAAATCGATTTTTTACTAGATGCTGTAACTCTTGTGGATTGAAGATAAATTGCTGAATTCCGAGAGAATACAACACAAAGAAAACCATTAGCTTTGACAATTCATAAACAAAGTAAAGAACATTATTCACTCTTTGTTCTTGTAAAATAGTACCCAGGTTTCAAACACTAAAAAGGATGCTCACATAAATCACTGCAATTATTTAGTCAAAATGAGTTTGTTTATGAGCAAATGTACTGAAAGAAAAAAGGTTGGTTTCTTTATAAGAACTAAAGGTAAGGAGGAGAGGCAGAGGAAGATCATAATCCTGACAACTATGTTAATAGCTATAGCTTTGTTTTCAGCATTTTTTCTTTTATTATCTCAATCTTACTGACCTATTTCTCCACTGGAAAAAAAAAAAAAAAAAGGAAGATTGTCTGAAGAACATTGAATGCTTGTAGGTCAGAGGTTCCCAGCGCCTGTGCACCATAGTGACATTCTCAGGAGATTTTCAACCAGGAAGAGTTTTCACAGTTCTCTCATGAAAATCTTAAGGTTACTGGAGGTTAAGAGGGTTTGGGCTTTGTTCAGGGTTGTTTTTTGTTTTTTTTTTTTTTCACTATATGCATTTGTCTACAGCCTTTGTGAATTTACAATTCCCTGGATCACTTGGCTGCCTAGTCCCAGAAATTAAAATATATTTTACTTTTCTTTCTGTGACATTAAAAATGCATTGCAATGAATAATATAGTAGGGCTGTGTATAAAACTAAAGCTTCTGCATCCCTTTTAAATGTTTGTTCTTTAGCAGAGATTCTCTGAGGGAAACTTATTGAAAGGATGAACAGTAATTTAATTTTTTATCATAAGCATTAGCGGCAAATAAAGGACAAAAGTACTTTGCAGAGCTGAAGAAAAGGAAAAGATATTTATCATGGGGAAATACTGCATTCAGGCTGAGTCTCTGGCAGTGTACATTCTTCTTCTGTTCAAAGAGAGGCAATAAGGAGATTAATATCCAGGATCTAAAAACATTTCCTATTTATGTCGTAAGCAAAAAATACTAAAGTAAGTTACCATGAAAGTGTGCTCAAAAAAAGGAGCAGTAAATAGATGAAACCTTTCGTGTGAAAAGAGGTTATGGAGAAGTCATTTTCAAATTCTGAAAGGAAGAACATTCAGGGGAAAGTTAAAGTAATAACAGCTCTGATCATCATCTCATACATAACAGCATTATTATTATTTCTGATACAGGGAAGACCTGCACTTTATGGAAGACGTCCTATAAAAATTAATCCAGGAATTTGCCAAATGTTCATAGATTTGAAATATCATGGCATATCACTGCAATCACATGGGGAAAAATTAAGTGCTGCTGTAAGCAGAAGTAATTATCAGAGTTAATGGAAGTGTAGACATGTACAGAGCGGTTCAGGGACCATGTGAAGTTATTATTCACTCATGCACAACTTTTTCTGATACCAATGTAGAACTTGTACATAGCAAGGAATGGGTCTCTGTGCAGTGCCAAATAGCAGGAAAGAGCCATAACAGAAGTGATGCTCTTCATCCAAAAGAACTGTCTATCAATATAGTACAAGCTTTACAAATACAGCAACAAAACAATGAAGTATTTCATTTTCTTTGCAGATATTTCGTGAATTGTCATCCTTTATAAAAGGCAACAGATCATTTGGCTTTGGCAGTGCAAATGAATTAACAGTGACATTTGGTGCCAGTCCCTTTCTGCATCAGAAGTGCTGTCCCAGGTTCGAATTGCTTTTCATCAAAGATGGATGAGCTTTCTCATCAGGAACAATCTCAAATCAAGCTCAAAGACGCTCTGATATTTTGTTGAACTACATGGAATTAAGTAAGAATACCCACCAATATATCACAGTACATATAGTGAATGAAATACTTCTGGTTGCTGGAGTATATATTAAAAACAAACAGAAAAAAAACATATAATAGTGAATCACTAGTGTTTGTCATATATTGTATCAGTTTCTCCTCCCTCTAGTAGTTGTGTATCACTTTCTCTCATGTATAATCCACAGAAACATTAATGGTAGAAAAAGATAATTTTCTTGCTGTAAATGATAATTGTTATTCTTAACACAGTCTCAACAGTGTGACTACTCTCTAGCAATTCAGCAGAACTTGATATGCTAAAATAAACTAGTATCATGAATAGACTATCTTGAGAGCTGCATAATGCGGGGTTTGTGAGAAAGCAAAGGGTATCAGAATCAATATTTTTTCTGATCATAGAAGAAATCCCTCATGTGGAGGCTTTGCCATAAGAATACTATCCATGTCATAAAAATACTATCCCAGATACTTGCAATTTCCATGTGAACTTCTTTCATTACGCATGCTAATTTATTTTGAAAGTGCCAGTTTCAAGCTGAAGGCGCTGTTACAAGATGTTACTATTTTTGCTGTTGTCCTTGATATTATTGTAAACATAATTATCTCATTTGTTGAGGAGCAATGGCATAATTAAAATTGTATACTATTCAAAGACAGGAAGCATCAGCATTTAATGCATGTATTTTGTCACCCTTCTCAAAGTAAATCAAGTATAGTACTGATGGAGCATAAAATAACCATGGTCACACCAAGCATGCCTGTCCTACAATCCAGCTCCACAAACAAAAGACAAAACCCAGCATTTTACACTTCAGCTTACCAGTTCTGCACTGATTGCAAGACAAAAAGAGCATTATGGAATTTTACATTCCATAATGTAAAATGCCTCACCATCATTCCTTCTGGTCCACTCTGCAGTATGGGGATGTCTCTCAGCCACATCCACAGGAATGGAAAATTTGTAGGACAGGCCTTACCAATTAGTCAAAATTAGGAATGAATAGAGACTTCAAAATACCAAGATTTTCTACACATCACGCTGCAGTTTTATCACTGGCAATTTTTTTCAGTTTCCTGATGTTTTGAAGATCCTCAGCTTGTAATTTAGATGATTAAAATCTTCTTTTGAGACAGCAAAAAGCAAAAAACAAGAGTTCGCTACTGCTGATCCCAAAAAAACAGTAAGTCCATAAAAAAAGGTAATTAGATTAAAAACATATTGTATTCTACTCCAGTGTGTACTAACCTAATCTCTGAATCAAAATCTGAGACAGAAAGATCTTGAATCTGGAAACATTGGTATAGCTGTATATTTTTATTTTCTTTCTGCATTATTCCTTATTATGTATAGATGCAGACATGAGCTATGTAGGCAAGAAAAATGGTAAGTAAAAGAGGTAAAAATGTCATAAGTGTAGTGTATATTCTATTAACTAATATTTTTTAGCAAGAGACTATGCAGCACAGAATAAAATGAAAATTTTATAGGAAACTTACTTTTATATCATAGAATTGAAAAAGTTTTCTGGTAATAAGAAGCTTGAGAAAAGAAACAGTTTCACAGATTTTATTTCTTTTTAAGAAGAAAAATGAAATCAATTTGAGAAATAAAATTGCAGGTCACAGGAGGAAGGTGTAAGGAGCAAGGAGACAGAAGGAGTAGTTGCATAGAGCAATGTAAGGTAAGTCTATTTTGTGAAAGCACTTGAAAGCACTTTGAAAAATAACGATGGTCTCCAAGGATTCTTGATAGAGCAGTCTTACATTCTGTAATTTGCACTGAAGGCTCTCGGATACATGCAGCATCTTGAAATGTCACCAATTTTCATCTCTAATCTCTCTAGTGGATGTCCAGCTACGCATCTAGGGATCTCATGGCTGCTAAGCTGTTAATCTTCTTGCATCTGGCAGAGTATATTTGGTAACCATTCCTTGAACAGAACTTTCCCTGTGGACATCCAGTGCAATGGATTGGAGTAAGGATTTTTCCACAATTACCATCCAAAATGTAAAACACAACTGTCAGACTTCCGTAATGAAGTAATGAGTATAGAAAGCAACTCCAGAATGTTTAACGGTGACATTAACCTAGGGAATCAGTATTGTTTTACAGGTTCCAAACTTGTGAATCATCTCACTTGGATCTCATCACTGTTTGTAAACGTCTTGTAGGAGTCAAATTGATGGGGTGGACTCTTTTTGGTGGTGAGTGACAGCAGAACAAGATTCAGTGGACAACCGGAACACAAGATGTTCTGTACTAACACAGGGAAGAACTTCTTTACTGTGAAGGTGATGGAGCTCTGAAACAGGCTGCCCAGACAAGTTATGGAGATTCCTTCTCTGGAGATATTCAGGACCTTCCTGGACACCTACCAGCGCAACATGCTGTAGGGACCGTGCTTTAGCAGAGGGTTGAATTCAATAATCTCCAGAGATCCCTTCCAATTCCTACAGTTCCGTCATTCTGTGTGATTCACTTCTAATACTGTGCCCTTAGGTCAGCAGCCTGACTTAATTGTTTCTGCTTCTTCATCTCTAATTATGAAATAAATTTACTTTATTTTGAGGATATGACTGCTTTACAGCTACTAATTTTGATATTTTTATATTCCAAACTGTGAGTTTGTTTTTGCCTGTGGTACATGCAGATGGCTGTTTTGTGGATGTGAAATACTGAAAAGTTCACAGAGCCAAAACACAGCAGGAGTCTTCAGGAAATAGGCCAACAGGCGGGGTGATATGGAAAAGTCATGACAATCATATGTGGAAGAGACAGGTGACAAATGATTGATTATTCATTACAACTCCTAAAGCTACTTGAGAGACATCTCTCTGGCCACTCTTGCCACAAGAATCCTTTCTTCAGGAAGTTAAGTTAAAAAGAATTAAGAAGATACTTTTCCACATAGCAGCCCTTTAAATGGTAGGATGCAATCATTTACTGTAACGTGCTGTGTAAGTCAAAAAGAGAAAGGGATTCAAAAAAAAAGGATGTTTTAGAGGCAGGAAATATGAAGTAGGTGGTGATAATTTGCTTAGGCAAAACCTAACCTGCTAATTGCTTCAGATTTCATTGTCAGGAGAAGGCTTGTCTAACACGTATGTTCCTCCTTATGCTGCTTTTGCACCCCTGGAGGATTAGCTCCCATGGAAATGAGAACCACAGCTCTTTCCCTGTGAGTTGCAAGCACAGGCTGCCCTGAGTAGTTGTGGGTGCACCACTGCTGGAGGTGTTTAAGGCCGGGTTGGATGGGGCATGGGCAGTCTGATCTGGTGGGTGGCAACCCTGCCCAAGGCAAGGGGGTTGGAATTAGATGATCTCTGAGGTCCCCTTCAATCCAAGCCATTCTATGATTCTATGTATAGAGGAAAAAAGAATAATGATGGAGAAAAAGAGCCCATCTGCTTGTGGTTGTAGTCCTCAAACCAGCTCAGCTGTGGTGCTGGGGAAAGAAAACAGAATGTCGGGGGAGCTGGAGGAGATGGCAAGGACAGCGGAGCATTCCTGCTGCCTCCACATGCATGAGGAAGAGGAGGCCACACCTGAACCCATCATCCAGGTAATGTGTCACAGGAGACTCCAAATTACAGTTTAGCTCTTTAACCTGTGGCCAAAAATTAATGCTTCCTGAGTTCATTTAGTGGAAAAATAAGACTGCAGTTTGGCTTCAATCTCTAGCGTCTATGGTAGTCACAGTGTACTTACCTGAAAGTGAAGTTAGCTGCAGTGAACAGGAGAAAAAAATACAGCTGCAGTGGGAATCCTGACTGAGTGTATCACTAGAAATGTCCATACTGCCAACAGAGCAGCCTTCCAGCTCTGATCACAGGAGTTATTTTTTCCACATAATAAGATCAGGATGAGGAAGGAAAATCATAATGCTGGCTCTTGTTCTCTGCATTTTTCCAAGCATGGGCCTGATGTCTGCAGTGTCTCACAAGCACTAGAGCTACTAAATATTTTCAATAGAACTCTGCCCTGTACTGCAGAATCTATTAAAAAAAAAAAAAAAAAAAAAAAAAAAAAAAAAGAAAAAAAGGTTCTTTTCCCATATGAGAGCTCTGCTGAACAGAAATCTTCAAAAGTATGGGAACACCTGGATAAAAAATGTCTGAATCTTTTTCTTATTTTCTCTATAACAGCCTTTCTTTGACTTCCTCAAATAATATTTTGATGCTTTCTTTCTTTATTGTTTTTTTATTATTATTTTGTAACATATTGTGTTATGCTTTAATGCAAGCAACAAAACATTAAGTATCACATTATACCTCTTATTTTCTCAGGCTGCTTTCTCTGATTTACATAAAAAGGAGGAGGTTAAATTGTTCTGTAGGTCACTGTTAAGCAGTAAAGTAAGTGAAGTCAAATACTGGAATAAGTTCCAGATGGCTGCTTCTTTTAAGTTCAATAAAGAATGACTGCAGTGATAGCAAATTGATCATCTTTGTTGGAAGAGCATTGTGCTGTATGGTCACTAATCAACAGCACCACCTTTTGCCCGATGAGCAACATGACATCTAAAGACCTGCAACCTGGCAGCCTTGTTTCAGTGTCTTTACGCAAAACACAAATCCGTTTTCTCAGTATCTGCCTGTCTGTGCAAGAAATTTCTTCATAAAAATTCGAAAAGTACATTCTGTAAATTTTTCAGTCTGATAATCAGTATTGTATGATTACATAGAAAGAAAAAGAGGAGTTTTTTTTAGCGTTTTTCATAAAGTAATTTCATTCTTATTTCTCCCCTCGCACCACTTTGGAGGTCCTTTTTCACGCATGACAACCTGATCTGGTGATCTAATACACGATGCAGTTATGTGATTTCTAAATAAAATATGGTATTAAGAATATATTAATTTTTGTCACTTTCTAATTCAAAAATTGTGCAGGAAAGCTCATGCAGGTTCTTATAACTCATCGTGACAACATATATTTTTTAAATATTTCACTGTATAATCCAGTGTATTGATAACTCCTAAAGCTCACATGCTATCTAATGCGACAGCCAGCAAAATCAGTGTCATTACTGCCTGGTTCTGTTTATGCAAAAAACGTATGCTACATTTGCATTTTAAATATTCTTCGTAACTATTTCTGACATAAACTTCTCACACTTTTGCTGGCAGTAAATTAAATGGTGCAGAAATCTGATGTACCTAAGGAATCCGCTGGAATTGTTTTTAAATCACTGTTGTTATTATACATGTAAGCATCTTGGAAGTCAAGATGTAAGAGACAAATAATGTCATACTTACGAATTTAACTGTTGAATATACATAGAATCATACAATCATTGAGTGGTTTGGGTTGGAAGGGACCTTTAGGATCATCTATTTCTGACCTCCCTGCTATAGGCAGGGACACCTCCCTCTAGACCAGGTTGCTCAAAGCCCCATCCAGACTGGCCTTGAATGCTTCCAAGAAGGGGGCATCCACAGCCTCTCTGGGCAGCCTGTTCCGGTGTCTCACCACTCTCACGTAGGTAAAGTGATATGCACTGTGTTTTGGGATAGGGAAGGGGTGATCCTTCTGGATTTTCTGGAACCTGGACAAACCATCAGTTCTCACCACTACACTGCAACACTGACTGAGCTGAAGGCTCAAATTTCCAGATTCAGAGAAGAAGACAGCTTTTCCCTTGTAATACAATAACACCAAGCCACACACTAGTTTGAAGAACATGGAGCACACTGCCAATCTTGGCTGAACTGTCCTATGACATCCACCATATAGTCTGGATTTGGTGCCTTCTGACTGCCATCTGTTCAGGCTGATGAAAGATGGACCGAGTGGGCAACCTAGCAATGGCACCATCATAGCAGCTGTGAAACAGTGGGTCACCTCCACTGGTGCAGATTTTTATGAGCATGGCATGCAGACTCTTCTTCATCGCTGGCAAAATTGCATAGCTGATGGTGATGACTATGTGGAAAAATAGTGTTTTGTAGCTGACAATTTGCTCTATCAGTAGTGTTATTGTGCTCTTTGTCTCTGTTGTAGTTTCCGTGGAAATAAATAGGAAATACTACTTTTGGAGTGACCTAAGCATATAGCTGAACGCCTAACAAGCCTTCAGTAATATACTGCAGATATAGGAAGATGAAAAATTACAAAAAATAAATTATATAATTTTTCCAGCTTGTATAAAATTGATTCAGCACAAGAATGACATGAGTATGATATTGAAGGATCATTAATAGACTTTCACTATATATTCTAGAGCAGGTGGGTTCAAATAGCATCATCTTCTGATAATCACTGAGCAGATTCTTCCACTGGCAATGTAATCTATACCTGTGTATTGAAAGTCAGACATGAAACTGTTTAACGTGCATTTCTTTGGTGGAGATCTCAGTGCGCATTGCAAGGTCTATGTTTTCTGATATCTGTCATTGTCTTCAGCTCTTACCATAAAATTCTCTAGAATAAAATGGATAACACTACTAGTCCTTGACTCACCCCTTGCATTAAGTGCATTATTAGTTACTTTCTGTCATTTTCTCTTCTCTGGCTTTCAGAAACACCATTAATAGAATTAGTGAGGTATCATTTTATCAAGACTTGATATTTTGAAATATACAGGATGCTCTCAGATTTTCTGCTTCCCAAATTAAAAGGTGACTTAGAAAAGAGAGTCTTTTGTCCCCACAATCAATATCTGAACAAGTAGCATCCAACACAAACATCTACAGTCTAGACATTAAAGTAAACCTTTCAGCAGAAGTTTGATTTTTTGCTATGTAGCATGGCCGTAGAAGTTTATTACAGTACCTTTTTCTGTCTCCAAGTTAATGCTATGTAGCACAAACCCCAGATCTCAGAGGCTCTTTTCCCTTAAAGAAAAAGCTTATGACAAAGGATCAAGGAAGCAAAAGGTCTGAACTGGGATAGTGGAACATCACGCAAAACTGCTAATCTTACTGCTAATCTTACAGGACTGCTGTTAAGCATTGTAATGGAGGTCCCAGAGATCACCTAAGCAAGGGAGACATCAGCTCTAGCAAGATGTACAAAACAGAAAGACTGTCTTACAACTTACCTTACAAGCTTTTGCCCCCAGGGAAAAGCAAAATCTGTGGAAGTCTATTAAGAAAGGTAAATGCCATCATCCCCAATGTAAGGAAATAAGGTCTACCCACTAGCAAAGTCTCTCTGTACAGGGTTCCAAAGTCAGAGCTTTACAGATGAATTTGGCTCAGGTAGTTACAGTGTCTTTGACCAGGATATGGCCCTTCCACCCGACCTCACAAAGAACTGTCATGACTTTCAGAGTTGCAAGCACTGTTCAAAAGAAAGAAGTCTCTTCTAGACTATTCCCAGGGATTTTCAAATTGTTTGCAGATTGTGTTCTGCTCTCTTCCACATACAAAGTAACACTGTGTTTTCTACCAATCCCAAAATATTTTACACAACGCAGAGCAGAAGAATCTGGCCCTTCATCATTACATTATATGCCATTTAAATACATGGCAAAGACATGCAAGTGAACAATTTAATATTTTACTTTGCAAGGACAGAGAAACTAAAGATGGTGATTACAAATCACTCTGGGGCACTTGTATAAACTCCAAGTAATACACTGAAAAGAGATAGCGCTAACATATAATGGGAGCAAGGAGATCAGTATTCCCTTTTCACTGTAATACTAGGAAACATCAATATGCATTGCTCAACTAATACAATGTGTGTTGTTTAGCAAAGTCAGAGAACAAGGCAAGAAAAGAACAAGATTAGAAACCCATGAAAGCGTGTCCTGTACACTGATTGGCTGGAAAATGCTTTTGTGTTGCTGCTAAGCAGCTACAAACCAGAAACTCATTTCATTACTACCAAAACTGAATGTCAAAATCAGAATTTCTCTCTATCACCTTGGAGCCAGTTCTTACCACATGTTGCAGCTTTGTTAGCATGTATAGTAGTCCTTGCTTCCTGGGTTTTCACGGGTATTTTTTTAATAGTAATAATTAAAATCTAAGATGCAGTAAATGGCTGTTGAAGGTCCGGTGCCCCCAAAGAAATATTTTCTTTGTATCAGACCTCAAATCACACACACAAAATACTATTGCACAAAATACTTCAGAATAGCTTCCAACACGGTTAATGTTTCCCTCGTTTGGCTGGCATACTCTTGTAAGGTCTTTGTCTGTGAAGCAGGTGGCTGTTCATCTGAAATGCTATGCATGGTTTTGTAACCTAGCACAGCTGTGCAAAAGACTTCTGTTTGTGCAGAATTTCAAAACTTCCAGTGTTCAGAAATACTTTTTTTTCACTCTAGCAGGCCTTAACCAGATAATACATCTACAAATACCCTCTCACACTAATGTTAGTCTAGTAAGTGTCATATGCATTCTCTGTGTCCCCACTTTTTTTTCTCTTCACATATATTTACAGGCACTATAAAACGACCTTGTAATGTTATAATTTCCAGCCTCTTTGCTCAAATTATCTGGTGAGAAATATCTAGTTCTTCCTTCACAGAATAGGAAACTGTCAGTATATTTCCACAAAACAAATAGGAAAATAAGTTTTATTTGTTTAGTTTTAGCATTTAACAGGAGTCAGGTAGTTAGGAGTTAGGGGAAATTCATGGCTTGAAATGTGGATGGAGTTTGTAAAACCATTAAAATTTATTTTCCATTGGAGACTTGTAAGGTTAAGCTATTAACTTTGAGAATTTGCAGAGGTTTCCCAGAAGCTTACTCAAATATAATATTTGTATCATGTTAAATCCATTTTCCTTATTACCCTAACAGCATAAATGACCATTCATGCAATGGAGAGTGACAAGATATTCCTAAAAGTTCCTCTGAAACCTCAGGGTCACTTTGAAACTAGGTAACCTAGAGATATATCTGCATTAAAACAATGCAAGTTTTTTAAAGCTTTCTGTATTATCTTTTCCAGCCATTTGAGTTTATGCATCAGCTGACGGATTATCCATAACAAGCTTTCAGTAGTAAACACAGGAAAGTCTTTAGGAGTTCAGCTTTTTCTTGGGGGTTTTGGTTGCTTTGTTTAACAAGAGCAACAATTATGAACATAGCAGGTAGCCCAAAGGACAGTATCAGTGAGCACAGAAACTCTATTTATTTGAAATACTTGAGAAGAGAGTAAGACATTACCTTTTTACCTTTTTCTGAACATCTATGCTCACTTCCCACAAAAATGTGAAGACAACATACAGGTTTGCGTTCTGCCATTTCAGATAACATGAGCACTGATGAAAGTAGTGTTTCAGTGGGGAGAAAGTTGCTGGATCTTTTCTCAGTTGTTCTTCAAAGTATTAAAAACAACACACAAGAAAAATATCACACATAATCAGGGCCTCTCTACAGACATTAGGGTGTATGAGACTTTTCCAAAATGAAGAGGTTGCACAGTTCTTCATATTTTAATGGCTTGTACTAGAGGTCATAAAAAAGTAGAGACAAACAAAATAGTCTACCCGCTTAGTCAATGCACTCCTGAGATAGAATACCCTAGAATTTGTAACATAGACCTTTTTGTTCTTGAACAAAAGAATGGAAGAAAAATTTAACAAATACTTCATTTCATTTATGCTTTGCAATTCTCACCTTTATTCCAAGTCCTTAAAAATTATTAGATCTGCCCCAAAGATTTGTGAAGATGATAGTAATCTTTCTTCTTATCAAGATCTGAAGCCTTAATTGGCTCAGATGCAAATTTCTGCAAGAATATGCTTTTAAATCAGTTCTTTGTCTGAAAATCCCATTTGTACAACAGTGGCCATAAAGAGAGATGTAGGTGTTCTTTAACACCATTATCAGTGACCTAGATAGTGGGATCAAGTATATCCTCTGCAAGTTTGCAGATGACACCAAGTTGAGTGGTCCAATTAATACAACAGAAGGAAGGGGTCCAATCCAAAGGGACCTGGACAAGCTTGAACCCAGAGAAGTTGTGGGTGCCCCATCCCTGAAGGTGTTCAAAGCTAGGTTGGATGAGGTCCTGTGCAGCCTGATCTAGTGGGTGGCAACTCTGCCTGTGGCAAGAGGTTGGAGCTTGATGATCTTTGAAGTCCCTTCCAACCCAAGTCATTCTATGAATCTATGATTCTATGATTTATTAAAATTCACTTTATTTAATCCTATGTTGCAAAGTCAATTCCTAAACTACAAAAGACTTCATATGTAACTTTGCATTAGAGCATCTTCAATAAGCTGAATTTGGACTGCAAAACGCTGATCTAAAATAGTCTTAAAGTGTATGTATCTAAAACCATTGAGATTGCCAGAGTATTTGAATGACATTTATTTTGAGGTAATTCTTTCTTTTCTACAATAATGCAGAGTGCATAATTGTACTTTTGCATCCAACTGTGGCTTAATTGTAGCAATATGTGCTGGAAGCATAAAAAGGAAAGAGAATTTATTCAGGGAGTGAAAGGTATTTGCTATTTTGTAACACCCTCAGCATTTCTTTCAGTAAAATAGAATTAATGGGGGAATGGGTCACCTCTAAATGTGCCTGAACTCCACTACACTTTGCAAGAATCATTGTCGAGAGGGTTGTTTAAGATAATTTCCTTAAAAGGCCATTGGCAGGCACCTATAACTTCTCCTGATCCTGGTCCAATAGTAAATGTCTTAACTTCTCAGCATGAACACTTAAAGATTTTCAAAATTCTTACCTACACATGTGCCCTAGCTACTTAGAAATAAATTAAAAAAAAAAAAAAAAATCTTTCCTGAACAAAACCTTGGTGATTACAAATATCAGCAAAATTCTTTACAGTATGTAACTGTTTCTTTTAATTAATGCAGCTGAGAGTACTTACCCAGTCAAAAACATCTTGTGAGTTAATTTATTGCGTATGTTTTGATAAGAACAACCAGAAAATGACCAAAGCTATTAAAAGATAGCTTATTATACTTATATAATTACTTACTATTATATATAGTATTACTATTATATATTACTATTATATAGTAGGGGGAGATGAGATGGCCAGTTAAAGAAGATTCCCAAGCTCAAAGGAGAGGAAATGAGTTATTAAGAAAAGAGGTATTTATAACCGCTGGGGATCTGTCCACAAGGATTATTTAGACTGGTAAAACTGTCAATTCCAGTGTACTGAGGGGAATTATTTTTTAAGACATTTCTTATGACTTTAGGCATATCTGCCTGATGAACAAGAGCAAATACTCTCAAAAATATGACTGCAATTCCAGAAATTGAAGTCCAGTATTTACCCTTCATTGAAGTTTTCAAAACTCCCATCTGGCTGATGTGTAACCACAGGTATTATCTTTCTGTTAGAAAGCTGTCTTCAAAGCTGTGAAGCCTATATTTGCATCCTAGTTGATGCCTAAGTTTACCTTGCTTGCAAAATCCAGTGTGACTTTCAGATAATGTGTCAAACTGGTCACCCAAAATAAAACTTTCTGGCATGATCTGTTGTACTTCTCTCTGTTTACCACTCCCAGGTGTGCAATGATGAAAGAACTCTTGTTTGTAGAGGACCTCTCACCACCATATAGAAGGGATCATTTGCAACAGCACAGCAGATGAGGTGTCCTAACTAACAGGACACCTCTTTTCTTCTTTATGCATTTTCTTCTTTATGTAAATAATTAATTCATGCCCTGAGTATACCAAATCCAGCTGTTCTGAATCCTGTGAATACCCATCAACAGAATCAGTTTCTTGCCTCTGCACTTCTTCTTTAGCTCAAAGATTCTTCAGTAGGGATTACATCAGAAGATGCTTCACGCACTGTAGCATATTCCATAGGCTGGTAGTTTAGGCACTGGGGGGATACAAGTTCAGACCAGTGAGAGCAGACATGTAAAAGTGCTTTTTCATCTCCCAAGCAGCTTAAATGCTGGCTGTTGAGTATAACAGAGCACAGACATATATTATTTTGGTGTTTTCTATGTGAAAGAGCATTACTGATTTAGCAACCTAACTCAAGGAAAGTATGGAAAGCTGATGAACATCAGCATCCCTTAGATGTTAGGCTGTCTCCCTTTTCTGTTTTGAACTGTTCTCTTTCTTTCTCCAAAACAAACCTCCACAGGGGGAGCTATCCCTAAAGAGCATGTAAGTGCAAACTAGCTTGAAATTCTGTCTCAAAGCCCAGCGTTGATCTTGAGCCTATTTTTTCTTCTCCACAGTCATAACCTTACCGATTAGTGTGACTGGGCAGCTGTATATTCCGCTCAGCAGTGCACTGGACATGAACAAGATACTGAAGCCCATAAGTCATTTGGAAACCCAATGATCATACAAAGCATGCTGTTCTCACTAATCAGCATTTATAAACTGTGATAACTTCCAAACACTGAAAAGGTATCCGGTGCTATACGTGGGGGGAAGGAGAGATGAGGGTTGTTACTGCTGATGGATCATGAAACATCAAATCTTACAATCACATTATTTCAGTTACAATGACTTATCTCATCTGTATTATGTGCTTGTGGACTAAAATATGGCCTTTGGACCAGACATGGTTTCTTCTAATGACTTCAGCCATAAATTTTAGTAGATTATCTCATTTGGAGCAAACAAGAGACACAGCCTACAGACTCCCTGCTTCCCTGTAGGACTAACATCTATTATTCAAACACATTTCCATTTCTTTTCAGTAAGGACAGAACATATTTTTTCTCTAATGACATAAGTAACAGGCTTCTGAAAAAATGACTCAGAGTTAAGGTTCCTAATGGATTAAATAGTCAATAGTTTATGACTATTTTTTAATTTAGCTTACAATTTTGGCAGCAACAAAACTCAGAATAAGTAATTAGGAAAAAAAACACATTACTTATGGCAGCAACAAATATTCTTAAGAGATAGCATTTATAGTTTAAAAATAGAATCCTGAACCTAAAATTGTTCAAATCAAATTTAGATGCATTCATTTCTGAATTTTCAGATCAGTCCTGATTGCTCTGTTTCTAAGTGAAAAAAAAAAAAGGGGGTGGGACTTCTAGTTGTACTTCCTGTACGGCCAGAAAATTTTCAAAACCTTGGCTTTTGGCATAAATGACAATAATTCTGCATCAGTATATGATCTACTAAGTTGTACGTCTAAAATACATACTAAGTATATACTAAAATATACTGTAACAGTTGATGCATTCATTATTTATATAAAGTAGAACAAATTCAAATGCTGGGAGTACACCTAGGAATTTGGATAGTTAATTCATGGTCCTGCTTCAGGGAACAATTAATTATTTATACAAAGTGAAAACAGGTCTGAAAGAGGCTGGAGGAATCTGTTGCCATACCTGATAACTTGATAACTAGGGTTATAGCCTGGGAAAAGGAGGTAATTTCAGGCTGAAAGAGCTTTAACTATTTGAGATATCTTCTTGAGGCACATTATCACACATAAAATCTCACGAAAAATGCCTTTTAAGACTTCAGTTTTATCTGCTTAAAATTTAACCCCTTATTTGCTGGAAATCCAAAACTAGCTTTAAAATAGCATGGAGGCAAACACTTCCATTTGGCTCCTAATGGTGGCCCATTAACAGCTGTTCAGAAACGCTGGCATGGTTTGTATCCCTGGGAGCTATGGGATACGTTTTTCAAGGTGTTTAGGCACTGAAAGATGCAGATAGGAAGATGGAAAAATTTTCAACATTAGACACCTCTTTTCATCTTGAGGTGCCTAAACACCTTGGCCCTGAGAGCCATGCTTCAAGCTCAGTCAGCTACAGACTTATTTCATAAATTTTTCTATCGTATTTATTTATCCTCAAAGAGAAAACAGCTACCCATATCCTCCTCCAGTTAATGTGATTCATTAACTTGAAATACAGCATGGATTACATATACATATACTTACACTTATACACATTCATATATACATGCACATACATCATATACATAACAGTAAGAATTTTACTCACATTGTGTTTCTAATTTGAGCAGTCATTAAGCCACCTGCAATTTCTGGGAACAGAAAATTTCAGATGGTTTTCATATTCAGTGGTTCACAGTAGGGATTAATTTCTGTTTGATTAATAATCTTGAGTTCTTATTGATATGACATAATTGATGAGCAGGTTCTGAGACTTTCCTTCTCCATTCAGAAACCCTACCAAACCACAAATCTTCTCCTTATCCCATACTAAGAAAGAAAATTAACTCAAATAAAATATCATCATAGTTACGAGCCTAGAACAGGAATATTTGTAATAAAAAGATCAGTAATTTATCTAATTTCTTTCTTCCTTCTTAAAAAAAATTCTCAATAATTATTTTTTAATTTTATTTTTTATTATTTTGACAGTCACACATGGACACCTAAGGAAGGAACTAGCTTTGTAAGAAAGTTACTCTAGGGAGGAAATTAGTGCCTCATAAACTCTGATGTGACATACAATTTACACTCAAGATGGAATGTGCCTTGGTAATTTATTTTGTCCTTTCTTTTTAAGCTTTGCTCTTACACTGGGTCAACCAGCACAGTATAAGCCACACCTAAGGAAAATCCAGAGGCTTGAGAGGCTCCTATGTGAAAGTAAACATGGATATTTTGAAATTTCTCTGTTTCCATCCCTACCTAGTTCTTACCACTGCCCTTTTCCTGTTCACCAACAGCAATATTCTCCTGACCCTGCTCAGTGTACTTGGTATTTAAAATCGGCCAGCTATATCTAGCATTAATGAAACAACTAATCACATTTTATTTGTGTTCTATTTCACTGTGTATCTCTTAATAAAAATGATTCATAATTTGTAATGGTATGACAAGTTAAACATCTCTCTCCACAGATTAAACGCTACATTCAGTGCACATGACTTCAATTTCCCCTAAGGTTTGGAGGGTTTTGATACTGATCTTGATTGAGACATTGTTTATATGCAACATCAAACTTATGCTTTGCGTATTTCTGATAAATGAAAGCCACTTCTGTTCAAAACAGTAAAAGTTAAATCAGTATTTTACGTCAAAAACACCATCACTCCTTTCACAGATCTAACACTACAAAGAAAATGCTTCCTTTCATTCCTAGGCTGCCTAAGCTGTAACTGTTTTAAAGGCAAAATTCAATGGAATGTAATATTCACTTGAGGCTGTGGCAGATGATGGTCTTGATTAATAGCAAGCTTTGTTACTAAAGTCCACTTAAACCTTTAAAAGTCTCTGAGCATTCAGGACACACATAAGTTTTCTTTAACAATCTCTCAGCTGTTTTATTTGTGACATTCTTGCACTGCTACCTACAGCTGAAGAATTCCTTTAATCTTAACATTAATTTTCAACCATCATGTGTTGTCATAACCCTTTACATTTCATTTCTTTTTCACAAAGACTGTTGGCTTAGAGATGGATAGAACTATCATTTCAAAAGGGAAAAAATATAAAAATCTCTTATTTGTAGGACTATTTTTTGTGATAGCGAGCCCCAAAGGTGAGTCTGTACTGAAGACTGGAACTGATTTATTTACACTCCAGGTGCTTCCCATAACCAAACAGTTTTGGCAAACTCCTCAGCTAATCTAGATTTTGAAATGGTGGATGATATTGAAGCTTACAGCAGAAGTACAATGGGTTAGTTCCATAAGAATGACCTGCCTGGGTACTGCTGTTTTGGAAGGCTGCGCTTGTGTTTGCAGGTAGTGTAATGTCTCTATTCCCAGACGGAAGGCATGGTGTTATGCTGTGCCTGGGGGTGAAACAGGTCTGTGGCAAAAAGAAGGGCCCACAAGTATTTCATAAGGCTTTAGAAGTTATTAGCATAACTTCTAATAATAAGACTAATCTATTTACATAAAACAACACATTCCACTAAAGGGACCCATGTATACCCACCCTGGAATATCCAATCACACTTTGGTCAGGGTCCTTCTTCTTCAAGGTTAACTTCTGTTCCAAAGGCTGTGAATCTGAATATTATGCATCCTAAAAAATAAATCAGTGAACTAATCAATCAAACATCAGTTATTTTCTTTTAATTGCTTGGTTTCATGAGTAATGAATCAGCAGACAGGCGGCGGCAAAATTTAAGGTAGGATTTACAGGCATAAAAAAAAGAAATTAAAACTAAAAGTTTACCTCTAGATTATGCTTAGGACAATAACATATGAACTGTGTCAGAAGCCATCACTCCATCTGCCTGAACCAGCTCCTCTTTAAAAGTTATCAGACAAGTTATAAATATAATTTCTAACTTAATTTTTGTTTCATCAACCCAACATCGGAGAGATGGCAAATAAATGCCAGATGTTCTGTATATTGTTTGTAACTAACTTCTGTTTTACAACTGACTTTGATAAAGTCAGATGATAAATCTCATCTCTATTCAGAATTTTCTGCCCAGTTTTTTGGTTTCTTGTTTAGTATGCTCTTTTTTATTTCTTATGCATCCTAAATCTAGAAAATCTGTCTTTCCAATCTTTTAGGATACACTGTAAAGTGAGTTTGACATTCCCATAGGCTGTGATGTATCTAAAAAGAATGCACAGCATATTTGGTCTTCCTTTGCTCAACATTAAAGTATTACACGGGATGTGTTGATTTATCTTCCTCAAGCATTCATTATTGGACATAATTGCCATATCTCTTATTTTTTTCCCCTGAGCAGCCCATTTTAATCTCATACCATATGGAAGTGATTGCATGCCATCAACAGCAAAGGAAAACCTGAGGTAAGAGTTTGCACTGAGATGAAATACATCTGCTCTAGCCTAAATATAGTCATTTCAGTGCACAATGACATAATACTGGATTATGTCAATAGCATAAATCAGTGTTTTAGTCTGAGGAAGAATATGTTTACAATCCCCTCTGTGTAAATGTATCGATCAGATGAAGATAATGACAACATATGATGGTAACTTGCTTAGCATTTGCCTTATTTTTGCACACTGAGTTTTGAATGAGCAAGTTTTTATCAAACTAATAACTCCATTTTATATTCCAGGATGTTATTTTCTATTATATTTTGAATTATTCTCTTATTTTCTCAAAATGTAAAAAATACTTAATGCTCTTGAGGTCCAAGGCTTAATACCTGAGTATATGACAATCACAGTAAAGCCCTCTGAGCTATATTCTGAGGTTATCTCTACATTACTGGCCTATGTTCTCAAGATATTATATACACTCTGGAGAGAGGGGGGAAAAAAAAAAAAAAGGCCTGACTGGAGCAATCAGACATAAAGGAGATAGATAGCAATAGACTCTTATCAACTTTAAGTGTGCATGGAACTACATGAAAAATAGAGGACAGGATTCTTGACAGGAGTTCAGGTATATGAACTTATGACTCATAATGGATTTGAAGTCAAATTAAGTTAAATAGTTCACTAAACTTAGTTCTTAAAAATTTCCTATGCCACTCCTTTGAAACATTGTGAACATTCTTGTGCTAAGATCAGTTTACTCATTTCTCTGCTGATCAGGAAGGTCTGGCTGAGGATAGTCTAGACCAGACTCGAGAAGCAGAAACCTCAGAGGGTGGTTGCAGAGTAGCAGGCAGCCAAAGATCTAAAACAGAAGCTTTGCAGCTGAGTACTACAGTGCATGCCAACACAGTGAAACAGAAGAAGGCTAGGAAGCAAAACAGGACCATGTCTCAGCATCTTCCTTATTTACACTTATTTCCCATTTACCTTCCTGACCCTGCTCCAGCATGCTCCAATTAGTGTTCCTCAAGACTGGTACACTTCAGAAGGAATTGCTTCTCAAAATGTGTGCTGGGAGCTGATGTTTCTTGGTCTTGTGACAAAGTAACAGTCCAGGGTGATGTTGGAGCCTTGTGCACCGAACCCCATTAGGTCATATGCATCCCATTCAGTTACTTCCAGCAGTTTCTTGATAGTCTTGGAAGGGTCATAACAGCTGATTCTATGGAATCTAGTAGGCTCGACATAAGATTTTTTTTAATAGTATGATTTTAATTCACTGGGAAGTAGTTGAAGTCTGTAGTTCTATAAAATATTGACCTTGCTTACTTCTGGAGAGCTGTGTCGGGAATAGTTGAGCTAGGTACCAAAGAATTAACTGTCAGATAATCCTTTAATTAGATTACAAGGTGCAGCTACTATGTGTCAAATATCTATTGATCAATGAAAAAGCCTGCCTTGAGGTTTCCTAAGTATGTAAGATCCATTTATTTGTCACGTAATTAGTTTAAAATTTCTTCCAAAAGACTGCAATGTTCAAGGGAATATTTAGATATATTAGCATTACATTTAAATGTCCAAATCTAACCGGTGAAACCCTGAAACATTCATCTGTTTCTTGAGTGCACCAGATAAGTATCTCAGCTCCAGGAGACCCAGATATATACCCTCCCCCTACCCTTTTAAAACAGGCTTCATTCTGGAAAGAGGAAAATCTAAGCCCAATTGTAAATAGCACAAGAGGGCTGGGTACATTTCAAAAACTCAGAGCTTTATATGCCTATTGCCAAAGGGTATTACTTGTACCACATTAGACCTCTGACTAGGAAGTAATTTTGAAAGTTAATGATAGTTATAGGGCCATAGAACCAAAGAATCTGAATGATTTGGGTTGGAAGTATCCTTAAAGATCATCTAGTTCCAAACCTCCTACCATGGGCAGGGACACGTCCTACTAGACCAGGTTGCTCAAAGCTACAGCTAACCTGGACTATATCACTTCTAGGTATGAATACCCACTCTGTGGGCACCTGGTTGCAGTGCCTCACTACCCTCATAGTGAATAATTTCTTCCTAACATCTAATCTAAATCTCACCTCTTCTGATTTAAAACCGCTAGTCCTTTTCCTATCACTACACTCCCTGATAAAGAGTGCAGCTTTCTTGTAGACCACCTTTAACTATTCAAAGGCTGCTATAACGTTTCTTCAGAGCCTTTTCTTCTCCAGGTTGACCCCAACCTATCTCCCTCAGCATTTCTTCACCGGACATATGCTTCAGTCTTCTGATCATCCTCGTGGTCTTCCTCTGGCCCACTCCAACAAGTCTATGTTCTTGTTCTGGGGACACCAGAGCTGAAAAGAGTACTCCAGGTGGCGTCACTCTAAAGTGAGGTAGATGGAATGAAAAGTCTGAGAGACCTGCGACTGTTCAGCCTGGAGAGGAGGATCTTATCAATGCTTATAAATATCTAATGGGGAGGAGTTAAATGAATGGGGCCAGGCTCCTTTCAGTGGTGCTCAGCAACAGGAAAAGGGGCGAGGGGTACAAACTGGGAAGCAGGATGTTCCCTCTAAACATGAAAAAGAACTTTACTGTGAGAGTGACAGAGCATTGGAAAAAGTATCCCAAAGCGGTTGTGAAGTTTTCTTCTCTAGAGATATTCAAAACACACATGGACACTTTCCTGTGTAACTATTCTAGGGAACCTGCTTTAGCAGAGGGTTGGACTAGATGGTCTCCAGAGGTTCCTTCCAACTCTTATGATTCTGTGATTCTGTAATATTTCCAGCATTTGTATACCTGCTTCTGCTACATATGTCTTTTATTTTTGTATTTTAGCCTGGCTAAGAGGTCTTGACTTAGCCAAGCTGATCAACTGCCTCTTCTTCCCAGTTTTTGCATTTTCAGACTGAGATCTCTTGTGCCCCAAGGAAAAGCTTTTTAAATATCTTCCAGCTCTTTCACTTTTTTTACCTCTGAAAGCCTTTCTGAGGCTTAGAGTCTTCACTTCACTTTTTACCTGTTCTATACCCCTAAAAGTTGAGAACTCTATAACGATTCACTGCACCTCAGGCTACCTCTGTTCTTGATCTCTGATAAGTTCTGCATTAGTGAGCAACAGGTCAATCACTCAGTGTAATACTTCCCAGATTTTTTCATCTCTAACACTCTGCCTGATTTGGTCTGAGGGTCACTGAAGTCCTTTCAGCACAATACCGACAACCTATTCTGGGTAGAACTTTTTCCTCTCTCTGGCTTCGTTGTGCAGAAAGTTCCCTTCTCCTTTAATTGCTAGCAAAATTTAAAAAAAAAAAAAAAGACATTTGAGCAATTCATCTGGAATTCTAAACAGACAATGGAGCACTTCACCTGGACTTCCAGACTGAATTACATTGAATTCTACTTCAGTTGCATTTTGATCACCTACACACACACCCACACACATAGGCATGACTTGTCAAATGCTGAATCATTATTATGGAATACAGAAAGTATCTTTGAGACTGATTTCTTTTTCTATGAATGTATAAGTTCAAAGTACAAAGTACATACTTGCACATCTATTAAAACTGTGTTAACATTTTTCACACAAAAGCTGTTGAGAAAATGTTGTTTGTTTTTTGCCATGTCATTTAGGATTAACTTGATATCCATTAATGTCATTCTGTGAAAAGTTTGTGGTGACAGAGCTTTTATTCATGACCTTTACTGTTTAAATATGTGTTTTGAGAGTGTCAGTCTCGTTGTTGCTTTGTCAAAGGTCCAGCAGCTGGAAAGATGTTCTCTGCATCAACCTTAAAATTGTATCCAGTAACGAACTTGTCCAGTAAAAGAACAGAGCACTGTTTTGCAATATGGATGTTGTGTCCTTGCGTCTTTATTCTTTCTCTTTTAATACAAGACAGGGCATAGAACAGGATGAAATATGTCCAGCAGTATAGCAAAACCATGTTGTGAACCACTCACCTTCTTACTTCTTAACAGTTTGTATGAATGTAATGAACATGACCACAGAGCTTTTAACTGCCTCAAGCCCTTTACTGAGAGCTCAGAATACATGGAATCAGTGAGATGTCAGAAAGGAAACAGTACTTATTTCAAAACTAAGAATCACTTTTCCAACAGTATCATACAGATATTCACCATGAATTTCTTACATAGTGTAAAAATGTTAAGATACATGGCTTGCTCTTCATTAATAGACATTTATGTATATAAGTATAAATACTTAGAAATATAAACGATATATAGAAATAAAAGCAATGTATAACTGTTTAGACATGTTTAATGCTCACGTCTCACAGAAAATCACATTTCACATTTCACAGAAAAGATTGTACGTTGCTCTTGGCTGGATATGTAACTAGCAATCTATTTTTCTATTTTTTTTTATTGGAAAGAGTATCAGATGTCTTTCAGAGAGAAAAGCGAACAACACTCAGTAATCATTATTCAGTCCTCAGGCAGCTGCCTTTATCTAAGAACTGAAAATGCATTTTAAAATTCTGGACTATGAGCATAATTTGAAAATTACACAGGCAGTCCTAAAATACTTGCCTTACTGGTGTTTAACATATACCCACCATGTACAGTGATAGTGTTAACAAAACTAATTGTCATAATAGCTATTTTCCATTCTTTCTCTATTATAAACATGTCTGGAAGAAAATTCATTTTTCATTGATTTCTTTCTTTCCTCCTTTTTTTCACTTATCAGCTTCCTGAAACAATAAATGATGTTGCCTCTAGAATAGGGAGTTACTACAGCGAAAGGGTTGTTCTTTATCCTTTTTTATATGAGGCAGATCTGCTGTCATTTATGAGGAAATTTTTAGACAATCATCTAAAAAAGTCTATTCATTCTGCCAAACTCCCTATAATTACTGCTAATTGCATTGTTTCAGAAATTGATGGAGCGTTATAAGAAAGGGAAGCAGAAAAGGAAAACATTTTCAGCAAAGCTCTTGGAACAAAAAGATTGTCTTTGCCTACCAGGCATATGAGGCAGTGCAATGCTGAGAGCCTGCAGCATAGTCTGTTACTTAGAGGACGCACTGTCATTTACCACATTAGTCAAATTATCACTATTCTCTGCAGTGGACAGATGTGATGTGTTCTACTGTTTGAGTTTGGAGGTTGTAACAAACACATAATTTATTTTGTCCAGGACCTTAGCAAAATGGAGTACGGCTAAGACCTCAGGGCTGGGTTCATTATGTTGAGAAGTACACATTGCTGTTCAAGAGCAAGGTTAAGATCAAAAGAAAGAAGCAGGACACCAGACAAACTTGGGTGCCAGAACACTAATCTCATCAATGAAGGTAAAACTACCCCTGAGGTTAGTCTGTTCTTTCCTGCTTTTTCTTCTACTTTAGCTCTATCAAGCTGCCTTTATCCTTATTTGAGGCAAATTACCTTATGATTCTTCCTGTATTTCCTGTAAACAACTATTTAAAGCAGTTAGCAGACAACCAGCATTGGTGCTTCTCTACAGAGTTGATTTCTGTGTTTCAGACATCAGCTTTAATGTCGAGGCAGGTGGCCACACACAAAAGAAATACATAGGCAACAGGTGCAACACCTGATCCTACGTGATCCAGAAACAGGAGTTAGCAGAACTGCACTTCCCCAGTAGGTATTGTTGCTGAACTGGCTGCAACTGAACATCAGCAGCCTTGAGTACAACAGTAACAGGATAATTTTGCTCCTTTTTATAGCATATGTTTTCACATGTATATTAACTACCATGAAAAAAGGTAACATAAATTTTCTATATTGAAAACATATGTAGTTTGCTTTTGCACTTGTTGATAAAGGAAAAGGTGCACAGTTCAATGATACTGTCCATCTCTAAGGTAATGAACTTTAGAACAGTGTTCAGTTGTTTATTTCCTCAATTCTTAAGCACTGGCATAATAATAGAATTGTAGAATCATTGAGATTGAAAGAGACCACATCTAGTTTAACCATCAGCCCATCACTACCTTGCCAACTAACCCATGTCACTCAAATTCAGATTAGAAGGAGGACATGAGGTACAAACATGAACTTAAGTTCTGTTAGAATACTGCAAATGAATTTCAGCTGAGATTCAATCTCCAAATCACAGTAAATGGATTTGAACAAGCAGTGGAGATGCACTTGGTCTGCATGTGAGTTATTTCACTGCTCATGGACTTTTTAACAAGCTTATTTTATTCAGGAGTAGATGATATTTTAAGCAGAGACAACTGAATGTCAAAAGGCAGAAGCTTGCATATTTTCAAAACCATTGCTCCAACACAAATAAACTCTTATTAAGTATAATTTTTAAGCTTAAGTTTACAAGCAAGCTGATTCAAAATGGCATGATTTTATCTTCAACAATCAACATTTCCCTTATTTTGTATAACGGTAAATCAGCACATATAAGTCATGCAAAAATAACAAAATAAAAACAGTCCACTAAGAGTATCATGTCCACACATGACAAGCGTTCATGTGGTTGTCCTTCCTTCAGGCCCAAAAAAATGCACAAAACCCGTAAGCATTGGCTTCTGTGGGAGAATAGAGTAACACGAAGTTGTGTATTTTAAAGGCACTGCCTGTTTTGTTTCCCAGCCACCAGCACTTCCCAAAGGCAGTTAGATAGCACAGCAGCAATTTTATCTTTCAATAATCTTATTCTTTATCTATAAAAAAATGAAAAAAAAATATACCTTTCAATCATAGAGATTAAACTTTCTCTGCTTGTATAGTGTTCCCTACCTCAAACTCTGCATAATTCAAATTGTCTATCAGCATTCATAAAACTCATTCATAACAAAAGTAATTATGGAAGACAATGGGGAAAGGGTTCTTGTTTTGTTAGTGATTTTGGGTTTTTTGTTTTGTTTTGTTTTGTTTCTGAGAGGATAGGTTGCAAGAAGAAAAGCTTTTTGTATTCATTTTCTGAGCTAATGGCAGCCACGTGACAGTTCAGTACAACCCTGAACTAATAATCTCTGCTAAAAAAGTCAGATGTGTTGGCTCTGTACCATATGCATGCGGCTCTATGGCTTCTGATGGACTCAGGGCACAAGCCTTCCTGTGAACGACTAAGCAGACACATGTTAAATAGCATTACCTGGTAACATCTGCCATAATAATTAGGTCCTGCCTGAAGACTAGCAATGTCTCCAACAACAGCTGCTCTGGTTCTGTTCACACAGGATGGCATTAACGTGAAAGAAAATGTTACCTGCTTTCTTTTACAGGTTGTCTGGGGATAGCAAGTTTCTCTAAAGGGAGCCAGGGTCTATAAAAGCTTTCTTTCATAAATCTGCACTGGCCCCCTGTAATTAGTTGCCTAGCAGCCTCCACAGCAGATAAGTGAGCATCTGGCTCCTAAAAGGTAACTTGCTGGTTAGAGCTGATCCTGGAAAGCAGAGCATTAATGAAACAGAGCTGGACAGCCTTAAGAAATTATTCAGCAGTGAAGCATGATTGTAA
This sequence comes from Pavo muticus, assembly GCA_016647715.1. NCBI lineage: Eukaryota > Metazoa > Chordata > Aves > Galliformes > Phasianidae > Pavo > Pavo muticus. The sequence goes on along the minus strand of JACDJE010000157.1, from coordinate 589,235 downwards.
GAAGAAAAGCAAAAGGATGTAAGTTCTTGCAGATAAAATGTACACGTCAGGACGCCAGGTAGAAGTTCTTTCCTTTGGTCTGCTGAACCCTTAGTTAGTGAGATGCTTGGGAAGGAAATATGGGGGTTTGTGCCTGTTTCTGGTTAGGAGAGGAGGGTCACCAGTCAGAGAGAGGAAGGTGAAGGCTTCTGCCAAATAGAAAGTGACTGAATCAGCTGCTCTGAAGGGATGCAGAAATATTTGGTTCAGATTTTCTCCAAGAAATCTGCAGATACACATTCTCCATTGACTTCCTGACAGGACTCACAGCTACTCAGTTTCTCTCAAGCCATAACACTTTTTGAAAATGTATTTACCAGATCTATAAAGTAAGCCAGCATGGGAAATTTTTTAGCAAAGAACTACTTCTAATTCTAAAAACTTATATCCATCTTTTCCTACTATTTTTCAGCCTTTTGTCAGCTAGCAAATTCTATAACATGAGCACCCTGAATCAGGGTGGCAAACCCCTTCCGAAGTCTGAGATGACTGCGTTGCATCTATTTTTAGCTTCAGCCACCCTGTTTGTTAACAATCTAGTTGCTCAGAAGCTTTTACGTGCTTATGGCTAGCTCAAAGGACCTTCTTACCCCTTAATGAAGAGCAGGTTTTAACTTCCACATTCTTGGGTTTTGCAGTTATTTTTTCCTTCTTAATATTGAGCTCTTACTTTTGCCTGGAAGCTATGGTTACTGAATGTTTGAGTCAACAAACAGATACATATGTATATAAAGCGCTAAGCATATGTTCAAGTGATATCTAGTATGTTGTAGAAGAAAATTTTGGCCTGGTACAAACTTCTTTTTTTCCTCTTACTGCCTTCTACCTGACCTTCTGCATTATTGGGCTACTCAACATAGCTAGTAAAAAGTCCCAAACCTAGGCAGGCTGGAAGAGGAAATCAGGAAGAGAAAAAAACAAGAAAGAAAGAATAGATGTATATATATGAAGGATACAAAAGGTAACAACAGGGAATTAAGCTCTTTAGAGGAAAAGTGAACTACTCCATCCGTCTCTTGTTTCTAACCTAAGCAGTCAGCAAATGAGAGCAACCTCCACTCCATAACATAGTATTTTAGAAAATTATAGGAATGTTAATAAGTAGGAAACACTTGATAATCATTCTTCTTCATCATTCTTTGAAAACAAGTGATGTGTACTTACATTTCCGCAAGTTACAAGGTTCTATACTCTGGCTTTAGTTCACATTTTGCTTTATGCTTTATCACGTTTTGGTAATTTCTTCTCACTGAGAATACATTATTTGACATGAGATGCATGCCCAGTGAGGAGCAGACAAGAATGAAAGGCCTACAGATTTTGAGACACTGTGAAGGATAAAGGTGGGTGCTCAGCTGTGTCTGTTATTCTAGGTCTTGCATCTGTTTGTCTGCATTAATAATGCAGTAATAGTTAATTACTTCTGCATTCCTCAATGCTTATTTTTTGAAATACCTAATCTCTCTCATCAGATCTTTTGCTCAAGTTATTTCTTTTAAATTAAGCCTCAGCCATGTTAGTGTTCCAGCATGTTGACCTTTTACCGCCTAAAATAATAGTAGTGAATGGATCAGCATTGCCACTCGCAAGAAATCACTGCTGTGGGAACAAGAAAGCTTCAATTTTCCCCTCCATCTGAGGGAAGCAGGGCTTGTTTTGTTTGCTTGGGGGGTCATTTTTTTAATGTGGTTGTTTGTTTGTTTGTTTTTATCATAAAAGCAGCAGAAGTTACAGCCCTATATTAACTAGCTGGGAGGCGCTAGCTACTGTCTTGCCATGCCCTTTACTTTATTGCCTTTGGTTGCCTGATTACAACAAAATTGAGTGAAAAATGTCAGCATATGGCAGTGAACAAGGGAGAGGAAACACAAGTGAGAGAATGCACCAAGACAAAAATAAGTAAAAGTCAACTTTGTGCTGCTCGGTCAATTTCTCTCATCTCTCCATGAGGTTAATTAACAGCAAAATATGCCTTATGTACACTACTGAGTACAGTGAGTCCCACAGTAAGTGATTCTGCCTTCTCCTGTTAAATTACAGGAATAGCTTGTGTTTCTCAACCTTAAATTCTAAGTGGAGTTAGTGAAAGCCAAAAACGAAGAAATTGTACTTCAAACTGAGCTTCAGATATATTCCAAGTCTTCAAAAACTGTGACTTGGGCTACATGTGAGTCAACAGTATGATGTTGTAGAAAATGATTTTGTATGCAGCTGGGAAAGGGATGACTACAACTTTCATTTTGAAATTCTTTAGAAAACCAAATGCTGGATGCCGCAAAAGTTCTTTGCTTGACCTGGTCTAAAAAGGTAACAGTGCTTGAATTCCCAGTTTCTGCAGCTTTTGTGTTATCTGCTCCAATTAATTTCCATTGTAAATAAATTCATGGGCTTAATACAAGAAAAATAGCACCTATTCTGTTTTTAATTTAGGTAAAGGGAGCAAGAATGTGATGATGGTTTTCAGCCTTTAAGCAATTGTTTCTCCTCTTGACACGCTGGCAAAAGCAGCAGTTGCATTGCTAGTAGATGAACTGTTGTTCTTTAACTAGCAGCTCACAGTCTTGGCAGAGTCAGTAAATGTGACAACAAGAGATTCTAGTTACAGTTGTGTAGTCCTAAATGTCTGAGGAATGAAAGAGCGCACATTGAAGTTCCCCACTGATACACTGGATCTTATCTAGCACGTACTCTTTGATAGGACAAGCATTGCGTAGGAGACTTCTTTGGAACACAGTGCCCAGAATCTAGTCTTTTTTCTCACTCATTCCACCAAATGACAGATCTTGGAGTATTATTTGAAAGAAGCTAATTTACTCTCATTGTGATATATATTGGGAACAAAAGACTTCGCAGTAAAATTTAATCTATAATAGACTATTAACCAGATTGCTGTTTTATTTTTCTGTGATGCATGTGTATGGGCATATATGTATGCTATTTTCTGGGTATTTTTTTTGCTGTACTTCTGGTTACAACTTGATTTTTAATAGAGTGTTCAGATAGTTCTTCCTTCAACAAAAGCTCCTATTAACCTTACTCCCAGCCTCTACTTCAGCAGCAACTTGCCTTGTGAGACTAAATACTAAGCTGTGGAAAGCAATGTATTTTATGATCAGTTATGACTGATGTCTGCAGACTTGGGCTTTTTTTTGTAATATTTTGTGGCTTTGGTGATTTTGTGATGGTTTTTTTTGAAGTATTTTGTTTCTTAATAGGAAACAAAAGTGTTGAATTCCAGTCTTTCAATTACTGAGAATCTGGGTTTTTGAAATAGATTTTTTTTTTTAGTTTAGCACATGATGAAAGATTGGAAAGAGCTTCCTTCCTACTACTTGTCTAATTTCTGTGTGCAGCTCTGTTCAGGGCTTGCTTGTCAACTAATGCAAAAATAGACTACCCCATAGTTTTCTTGGGAAACCTAGATATTTTTAAAAAGCAATGACTTCCCTACAAAATTTCTAACCCAGTGGATTAAAAGAACAGAAATGAGTAGAGAGAATTTGTCCGCCTTGATGTTGCTGTGGGGCAGTGGGAAAGTCTCTTCTGTGCCACAGACTCCCTGTGTCAACATAAAGGTACAGCAGCAAAACAAAAACATTCCATCTTTTGAATTTGAGACTGTCATTGTATAAAGGGAAAAAAAGACATTCTGATGAATTTAAATCATGGCGATACATTGTGAAGTGTCTTGCTTACTTTTTGAGCTACTAATATTAATAATGACATATGATAGAGTTCAGTATTTTTGCTAATGTACTTTCGGAGTGTAATCTGTATGAAGCTGTGTTGGGATTCCATGACATCACCTTATTTAAACAAAGTAGATTTTGGTTTGGTCTGGCAGATATAACTCTCAATATTGTTGCCAGGTAGGTTGCAGATTAAAGGTTATTTTACTGTGCATGTGATAACCCAACTAGCATAGTCAAACATGTTAATCATGCCGTTACGCTTCTCATTTGTTTGTAGCAGCTTGGATATTGTCAAGGATGAGCTATTTGGTGTATAGTTGCATTCCTTACTTTGCCACATGGATTCACACCAATAGACCAGGGCTCTAGAAAAAATTCTGAATGTTGTTTCGTTTTGTGTGGTTTTGTCTCCTAACTGCTAGGTGCTGGTAGCTGCATGATGTTGTGGCTTCAAGATTGTTTGTGTAAGAATTACCCGTACAGGGAGAGAGGTAAGTAAGACATAGTCATCCTATATTTGTTATGAGGTGATAGTAAATCCTGTCCTATTGGTCTGGACAATTCAGCTGTGTTTTCTAACTTGTTCAGTAGACCAAATTTTATTGAATAATACAAATCACTTCTTCCTATTATAAATATGAGGCATGCTTTTTATTTCTGCTACCAAAATCTTCTAACAAGTAGTAAAATGGGAGATTGACAAAACACATCTTCTATAGAGGCACTGATTTATTTATTTATGATGATTTCTCCTTTAACATTTTTATTGTAAAGGTATGAGTATGCAAATCCAAACTGAAGACAGCTGACCTCTAAAGTGAAAGGGGATAGGGAGGGAAAGGTTCTTAATAGAAGAGAGATCTGAGTTTAGTTTTGTCTTCACATCAGGATTTATTTATTTTATAGTTTGGGGAGTGTCAATAGAAATGTTTGTCTTTGCTGCAGAATTGTCTACATCTCTGTAAATTACTTAATTGAGCTGTGAATATTCAGTGATTGAAACCTAATTACTTTGTGGCTTAATTTGAGTACTGCCTGACTGCGCTGGAGCTGCAGGCAATTTAACAATGTAGACAGTACGTGAACACGGAATGTTAAACAGTGACTGGGATAGAGTTAAAAATTAAGAAATAACTCTTGTACTGTTTAAAAGTATACCTCTGACTGAGCTATTTGTACCATCCAAGGGCTTTATGCAGACAGTTTTATACACAGTACTTTCCAAAATATCTACAGGGATATTTTTATACATCATTAAGTAATTGCTTTCCCCTCCCCATAGAATTTTATAATCATTTTGCTCATAAAGATTAATGACGTAGCACAATGAATCACATTTACTCCCGTGAACTTCAGCTTTCAGTTTTAATAGCAGGTTAGGTATCATGCAGTTTTTCTTCCTATGAGTTTCTTTAAATATTTCCACCAACAGTCTCATTGTTTCTGGAGGGAATGTGAAGTCTCTGCTGCTTCTGAAGAGGTATTTCAATCATGTTGAATTGTACGGCACACAGCGCTTCCGTGGGGTGTGCTACTGATATGTGCAAAATGCAGCCATCATTGAATATTCTTCCTATAGAACTTTAATCTCTGTCTTCCTTGGTCATGCTAATGATAAATCAAAATCAACATTCTTTTTATATACAATTCTACACTTCTAGTTTTCATCTGACTTGTAATAGACTCGTAATATAAATGACTACTGTTAAATTATATATAGTTAATATTTAGCTGCCTATTAAGTGATGTACTTCTAAAGAAATCTGCATTTTAAATTGCATTCTCATTTTTAGAAGTGATTAGGCACAGTTCAAGATGGAAGGGGGGAGTACATTTGCAAAAAAAGTACATAACATTCTCCAGTGAAAAGCAAGGGAAATGAGAATAATGTGAAAATGGAAGCACATGAATAAAGATGATATACAACACTTGTATTGTTCAGCTGTTACTCTATGAACTAGTCATCAATAGTGATGCAGTCAATAATTTACTAGCAGTTACTGACATGAATAAATAAGGATTTCCATTAATTTATCAGTTTATTTGCTAAGATTCTGTTCTACTTTCGTGCTTCTCAAGGAAGATATGTAAGAATTGTCAGAAGAATGGATTTAAGAACTATCTGGTCTTCATGACTCTGCTTACAGAGTGATTATGCTAGTTACTTACTAGTTTACATGATTTGCTAACTTGTTTTCTTTAGCCTAACAAAATATTCAGGCAGAGTTCTTAAATCTTTCCTGTAATCTGTGCCATAGCTGTACCTTTCTTCTGCTCACAGCTAAGCAGTCTGACAAAATAAACAGTACATTCCTTTGAGTTTTCAGCACGTGTTTAGAAGGCTATCCTCTCCCAGGAACTTTGCACTGCTTAAAGGAGACCAGAGCAAAAAATTAACTCTGGGCCCAAAGTAGCCCCTTGACATTGCACATCAGTTAATATTCTTCCCTAAGATTCCACCTTTATTATGAGTAATATGTACTGTTTAATACCTTAACCACTGTTCCTGTGATGTGTTGAAATACTTTTAGTGGTATATCTTGCAGATTTTACGGTTGCGATTTAGGTACTGTGTAGTGATAATGCCTGAGGGGATTTTTGCTCTGTTTTGTTTAATTTGCTTTTGGTTTATGCAGCCTGCTATGCCTCTGCTAAGAAAGGGACAAAGCTGAATTTTCTCTTCTAGCATAGCCTGATGCATGGAATTGGTGCTTAAACTTGCCTTATTGCAATAAAAGTTATACAATTGCATATTTCCAGTTTTTTGAGATCCAGATTGCTATAGTTGCTACTCTAGGCTATGTCTAAGTACAGGACCTCAAATTTTCCTTCTAAAGATTTTTAGGTTGGAGCGATTCTGTGCATGGTAAAATAGGGACAAGGCACTCAATTCACCCACAAGTCAGAATAATTCATTTCCTAATGTATAAGTTCCCCAGGGAATGGTGATATTTCACTATAATATTTTATATATATATATATATATATATATGCAAGCTGTTCTTAGATCAAAGGTCTAACAACTAATTTTGCAGTCTTCTCTTACTGCTCTATCTTATCCAGCTTTTCAGTATGTCACGATATATAGTATGAAAATCTCAGACCCCTTGAATCCTAAAACATAAACACCTGATTCCTGACAAAATTCTTTGCACTTCAAAGTATGTGAGTAGGATCTTTTTGTGGGTGGTCCATCCTTCCTTACTTCCTCCCTCTCTCCTTCCCCACAAAACTCACTGTTGCGGGGGTTCATAAGAAATGTCTCTGATGCAAGTACGTGATCTCAAGCCCTTCTGGGTTTTGTTGTAAATGTTTGAATCCCTTTGTAATGAAGACTGCAGCTTCAAAGAGAAACTGAGAAGCGCCTTGGATGCAATTTCTGATTCCAGTAGCACCCTCTAGGACTGCCTTTTGACCCCAGGGAGATTTTTCAGAAGTTGTGAATTGCCAGAATGTGTCCCTTTCCAACTCTGCATGGGGAATGCAATCCTATAAGTACTGAAAATTCTATACATCAGCCCAGCAGCTTTTTCCTAAAAGTACTTTGTAACCCTTGAGGCACAAGGAGACAAGATTAAATGTTTTGGGTTTTTTTTTTTTTTGCACTGTGAGACCCCATAAGAACAAAAGAAGTTTCTGAAGTCAGTCAACATAATGAACATTCTCTGAGATTTTTTCTTAAATCTGTAAATGCTTTTCCAATGGATACTAATAAAGTAGTCCAGAAATTCCATGCTTCCAGGAAATATTTCTTCAAGTAATTCACATCTCTGATCCAGGTAAAGCTATGACCAAGGCTTTTGTTCTCCTGTGTTTAAAAGATGAAAGGAAGTACCATAAATAAGTGACTTTGTGTTTCAAATGCTTTTTAAGGCAAGACAAAATTCTTTTCCAATGCAGCATGATATTTAACTCCACCACCAGCAGTGGGACATGAGCTTTATAAGTGGGAGACACAGCGAATCCTCTGCATACTGTCTCATGTGAATAACTGAGTGATGAGTGTGTGCTGGTGTTCTCCAAGTGATATTCCTTTTCAATTAAACAGCAAAATGCAAAGGTTTTGAGAAGCGACTCAAATGATTTCTATCTTTCCAAAAAGCTATGAGTTGAAAGTCAAAGGTTTATTTTGCTCTAAAAAAGAGACTAATTCAAACAAAAGGCTAATGTAGTAAATGGGAGCACCACAGTGGTTTTCTGTCAGCTGAAACATTTGTGACCATCAAAACAGGTCAATGAGTTACCACGACGTGTGTCCTTTTGCTAACTTGTGTCAGTAAGTGAAGCTCATGAATCTTCAGACTTCCTGCTGATTAGCACTTATTTCTTTAATTAAGCTAATTGTCTTAACTATAATGTTAGTTATTGTATAATGTCAAATATAGAGAGTGGAGAGAAGTCCAGGTGGCCATTTATTTAACGAGAATGGAAGCTGTGAAAATGTGTGTGCTACAGGACTCAGTGTTAACACCATCTGATGAGAAGGGGAAGTATTCTGAACTTTTATCAGATTCACAGGAAAAAGTAGTTTGGAAGGGACCTTCAATCAAAGCAAGAGTAACTTCAAAGTTACATCAGGTTGCTCATTCTAAACATAAATCAAAGAACATCCTAGAAAGTGAAGAAGCTTCACATAAGCTTTTTATGTTTGTCCCCTGATCCTGAGGAATCAGACTATTGCATTCATAAGGTCTTCGAAGCTTTTGGTCAGCTGCTTTATAATAAAAGAGTAAAATGCATAACAGACCCAAAATGTTACATGTTCCATTTCTGCTCCCACTGTTCCCTGGGTCTTTTAATCCTTGATGTGCTTCTGTATAACACAGTGTAAGTAACAAGAAAAGGCAGTAGTATTCTCACAGGGAAACTCAGGTATTTGAAATTAACCTGAGCCCCTTATGTTCTCCATGCGGAGAGCTTCTACAGAGTACCAGAGGTGAATTCCTGCCCTGAGTTGTCCTCTGGAACTTTCCATCTCTTCTGAGTAGAAGACAAATTTTCAGATTTAGGCCACTGTGAAAAATGTGCATGCCTCTCAGGGTGCCAGCTGATGTTACAACAGAATCCCAAAAGGCCGAGGTGGCTTTGCCATGCAGGAGGTCACGTATTTATAGCAAACATTCTGCATGTTGTCAGTGTTTATTCGTTTATGTATTAACTGAGTAATGTAAAGATTATTTGGGTACATATAAGAAATGTGTCCCATTGATATGAAAACTATGCAATCCCTTTACACACAGTGACCTGTTGGCTTGAGTTGATATGAATTAGTTTTCTCTCCCAAAAATCATCATTGCTTTATTCCTCTTGTTTTGTTGTTTTATTTTCAGATACTTATGAATTGTTAAAATATTCAGTCATTCTAACACGCTTTCCTATTCCAATGACTTTTTAGCTTGAGTCGGTGGTAAATGGAAGCATTTAATTAAAGAATCTTTCTCAGTTGTACACTCTTCATTTCAGGATATCTTTCTCTTCATTAGTCGATTTTGAAATAGATAAAGGAGCTCTTTACATTACTTGACTTTTCTACAAACCTGTCCTTCACATTAGAAGAGATGTCCTTCCGTTCCAAAATAACTAAGCTGGGATTTTCACGATGAGTGAATGTCAAGCATTGCCCTGGAAAGACAGAGACCTTACTGTCTGATTCCCTTGGTTCTTCTGCAACCTCTTTAAAAAGAGGTTCCAAAAGTAACTGCTGTTTGATGCAATGATTCAAGGAAATATTTTTTGTTTACTTACACTCTCTCAATGTTTCCTATACTTCTTGAATTGGCTCCCCCCTCCAAACTTATGTCATGAGAGAATAGTAAATACTTCAACTTAAAATTATTTTTTCCTTTCTATTCTTAGACATTTTTCTTTCTATTCTTAGACATGATGATTCAGCTCTTCCCTAGACCCATACTGACTGGCTGAGATTCAGATGAACTGGTTCCTATTCTCATTGCTTCATCTGTTCTTTTGGGAAACAAGAAGGAAACTTGTTTTATTTTGTTCTCTTCCCCTGAGTATTTCTTTAACAAGTATGTTGTCTTTCCTGTCATCACAGTTGCAATGCAAATCTGTCTATAGATTTAAATTCCATCTGTTGGTTTTTTGTTTGTTTGCTTTGTGGTTTTGTATTTTTTTGCTATACTGTTACCTTCAGGCAAAATGCAGATTTCCCAGCAATCAACAAATTCTATAAAGAGTTTTTAGTAAATTTTTTTGCCATTTGTATAACAAGTAAGTGACCACTTTTTGAATCTATTGCACACCTACCCCAGATAGAGAAAAGCTATGGATGAGGCTAGAAATTGTGCTTATCCTTTTCCATTTGATCTACTCTTCCCACTTTTGCAGCAATTGTGGGATAACCCGTGAGTAATTAGCTGTTTCTTTCAAGTGTAATGACGCTGACTGTCTCTGTTCATAGCCACGGATTGCACAGCACCTTTACGTGATATTAATTCCTCTTCCTCTAGGGTGAAAGAACTACAGTCATGCAGTTTAACAAGAAAAATGTTTAAATATAGCACGTTTTAATTGCTATCTGATGAGCATGAGTGAAAGAAATGTCTACAAAGTATCCATGATGCAAGTAAAAGTGGGTGATAAATATATTCTGTTTGCCCTAAGGTTGACTGACAGTAAACAAATCGTAGGATGCTGAAGGAGACCTTTCCTACATGTCCAGCTCCTGAGTTCTTGCTGTCAGATGAAGGGAATTTAAACCATTTTATTTCTCAAAGGGCTACTTCCCCACCGAAGGGCAAGAAAGGAGTCTATTTTGTACATGGAGGTTGGAGGATAATTGTTTTATTCCTTGAACTTCAACTAAGTTTGCAATTGATTAAATTGTATTTTACATTTCTTTATGCATAATATTTCACCCAAGGCTCCCCAAAGCTTTTTCTAATGCTTGAATGTATTCCAGCAGATAGATCAGCAAGAATAAGGGAGATTTTGTTCCCTAGTCTTGCACCACCAGATTTGCCAGATTCTGGGCTAGGCTACCTTGAATGTCCATGGAAGCCAGTGAGCCTTAGTTACTTGATCTTTATCTCTGAAAGAAATTCAAAATTCAGATTATAGCACTGATTCCATTCACTGTAATCACTGTAATCACTATAAATTATCCACAAGCATATGCCAAAGAACATTTTACTAGAAAAACTTATTTTATTTTCCTTATCACTACTTTAACACCGGAACTAACTTTTAAACTCTGATGTAACAATTACCGCTAGGAACTATAAGATAGTGGCTGGCATTTATAGTCTATGCAACGCTAAATGGAATAATATTTTTTGATTACTCCGAACTATATAAAGTAACTAACAATTGCTTATTAGCATACAGTTTGGTTTAAGGTAAAATGACTTAGAGACAGCTTTGTTCACTAGGCAAATTCAGAAACAAGGGCTGTTATTTATAGTGTGGTTCAGTGCAGCTATTTCTGTTCTCAATTACTTTTTTCTTTTCTGATTTGCCAGTTTGCAGTTAATCTGTAAAGCACTGCTATATGTAATCATTTTCTCCCTTTCAAAACACAGATACTATCAATTGCTTAAGTTCTTCTCACAGTGCTAGGGGAAAGAAATGTGATACTTTATCATTCCGAGTGCCATAAATAAACAGCATAAGATAGTGAAAAAGAGAACACCAGTACTTCTGGGTGTTGAAAAAAATTCAGAAACCACAAGATGCTTGTCTGCTATTACCGTCATTTTTTACTGTGTTCCCTAGTCTTTCCTTTTAATTTGATTATGCCTGAGATTGCTACAGGAAGTTAAGCATCTCTACCTTCAGTTTTCATTTATAGTCTGCAAATAGTAACAGTGCTCTGAAGCACTGCAGTAATTCTGAAATAGGAGTTTCTCTTTCTTTTTATCTTCATATATATTCCAAAGGATTGTATGGTGTTTTTCTCAAGCTGTTTTAAGAGATGTCTGCTAAGACCTTTGTCTCAGCCTTCCAGAACATTCTTAAACAGACAATGAAGGAACAGCATTAATATTACATACAGCATTAACATTGTAATATTCTACCCTGAGACAATATTTGGCAATATTTGGACTTAACATTTTTTGTTTAATTTCTTTTTCTAATAAGTTTTACCAATCAAGAAAAAGATAGAGTTTTATTTATGGGAAAACTTTCTTAAAGAGAAAAGCATTTATGCAATTTATTTCTCGGTTATTAAGCAGGATGAGCTTATTCAAATACTGTTCAATAAGAACATAGATCTTCTTTAAAATTAAGTTCTGGAAGGGTGACTGAAGAGCTCAAATTGACTCATATTAGGAACCTTGAGCACAGAAACAGGTAGATAAGGTTTTTGATTATTTTCCCTCCAGTGGTCATTATAAGCATGTCCAGAAGTCACAAATGTAATGTGACTGCTTTTGAGAAGATTTTTCAAATTTTCCACAGTTTTTTCATATATGTAATATGTTTCTCTGTATTTATTGGTGGACTTTTTGTTACCTTAAGCCTAATAGGGTGTACAGTAATTTTTCTTCCTCTTCGTCAGAATAGCTAGTGATGAAAAGTTCAGATACTCTGACATTTTTGTCAACTTCTAGTCTGTGAAATAGTCAGAATAAGTTATTTTCAACAACAACAAAAAAAGCCTGCAGAGTCAATATTATCAGCTCCTCCTTGTTTGTAATAGATTGTGAATGCATGCTTGTTTATACATATTTTATAATCACAAATAATTAGGTTGGATGGAATCTCCAAAGGCCTTCTAATACAATCTTTGCTCAAAGTAGGTCAAATCAGATCAGGTTGCCCTACGTGGTGTCCAATTAAATCTTAAACTTCTCTAAGTATCTAAATTACAAACTGTTAACTATTCCAGTGGTTAACAAACATGTTCCTTTCAATCTGATGAGAAAGACATGCAGGAAAAGAAAAAATCTCTATGGAGATGCCCAGAAAGTAAGCAAGTGTCATTTACTTTATTTGTTAGACATGAGTAGCAGTACACATTCCATTGTGAAAAACAGGCATCAATCAATTCAGAGAGCTCTGAAGGCATAAAGGGGAGAGTGACAAGAAAATAGCTGGCAAAAACTGGTTGTGAACTTATAGAAAACACTTTATAGGGAATAATAGCAACTGAACAATTCAGAGTGCTTGAGTACAGAAAGATAAGCATTGGGGTAGTTGGCATTAGTTCATCTGGGAAGATTTCTCTTACCTTTTGAATTTGCATTGAGTAGGGTTTCAAAATCTGCAACTCACTTACTAGCTCAGATTTGAGCTGTTCCATCTAAAAGTAGTCCAGAGTTTTTAACTTCAGACTAACTAACCTGAAGTGCGAAGAGAGGGTGACATCACAGCTCACTGGCTAAAATCAAATGAAATTATATGTGGCCCGGAGCTTGGAAGTAGGAGTGGAATTTAGCAAAGTCCTGGTGATTGGATTATGATTAGAGGAACATGAGATTGATCTTCTTTTTGGGGCCCACACATGTTTTGTTAGTGCTGTCATGAGTGCCAATTTATGGTTGTGGAAATAAAGTTGATTCTACACACTCCCACAGGACCAGAAGAGGGAGAAAGCAGCATGGGTAGGGACAGCAACGCCAACAGCCTTGTCAATAACACAGAGACTTTTTCTTTTTTTTTAACTTATTTTTATTTTCTCTCCAAACAGCCGAGAGGTAGATGTTGGCCTCCCAGCCCGTGCTATGATGGCAGTGGGATGATGGTCTAGAACTGCTGCAGGGGTCGCCTCTTGCGGTGCGGCAGTGAGACCTGGGGGCTGCTGCGGGTCTTCCTCTTCGGGGGGTGCCAGGGCCCCCCATACAAGTGGTCTCTGCCCTGGGCGGAAGGGCCCGCTGCTGCTGCCTGCCCTGGCTCCTCCTGAGGCTCCTCTGCTGAGGTCGCAGTGGTTGTGCTGGGGTGCCCAGGTCCCCCAGTAGAGCTGCCAAGCAGCTCCTCGGTTCCTGAGACAGGAAGATCCTGATGGGAGGCGCTGGGGCTGGGGCTGGCTGCAGGGCTGTCCTCCCGCCCTCCTGCAGCATGGCCGTCCTGGTGGTCCAGCTGGCGGTGGATCTCGGGGCCGTACAGGGCTGTGGCAGTGCTGATGAGGCGCTGTACAAAAGGGCATCATGTCACCGTTGGTGATCGGTTCCAGCTCCTGCACCAAGGCTGCCTGGTCGAGCCCATGCTGACAAAGGAAGTTCACAGTGGTCCACTGTCCCACTTGCACTTCCCACCAGTCATCGCTGGACATCTCCTGGATCTCTTCTTGCAGCTGGAGCAGGGGTGCGAGGTCTTCTGGATGTTCATCAAAAAAGGCAGCCCAGACCTCAGCTGGGAAGCTGTGCTCAGGTGGGATGAGCACCAGCTCTGCAGGCCCCTGCTCATCCTGCAGGCCATCATCTGAGTGTCCTGTGGGCTGCAGGATGGAACACTCAAGATAATCATCATCCGACCTCACTGAGTAGTGGATGGTGATTATTTTGTGCCCACATACGGCACAACTTGGCTTCTTCTTGGCCCATCAGACAGAACAGCCATAGCAAAGCCAGTGGTGGCAGGGGGTCACACAGGTGACATCCTCCCGACCTTGCCCACAGATGGGGCAGGTCCAGTTGGATGGCACGTCTATGGCCCTGGGCTCTGCGGTGGGCTGGGGAGAGCTGAGGTTGGGAAGCTGCTCCCCTCACTGGTGCTGCAGCAGGAAGAAGGTATTATAAACTACAAAAGAGGAAGAGAGATCACAGTCGCTTGCTGCCCCAGGGGCAGGCAGCAGTGATGCCCCAGTCTCTCTGCAAGAAACCGTCCCGGTCCCTGTTCCTCGCCAGCTGCTGCAGGGGCCATGTCCTGCACCACTCACCTCTGTTGCTGCAGGTGCATCCTGCGCGGCCCCAGCTGCATGAGCCAGGCAGGGCTGGGGGAAACACTGGTAATACTGTGGTATGGTGTCTCGCTCCAATTTATAGGAGGGAGATGAGGTTCTTTTAATGTATGTATACCCGACGTGAGATTAAGAAGCAACGGTTCAAATGTTGGTCCAACCAGTTTATTACAAGTCCTAATTAGGGAGATTGGGGAAGTGGAGGACGAATACTATTACTAATTAAGGTGATGGGGAAGGGAAGGCGGGCGATAGAAAAGATAGGAAAGCAGCAAGAATTGCATAAAGCGGGGATAGTCACCACCAGGATCCAGCAGAGGTCCCGTTGTTCTGTGGTCCGGGGCAGAGGCTCAGGGGAGGAGGGCAGCAGCAGCGTGGCCGGTCTCAGGCAGCAAGACGGTGCAGGTACCGGGTAGGTCCGGGGAGAAGCTGCGGTGCAAGTCCGGGAGAAAGCAGCAGGTCTCCGGTAGCAGGACCAGGAGAGTCCGTCAGCATGCAGATATTCCGTAGGGAGGAATCTGATGGCAGATACCTTTCTTCTTCGGGAGAGAGCAGCAGCAGCAGCATGGCTGGCCTTAGGAAGCAAGCAGGTAGAGCGCAGAGCAAGTCCAGGAGGGAGAGAGGCAGGTCGTGAGGCTTCTGTTGTCAGGAACCTTCCTTGTTCTTCTTCATGAGGAATTCTGTTGTCAGAAAACCTCCTTGGTCTTCATGAGGCATCTGTTGTCAGAAAACCTAAAAACCATGGTTGTTTGTCCTTCCTTTTATCCTCCTTTTTTCCTGCCTACCTGACATCCCTGGGTGCTTGGGCAAGAGTCATGTGCAGCACCTCCTGAGAGGGCCATCTCCTTCGAGATAAGCCCACACAAAAGAGTGCTTTCCAGCCATTTATCGGCTATTAATCTGCAGCTTATCGCTCTCTCGTTGCCCCTGGCCTTGTCCATCTGTGCTCCTCAGACAAAGGATTTCACAACCCAGGCCCAGGACCTGTCCATCAGTGTTCTCCAGACAAAAGACTTCTCAACCTCTGGCCAGGGCTTGCCTGGACTTGTTCATCAGTGTTCCTCAGCAAACTTTGAGGCAATGGTATAAAAAATAATAATCTCTTACAGATGGGCAGCAAGAACTGCTGCCAGTATGCCCACAAGCACAACCCAACCAATTTGTTCAGTGCTCCAAGTCTTGCAGCTATGCTCACCTAGAGTCCAGGCACGAGTGCACACTGGCCTCTGCTGGCACCCAAATCTATACAGCAAGGGCTACAGAGGTCACAGTCATCTCTCATTGACATCACAACCCCTTGGTCGGTGACCTCACAGTCCATGACTGCATGTATTGGGGCACCAGCCTGGGCCTCCATCACCCTCCCTCATTCCATGATTTTCCTTTGGAATGGTGGTATACTTGGGAAAATAAAAATTGTACTTTTTTCTACTGCACATGTAACTTGTAACCAACTTGTCATTTGTTAGTGCCACAAGATGACATGACAAAGCTAGACAGGTTCAATATGTAGCAATGGATGCTGTTGCGGCTGGCCTGAGGACCAGCTCCTCAAAGTCCCTGCCTGCCCGCACTGCATGGATGATGGACTGCATGCCTTGTTTGCAGAGCGGGCACTGGAGCCTGCTGCTAGTCCACCACTGGATGCAGTGGAAACAAAACTGATGGCTGCATGGCATGGGGTATGTCACACTGTCCCATTTCTCCAGACATATGGGGCAGTGGGTGTCTAAAGCCACTTCCATGCTTCCACCAGTTGCAGTGGGCATGGGGGAGTGGGAGATGATAATTTGCTCCCCAACACTGATGCTGTGGCAGCAGGTGTCACACTGGAAGAGGACAAGAGGCCCCATGGGCATAGACCGGCCTGGGGAGGGTCCCTCAAGAAGCATCCCCCCAGCTGCCAGCATGAGCCGTTGCCATGCTGCCTACCTGCACTGCTGCACACGACTCTCCACAATGTCTCAGTTGTCTGCTCCCAGCAGGGTCAGGGTAAAACACAAGTGGCTCTGAGACAGCCACTGAGAGCTGCGCTAGCAGCATCTAGAGCACGCTCCAGCTCCAAAGCTCGCCCTGTCCACACTCCAGTCCTCGCACACATGCTCGTTTGGAGGCCAGGCACTAACTGATCGGCTGGGCTGCTGCACCCCTGTTAAAACAGGGTGGGCTGAGCAGTCACAATCCATCACTCAGAGATGTCACAAACCATTGCTTGGCCATGTTGCCAGTCCTCACCTTCACTCAGGAACATCATCACCCGTCCCCCACAGTGATGCCACCATCCATTGCTTGGTCATCACAATGAATGGCCGCACCTGCTGCACATGTGCCAGCATCACTCCAGCCCCAGCATGCATTTCTGGGCTTTCCCCAGCAGCTCTATTTGTTCCATTCCTCTCCACATCTCATGTGTTTGGCATCAGTGTTTCACACCAATCACCAACTCCTGGGATATGTCTTCCCAAAGGCCCTATCGGGTTGCTCAGGCCGTGGCACGCAGCCCCAGGCATGTACAACCAGAAGGTTTATTCAATAAAAGGTCACTTCCCTCTGTCTCTTGGACTGGATGATTGTAGAGGTCTTTTCCCAGCCTTAATGATTCTATGATTCTATGCTACCCACATCCAAGGTCATTGCTGAGTTAACATTTCACTTCAGTGGAACATAAGGTCACGCTGGTGTGCCCGATGTTGACAGCACTCCTCTCCTTCATTTAAGTGTTTATTTTTTTGTATTCAATCTTAAGTGTACAGTAGTCTGGTCTTCTGAAAAGCCAGCAGATGCAGAAACAGCATACGGCTTCTAATTAGCTTAAACAGGGTAGCAAAAGAGGACTACATTTGATTAGAAAAGATAACTGGAATTACTAATAGGATTTCATTACTGAGACGCTGAGTAGCCACTGGGGCAACAGTCTGCACTTGTCAAAGCACCATGGAATTAACTGGCTACCAGTGAATTCGATGTGTGTATATACCTTGGCTGAAAATTGCCACCTACACATGAACACAGGGCAGTCACAGCTGGTTTTGTTCAGTAACTACACAGGTTTTACTTGCTACATACCCCGTACACTTTCATTACCAGGCCTACAGTGTTTACCTAATGCACGTCAGGGATTGCTATCCTGATCCTGCTCAGTTTGTGAAATGTGATGAAATAAAAGCCTAACATACCTAATGTGTAACTTCTGATCTTTTGCTGTTCAGCTGACATTGCCATGTCCCCACTAAGTGGATGAGGGGGTTCTCCCGACTTCCAGACTGAGGTGCCAGAAGGTTTATTAAAGGTCCACTTGCTACAGCTTTTCATTGCATTGAATAATATGTGATTGTTTCTCATTTTTCCTACGTTCGATGAACAGTCACTGTTGCCTCGTGTTATTTGGAGTTTTTCATTGAATAGATCTTAAAAACTGAAATTCAGATATCTCATTCAATGTGTAAATGAAGATTTTTTCCAGAAAAAATGGTAAATCTATCCTCCTGATGAAATATGGTGCGTTACATATAATTGCAATGTAATTTTTTGTGGCATTGTGTCCATGAGGCTTACCTTGAGAAGCTCACTTAGAGGCAAGAATGGTCTCTTTATCGAAAACAAATGTTGATACACTGGCGTATTTATTTAGCTTCAGAGTCTAGAGCTCTATGGAAATAACCTCCAGGGAGGTGGTGGAGTCGCCATCCATGGCAGTGTTCAAGAGGCATCTGTATGAGGAGCTATAAGATATGGTTTAATAGCTGTGGTAGTAACGGTGATGGGAGGACAGTTGGCCTAGATGATCTTGCAGGTCCTTTCCAACCTTGTGATTCTATGATTCTATGATCATGTACTGCAATTTCCCCCCAAAAATGGTGATGAGATCTGTGATTCCATAACATCCAAGTTCCTTCCACCAAGAGGAACACCATCAAAATCCATGCTACTAAGATCTCTTTTTTTCTTACATCTGTTGATAGAAGAACTGACATAGACCATAAGGAAGGCTGTGCCATAGCCCACATTCAGGAATTCAGTACCTTAGAGAAACAACTGGTACCAGTACAATGTTTAAAATAGTCAGACTCCCCAGCAGTAACATACCAGTGTCAAAGATATGGATAAGAGACACCAGATATATTAACTATGTATGCTCTGAATTAATTCCATTGTAGTTCTTTAGAAAAGTATGTGGTGAGTACTTTAAAACCATCCCTCGCTGTAACCACTTTGTTTCTTCCCAATTTAGTCTTCCTTTAGATTTTCCTATACATTATAAGACCCTTCCTTTTTTTTTTTTTCTTGCTTTCAAAATTTGAGATGTAAGACCCTTAGCATCTTTAAACTTAATATGGGATTCTCGTATTCAGCGTAAGCTCTGGGCAGCCTTCACTTTGCTCATCTTCATTTTACTTCCCACAGAAGCCACAGATACTCCCTGTATTTAATTTTGCTGCCTTGTTACTCTTAGCTGACTTTGCCTTATGGAATTTCCCCAAATCTATGGCTGCTTTTAAACATTTTAATTATACTTTTGTTTAGAACCTCAAAGACCTTTTGCACTCTGTTGCTTAATCTTCCAGCTGTCCATTGACACCCACAAAACTAGGAAGCCACGATGTCCAGTTCTATTTGTTTCCTGGTACATGCAATGTCTTACAGCATGCTCATATCAGTTACCATGGTACATTTGGCACAGAAAACCAATACTTCCCAGCTTCTTGAAGAAATTTATTCCCATAATGACAGTAAGTCAAAATTTCTTTTCTCCAAGCTATGTCCATTGCCTCTTGTTTAATCACTGCTTGCCTTCATGGAAAGTCTGGATGTATCATCTCTGTATCTTCCAATCAGGTAATTCCTTCCTTGCAACTCCATGAAGAAAGGCATTCATGAAATTTATCAATATTAATAATATGTACTGGTCACTTCTCACCACATTTAAGATGAATCATTCATTTCTGAAAACAATAATCTGCAGGGGAAAATGTATAAGATGCATAAGTTACAATTACGTCATCATATCACCAACTGACCTATTCACTCTCTGTTGTTCTATGCAGAAAAAAGAAGTAAGAAATTCACTAGAATTCATGAAGATTTCAGAAACAGAAGAATAAATTTAAATTAATTTGATGATATATTCCTAGAAAATAGTTTAGCCACTTTGATTTATAATAGAACTTTAGATGAAGAAAACAGTATCCTTCTAACAAAAAGCAGACAGACTGGTTCCTAATTACACTGTATGTTCCCAAGCCATGTAGTCTTTGGGGTTTTGTCTGTATTTTTTCTCTAGAAGAGACATCCATATAAAACAGCTGCAGCTCCAAAAGGACTTTGAGTGGTAAATTGATTTGATTGATTCAATTTTGATTACATACTGAAAACACATTTAGTTCAAGTTAAGCACATTAGCACACATAAGCCAGAATAAAATTCCAATTGCTTCTTTGTTATTCATTAATGGAACTTAATGACTCCAACAAAACATTAATGAAGAAAAAATATTGGCTTGCATAATTCATTTGGAAAAAATAATTAATTGTTGTATTAAGGGCAGCCTACTTCATACAGTAATTACTGCAGCTTCGGTAGGG
Source organism: Pavo muticus (assembly GCA_016647715.1). Taxonomy (NCBI): domain Eukaryota; kingdom Metazoa; phylum Chordata; class Aves; order Galliformes; family Phasianidae; genus Pavo; species Pavo muticus. The sequence continues at coordinate 569,061 of JACDJE010000157.1, read as the reverse complement.
AATTGGTTCACGATGTTTATTCTGCAAGCTGTTGTTTACTCCTTTGTTTTCTCACTGATTTCTTTATGCAGAATGTATATTTTTCTTGCAGAAGGAAATTAAAAATACTTTAAAATGATGATTATATCTAAGTATTTGCAGTTGATAGGGTGACTACATTTTTACACTCAGTCTGTTAACATGATATTTACTACAGTCAACACCTATTGGGAAGATGAGAAAATTTGTCCAGATATAGTATACTGTTAAGTCCGGAAAGACCTTTTTTGCAAAGGCTTATTTACCAGTTATGCTGGATGACAGAAATGGGCACATAGTCCAAGCTGTATTTTTCTAACATGTAGAAAATAACTTCCATGGCCATATTTTCTTCTTCATAAGTTCCATTAAGATATGCATGAAAACTTCTCATAAGATCTTAATATTAAGGCAAGGCAACAAAGAAACAGGGTGGTTTTTTTTAACTTTTTTTTTTCATAATGTTTGCCCACTACAAACATAAACTTTCATTCAATAGACCTGAAAATTTAGATAGGGCTGTATTTAAAATTAAAACAGCAGTTACTACAAGATTCAGGTAGTGAGAGTTGCAGTCCAGTGCCCCTTCCCTCACATATATTTTCATCCTATGCATTTTTTGGGTCTGGTGGAAACTAAATACAATATAGGTGTGACACTGGAGTGTTTTGTGGCTTTTGGTTTCGTTTGATCTGGGGGATGTTTTTTCTGTTTGTTTGAGGGGTTTTTTGGCTTCTAGCACTGAGAACTAGACAGTGATCAAGTTCTTTGTCCCTGGAAGTACACTCACATGGTCTGGAGTTTTCACATGGTTGTGTTTCCTTAGCATGGAAATCAGATCACCACAGGAAGGCGAAGAGGAGACTTTGAGGGGAAGTGCTGTGAGATTCCATCTATCCATGGATGGTTCCAGTATCCACCCCAACATAATTTAAACATAAGTGGTCCCAAAAATGCAAGCTAGGCTGTACCAAAGAAAATGCTGCACAGAAAATTTTATCTCCTTTTTATTCTGGGTTTAAGGTTAGACATGCAGATCCTCTTCCTTTATGTTCATAATTAATAAGTTTCAGAGGAAAGTATGAGACAAGAAACCATTCACAGAATCACAGAATCACAGGGGGTGGAGAGACCTCAAGAGACTGAATCCAACCACTCTGCTAAAGCATGTTCCCTACAATAGATTACACAGGTAGATATCCAGATGGGTCTTGAATATCTGCATAGAAGGAGACGCCACAACCTCTCTGGGCAACCTGTTCCAGTGCTCCATCACCCTTACTGTAAAGAAGTTCTTCTCATGTTAGCACAAAAACTTCCTATGCACAAGTTTTAGGCCATTACTCCTTGTCCTATTGCTATATACCACCAAGAAGAGCCTGGCCTCATCCATTTTTCTGCCTCTTCTCATTCTGTAGGGTGCTTTTCAGTGGGTCATAAAGACTGAGCTGAATGAGAACTCTCCTCCCAAGGTGAATACTTTGTGCTGTTTCTTTGTGCAATAGCTAGGTTTTGGGAGAAGGTGAACTCCTACACAGGGAGCATAATTGTGGGTCCCATTCTGTAGATAAGGCAAAGAGAAGCTCAGCATGTAATTCCTACATGCACAATAAGCTCCGTTCTTTACTGGTGCTAACCGTCAACTGACAAAATTAATTTAAATTTTAAGTAAAACCAAAAATAAAAGTGATTTTGAGCTAAATAGCAGTTGATATCATTATTGACAGCAAAAAATGAAGTTCATCAGGAGGGATACAGATGACTAGAGCCATTTGAGTACGTGTCACTTACCTAACAATTGACAGCCAGCAGAAAAAAAAAATGAAGGAAAAGAATGAAAGGAAAGGACTTCTTTTAGTTGTTTCCCCAAGAGGAGCAGGGCTTTTGTTTTGTAATTTTTTCCCTTATCTAGAAAATAAATGTTTTTTACCATTGTTGAGCGAGAAGGAAATGTGTGAGTAACATTACAGACTTCTAACCAGTTTCCCAGAAGAGTCGGTTCATTGAGCACTCTGCAGGCTCTAGATGTAAAGAGGAACCATATGTTACCATATTGATGAAACTGTGCAAAATAAATAAATCAGAGTTTTGTTCTGTAGTTGGCTTCTCATTGCTGCATAGAAATTGGGTGGTTTAGATTTATTTATTTATTTATTTATTTATTGGATGAACAGTGTTTGTTTATGTAATTACTGCTTTAATAGAAATGCAAAAGCTTCTTGTACCTCTTTTGTCATTTTGATCATGGGGCATGCACCATTTATGTCTTGGGTTGTCTATTTTCCCATTTAAATTAATTTAGAAACTCCTATTGCGTAACCAGCAATGAAAATACCAGACTACAGAAGATATGACCCAAAGCTGTCTGTGATTTATGTAATCTTCTCATTACATTTAGTGGGATTTGCATTAAAATCTTCACTTATCAATACTCATGAAACATAGCAGAATAGAAAAGAGATACTGGAGATAAATTGTTAAAATTCTCTAGAAATAGTTTTCTGAGGCACCTAGCTTCTTACAAATGCAAAGTTGTCTTGTTTTACTGCTGAAGCACGAGACAAAATACAGTAGGTTTGAGGGGATTCGGGAGGAATTCTTCCAGTTTCTCCTGTGTTAATAGTGAAATGGATATATTGTTTATACAGACTGAGGTAGAGAGTGAAACTTTACTAGCAAATAAAGACAGGCATTTCCTTTAAGGTGACAAAGAAGCAGTTAATAGAAGACATATTTTCATTAGCTTCTGGTCATTAGTAAATGGGATTTTTTCCAGTGAAGCTAAGAACAATTTGCAATATCAAACACTCAGTCGTCTCTGATTTTTTCTGACTGACAAGAGTTGACCTGCATGACAGGGTGAAATTTCTACTTCTGGAAGCAAAAGATCGGTAAAACTGGTAAAGATTCAAAAGAAAACTGAAAGGCACTAACAGGGGATTCTTGTCTTCAGTCTCTCCTGACAGGTAATACCACAGCTGCCTGCAGCAAAAAGGAGAGGAAAGAAATAGTGGAAAACAGATGAAAGATTTTTTTCGTTTTCCATGAGTGAACACTTACTACACCACACGATGGCAGCACAGGCTGAAAAAAATCAAAGCCGTGATGCCCTGTAACAGGGGTAAGCAGACAGGATAACTTAACTTCGAATCTTCAACCTTGCAAACGTTGCTGTTTTTTTGCAAAGCACAAACCTAACCTTTTCCTGTACACTATTCAAGTCTACTGAGAGCAGTTTTCCAATAAAGACCTTAATCTTGAGATCCTATAGATATTTCTGCTTAGAAGTACAAAGAGTTATATTTTTTTAGTGACCATCTTCTATTTTCCTGCAGCCCTCAGTTTTCCTTACTTTCTTTAAACTTTAATTCCTTTAGCTCAAGATGCACTTGCAGCACTCTGGGATCTGCTCCACCTACACAAGCTTGAGGTTATGGTTTAGCAGGGCAGAGCTCACTTGCAGGCAAAGACAGTTCTTAAGAGAAATCTTTACTTTCTACATGCAGCTGCTTCTGGAATCAGTCCTTCCAAAAGAAGGAAAACAGGCTGTAAGGAGGGAAGGCTTTTAACATTTGTTTTGTTTCTGGGTTTCCTGTAAACCCAAGCTTAATTCTGAATATCCAACCCCATGCTCCTTTCTCATATGTGGATGATTAAGAAGTATACAGCAGACAAACTATAAATTGAACTATCAAAACAATAATCTTTGCAAATATTAAAAAAAAAAAAACAAACAAGTCTAGAAATGAAAAATGACACATCATTTTATCTGAATATGGGATGCTTTTGCCTTTTCATTCTATCTAGTTCTAACATGATTTGTGGATTTTTGCAGTTTAAGAGTTACCGTAGTGTGTGCTTAGTATTTGGCATGTTTGCAGTACAAAAAAAAAAAAAAAAAAAAAAAAAAGCAGTTTGGGGTTGGAGCCGGCGCCTTTGAAACTCTTGTTTTACGTCGTTTGCTGCCATCCTGAGGCCGATTCTTGCAGCACATATTAACGGTACAAACCGGCCAAATTCAAAGTGCCGCACTTCACTGCTCAGTGAAGTATAACCCTGGATCACTATTTGAATCTGCTTAAAATCATTGCAATTTCGGAAGTAGCTCAAGATAGCCTTTAATGTCATTCCAAGCAGGTAATTCAAATATTGTTTTTAATAAACACACTATCTTCTGTTATATTTTTTGCTCGAAGACAAAAATTCCTACTTCATCTCTAAATAAGTATAGTTCTGCCCAGTACAATTATTCTTTGACTTTTGTGAATTGTAGATAATCTGTCTGCAAGTGGTGCACAACCTGTCTTTGAGTCCTAAACGTTGTTCTAGAAACTGAGGTATGATTATGTAATGTAGTTTTCATAGCTGCACACTATTTCTAATGTATGGTCATAAAAAATAATACCTGAAATGAAACTTTATATTAAAGTTATGCAATAAAATACAGAGAGAATATATATATACTTTATAACACAGAGGATTATTCAAAAGCTTAAATACTTAACTGGGCTAATGAGAATCTCTGTAGGTTCTTTCCTCTGTGAATCCATACACAGCATTTTTCCTCATCTCCTATCACTGAGCTGTGGAGAGCGCTGAATCTATTTAGCTTTGTCTTTTTGTGTGTGGAAATGTTTATATAGGTACTTATTCATGCACCTGTTCTACTTTCTTCCCTTTTTTCCCCTTCTTTCTCAAGTATGCCAGTTAAGAATTTTGCTGAGCAGAAACAGAGTGCCACAGATTTGTAGCCCGTGAAGTCAGAACTGGTGTACAATTGGTTGGAAGATGGGATTTGCTGCTCTGGTTCAACCATGGATGCCTCTCAGTCAGGCAGATCCTCTGCTTTGGCCTGGTAGGTAGGCTGGTAGTCAGAAATGTCAGCTAAGTCTTGTTGTAAGCTAGACTAGTAATTGATTTAGTCCTCTATCATGTGGCTAAAATTGACTAGAAATTTCTTAACTGAGAAAGCATAAAACTCCTGGATATTAGTTACGAAACTGCTTGCTTTCAACTAGTGTTGATCTTATGGTCTGAAACAGAATAGTTTTAGCTTTTGCCTCTGCCATCCTCTGTAATCTAGTTGCATTGCTTTTTTCTCTGTGTAAAATATTAAATGCCCTAAAATTATTTCTATGAGAGATGACCTGTCTTCATGCAGCCTGCTGCAAAATGTAGCATCGGTGGGGACATTCAGGATGGAGCTCCACTGACAAAAAGGTCAGGAAGGAGTGTCAGGATGTACACTCAAGGTGGACCCAAGTTTCCCAAGCCCTCTTTCAAACTGAAATAGCTGCTATTAGGACCTTTGAGAAACACTGAAATGCTCAGCAGAGCATCTTGCCAGGGAGAGGGAAATATAGGAGTAGGAGACTCGGGGGCAGGAGAAGGAAAACTTCCAAACTCTCCATATTTGCTGATGTAGGGTGTATTGAGCTGTAAAGCTGATTCTGTGCCTTTAAGTTATGACTTGAAGTTTAACAAAGAATGCATGCAGAACATAGGTAGATGCCCTTTTTAGCACTTCTACTCACATGAATACATTAAGTATAGAATTTTAGTTGTTTCTTCAGGAGTTTCTATGGGAAACATCGAAGGACTAGGTCTAGGGGAAATCAGCTCAGGAAATAAAACATCCTCTTTAAGCACAAATTGGTACAAGTCTTTTTTATGTCTAAATAAATGCAACTATATTATCATTAATAATGAATTTTTTTTCTTCAAAGCAGATCTCTGGTTTGATCCAACTCTTGCCTGTAAAATATCTCCTAGATTATCAATTGAGAAGTGAGCTTGGAGGAAAACAGCTAGTAACAGATCTGTGAGAATATTATAATTAAAATACTAATGGCTTGAAACCTCTATAATTATAAAAATCAATGCAATAATGAAACTTGATTTTCTCATATAAGTATTAGGAAAAGAGGAAAAATACAAATGAGCTGGAAACACAGAAAACTTTCATCCCTTTACAATAACATGAAATAAATTAAGAAATATGAAGTCTGTGAATATTTAAATGTTTTTTTCTTTCTCGGAAAAAAAGTTGTGGAAAAATTTTCCATTGTAAGATCAATGCAATTTTCTATACTCTTACGAATACACAAGAAAAACAGCATAAAATATATCCTCATATGATAAAAATCAGGTGGGATACTGCCCCACCGTTACACCTGTGGAAAACAAAAGACACAGCTGTGTTCAGCAGTACTGTGTATCTGATAACACTGTCTTTCACCTTTCAATCAATTTTTTATTCATTTACTTCTATAGAATATACACTCTGTAGTGTAGACTGGTTTTGTTTGTAATCTTCTCATATAGACACAGTGAATATCCATCTTATCAGCATTACTCTTACCTGAACTAACGTAAGACACTAGAGGCTTTGCCTACAAGTCTGGTACCAATCTTCTCCAGCATATACCACTATGAAACATTTTTTTACTTCCAACCTTTATTCCAGTGATGTCAATTCCTTCCCTAATGTTTTCCATGTAAATAGAATAGTTCAGACCTATACTTCGACAAAAGACATTGTCTCAGCCATTAAAAAAATAATAATTAAAAAAAAAAAATTGAATAGTTTGCATGTAAATGTTAAAATGGGGAATTGGACAAAGAGATCTGTCTGTGTGTACTTCACATTATTATCAGCTACTTATTCAGCTATATGAGAACAGGATGGGTAGCTGAAGGAAGAGGAAACTAAGTAAGCAATTGTTCCCGGTTAAGACAATAGGTTTAGAAGTTAAGAGTCACTTAAATTGCTATTTGAAATGAACTCCAGAATAACAAGCCATCTAAGAACAACCTGCCCTGTGGTAGTACTGACTGCTTATACTAGGGTGACTACAACATTATTAGTCCCCTAGTATTTTAAGTCCTTGAGTTTCTCTCCATGTGAGTTCTCTGCCTAGACAGAAAAGCCATCAAATGGTTTATCCCAGAGATGAAATGAGAACTTGAACTTTGAGGGTATTAGTGGAGACTGGGAGATTTCAGAAGAGCCTGACATGTCTTGTAATGCACCTCTTTCAAGAAGACCTGTAGAATATGTCTATATTCCATGTTAAAGTGTTAGAATAGTTATTTGCAACACCTTAATTCTGTTCTCTATAGAGACCATCTGTGCACTAAGGCTGAAATGACCTCCTGTACAGAGCTGGTTTTGGCTTTAAAAAAAATCTCTCACTTCCCACAAGATAAATGTTTTTTTGTTTGTTTTTTTCTTTCTTTTTTCTTGTCTTTGCAAACTGTATCCATTTCTTCCTTTTCATAAGGTTTAACTGTTCTTACCCCAGGGAAGAATTTGCTACCAAGACACTTTTGTTTCTGGGAGACCTTAACCTGTTCTTTAATCTGCTTAAGCAGAGATTCTCTTGGCAGGAAAAAGATAGCATAAAAAGACCGATAGGGTATTAACTCATTTTATCTGCAACTTTGGTGGGCCCAGATTATTCAGGCATTCCTTACTCATGAGCTTTATCATCATCCCAGTTGTTACTCTACTTTTGAGGTAGTGGCCCACCCACAGGGTCTAGTAAGTCTTCTCAGCTGTCTCTCTGGGTTTCGTGAGTGCTGTAGACAACATTCTGCACTGCTTTTAGGGAAAAAATGTGTGGAGGGACAACTTTTTATATTTGTTCCTACTGAAGAGCAAATAAAACTCAGTGGAGTTCATGAATATCTTGACAGTTGGTTACAAGGAAAGGGAAGAGGGGACAGAAAAAGAACTCAGAGCATGCTAAGTGATTCATAAGGAATTACAGTGCAAGCTAATAGTCTATTATGTTACTAATGAAAGTCAGTTTATCTTCTTTTGGCAGTTTTTTTTAATTGTAATAAATGAATGTGACTGTTTCCATTCATTAATTCAGAGAATGAGAAAGAGGTAAACATAATTTGACAGAAGTGCCTCTTCCTTGCAAGAAGTATTCTTACTCTATTCTTATTGTTTTTTTTTCATAAAACCATGACACTTCTGTATTTATTGTTCAGGGAGGAGTAGGATTTGAAAGAGAGAAAAACTGATTTAATATCATTTGTGATCTGTGTTTTAATCCCTGATGGTTTGTTCCAAAGTGATTTTGTCATCGTAAGGCTTCTGGAGCAAGTATTCATTCTGTGGTACCACACAGTACATAATAAATTGAGATTGTTCCAGTGATGGGCATATGTGTAGCGTTGCATGCAATTACTTCCGGGTTGCATTGTAAAGGAGTTTTTGACTAAAAAAAAAAAGCCAAGTCTCTTAGAACTAGCGGTGTTTATGAGATACTTTAGGAATTAACACAGGGATTAAACAGGCTTTAAACACTGTTAAAAATACACAGACCTCCTTTATAGATTTAATGTAGACATTCTCAGTTATAGAGTTAGTAAATCGCTCCAAGGAGCTTTTGCCCTGGTGATGCATTTTCATTATTGCTTTAATATGCAACTAAAGTTTAAAGGAATCCTGTAAAAAGTTTTGTTAATTATCAATTTGCATTAGCCTCCTGGTCTTATTGTTGCTAGCAGCTTCTATTAGTGTATGTTTTAATTCAGCTTTTTGTTAAAGATTAATGATTTCTTTGGCTTATAGTGAAAAAATAAGAGAGTGATTCCACAAAGGAGTATTGGCTAAAAGGGCAATGAACTCAATATATGAGCTACATCACAGCCTGTGGATTGTATATAAAAAAAATCCAGGTTTACCTGTAGTGTTACCCTGCACTGGTTCCCTCGCTAAACATTTTTCTTTCCATATTACTTATGACATAATTAGATAGTTATGCATTCTTCTGCCTTCAGCCACATATTACTTGATTTCTGAAGGGCCATTTCTTTCTCTTAGGCTGAGATTCCTAGCTGCAGAAATGAAACAAAAGCTACGATACGGTTTTGAGTAGACCTCAGACAAATGAGGTATTTACCACCTTCAAGTATCCCATTGCTACACATCATTATCATAAAACAAAGCTATTTCTCCTGCTAGCGTATAGAACTAAAGTGATTTCTTCATGCTATCCACATACTTTTCTTAACCTTTTATTGACTTTTCCTGAAAGACTTTTCCTTTTCAGGCTAGTGTATTTCCTCAGCCATCCCAGCAGAGATCAGTAAGACGATGTCAGCATAAAAGACATCCCTGTCATAAGACCCAGTTTCTCACATCAGCGCCTTCTCCTGTAATATCTCTCCAAATTATTTAAGTGAATCTGTTACAAATGGAACTGCAGATGTCTCCAGATGTTTTCTCCACCTTTTCTTCTAATGTTTTTCGTCAAAGCAGCCTGTGATGGTGGGAACAGTGCAATGGCTATGAGTCAGTTTCAAGTTACAGCCCAGCAATATAATTTGCTTTCAGAAAGCAATAGCACAGATGTAAAAGTGGCATAAGTGACATTAGGTGTCTGGAGAATTTCCAGCTGTTAAAAGGAATTTCTTTCTCTGTTATTTATTATAGCTGCAAGCTGAGGTAAACATCTTAAATGTTTTCTTAACTTCTAAGAGTTCTTGATGCAAAATGTTAGAGCAATACTAATGTACCTTAAGATCATACAGTTTATACGATGTTCCTGTTGCAGTGTGCTACCTTTTCTGTATCTGATATTGGGACAAGCTTGGACTAAATAGTGGAATGAATAGAATGTGGGGGCAATATATTAGAAATCTAACCTAGATTACAACTATGAGTGTAAATATCTCTCTAGCACTATCACGGAGCATAAACTAGTAAATCTCTCCGGATTCATAGACAGCTTGCTGTTATTTCAACAGGCTTTGGGACTTAATTTCACTGCCCATCCTCCTCCCTGTCCAACCCTGCACCCTGCTTTGACTCCCTATAAAAAATTCCCCTTCTTCTCCAAACTTCTGGAGTCAGGTGATCTCTCAAAACTCCCATGATGATGCAGATCCTTTATTCTTCTTTTCAGGTGACCACAAGATGACAAAATCACACTTGAATGCTATGCTGGTTACAGTAAGGCATTACAGAGTAAAGTCTGAACACCTGTTTTTGCTTTGCACAGGTGAACAGCTGGTTTGAAATGGATCCAGCTAAGGTGGATTTCCTCATCAGAACAGTACATTTCACAAGTGGAATGATGTGACACGAGCATACTCACATCATATCATACATTTCTAATTGTTTGCTTCCCTGAATTACAGAAACAGAGTTATTCAGACACCTGATTCTGATGGTCTATTTCCACTGTTGTGTTCTGGTGCCTTGGGAGCATGATTGTTCCTTAGACACCAGCTAACTAGAAACGATTTATCTGGAAATTCAATTTGACTTCAGTCCACATCTCATGAGAAGAAAACAGAAGAAGAAGAAGAAAAAAAGAAGAAAAAGGAGCATTCTTTATGATTGCTAATAATGAAGTTTTGATTTTGAGAATTTCTCAATATCTGTATTATTAGATAGAGGCATAACTTCTGGGGTGCAAAAAATCCGCCACATTTGATATGATGTTGTGGATAATTTCAGCCAACAGGCTTGCTGCTTCCCTAATTCAAGTACCATCACCTCAAATATATGAGATTTACTGCTTTGTCAAGTTTTTCTCAAGAAAAAGAGACAAAAAATAATTTATTGTACTGACTTTCAGTGATACCATTTAGATGCATCATTCTACCTTTCTCTCTGTACGTGGTGAGTTATAGTGTTGTTTCTCATAATTCTGTCCATGTAGGAAAAGAAAAAAAATAAAGTGGCCTTTTTATATGATTCTTTTTTCTTCTTCTCTTTATAAATGATCAAACATCCTGCAATATTTGATGGCTTTCCTTTGTTCTTAATGTGAATACTTCAACAAATGAAATGCTCCTTGTTGTCTTTTATAACATTTAATTTAATAGTTTTTAGCTACAGTTCTTCATGCCAACTTAAAAGAACTACCTTTAAAGACTCTGTGAACTTGAAATACGTTATATAAATGTTATCCATTGTATTTAGTGTTTAATTGCAGATGTATATCACAGAACTGGGGCCTAATTAAATTGATGTATCTTCATTTGCTTAGGTTTTAACATCTGGATTATCAATTAAATTAGTTTATGTTGCTTAACATAATTATTTCTAGGAGTGATAGGTGCTAAATTAATAAATACTGGATAGCAGCCATTTATGGTGCAGTACAGGCTAACAGACTATCAGTAGCAAAATCTGACACAAAGCTTAAGTCTCGTTCAAGAATACAAAGACTAGGAAATAGAGTTTCAGGTGTAGCAACCTGCATATAAATTCGGAAAAGAATGCATAGAAAAATCCTAATTATTCTTCTGCAAAATGGCATCTGACATAGAAGTGCACATGGAACAAAGGTATGTCACTGAATTCCTCCATGAGGAAAAAATGGCACCCACTGACATTCATCAATGCTTGCTGAACATTCCTGGAGACCAAACAGTGAATGTGAGGGCAGGTGGGTGATGCGTTTCACAGCATTGGTAACAGTGATGTAAAAGACAAGCCCTGTCCCAGACAGCCATTCATATTTTTACTTGCAGGCTCTTGTTCATCACTGATGAATATGCATAGCTAATGGTGGCAAATATGTTGAAAAATAGTGTTATGTAGCGGAGAATTTGCTCTAGTAAATAATATAATAATAATAATAATATATGTTGTATTCTGTATCTGTTGTAGTTTCCATGAAAATAATTAGGAGGCATTACTTTCAGAGCAAACTATGTATAAATCTATTTAACAGAGTACTATTTATTTGTACAAAAATTAAAAGGACATACTGGTCCTCTTTTCAGGAGGTTCCTTCGTAAATAATACAGATTGTGTAGCTTAATTAAATGTCAAATCTAACATTTTCCATATGATGAAACATGTATAGACACAAGGAGCTATGGAAAATATTTTCCAGTACTTTACAGTTCAATGTGTACTTTTTCTGCTTCAGACTGAATTATTAAGGCCTATATCAACAGGAAGGTGTATTTAATTAGGTTATTTTCATTTCTCAGGTTACCACAGAGATTCATGGTACTACAAAAGGAGCTGTTATTTATTTCTCTGGTAATATCTTTGTGTGGTGTTGTAATGATCTCTTATTGTATTCTAGTGTGACCTGTATTTAATCCATTCAACCTTGTGTCCCTCCAGAAAAGGAAAGAATGGTTGATATTTTCTTCTTGTGGTCATTTATTATTAAACAGCAACTTAAAAAGCCTTGACTATGCCTTAATGTAGTGATTAGAGTAATGTAAATTTTGCACCTTTACTTATAGGAATTACTTGCATGTGAGAGTAGTACAAATACAAAACTTTGTATATGAACAGTCATAACACAGTCTACTCCCTTTCCTTAAATCCCACAGTTTTTTCTGCTTTTTATAAAACTAAGAATGTCATTTTTAATAGGTTTCAGAAATAGCTAGGCTTCAGTAATGGTACACAAAATAATGTTTGAGTTTTGTAAGTTGCCTTGGGGTCCCATAAATGAAAAACATTAAAAATGTCAGATTCTAATAGCTATTTGGTATTCCAAGAGTAATAGGACTTTAATTAATATTTGTACAATATTGTTCTGTGTAAAACATTTTCTAATTTTCTTTTTTCATCTTAGTTTCTTCTTAAAAATAGTGTTAAAATGTGTTTGTTAGGGATTCTCCTACCCTTCTTCACCCCAAGGCACTATTAAAATTGCCCATTAGAGAAACAGTAATATCCTATGTGATCTATTAGTCAGCAGAAGAAATGGCCAGCTGTGATCAGATTAGAGACACTCCATGAAGAAATGCCATTGAGATGCAAACAGGATTTTTTTTAGTTACAATTAGAAGAACTGCAATGTAATATAATAATGTGTAATTACTACAAATAATTATTTTTTAAAAAAAGAAGTTTGCATATCTGGATAATTATAATATTACTATGATTGATAGAAAATATGTTAATATAGTAGCTCTGAAATATATTCCAGAATCCTTTGAAGATACATGCATACTTTTTGTCTGTAAGACTTTTGTCTAGACTAGAAGGGGAGGCATTAAAATGTTATAAATATATTTTAATTGAGAGCTGTTTCTAACATGATAAATGTTGAAACCTTCTAAAGCAATTTGGTTGTCTACTTTTTATAGATGAAAGAGATCATTCATTTTGCCCACCATGGTGTGCAAAATGAAAATGTTAGGATTCATGGTCACTGTTAACCTTTTCAGAAGAAGTGAAGGTTGACAACCCAGGAAGTTCTGCTTTGCACAAATATGGAGGTTGAGAACTCCTTGGTACCGATGGTGTAAAACTATTGTTTGAGTCCATGAACAGGCACAGTTAGGTGGTCTCCAGAATACTTGCCAAGAGTGACTTTGTAAATTAGGCCCTGGAATTCAATGCTGAGTGGTAGAGTAAAATTGCCTTCTTTCATATGTGAGAATGCTAAGAGATCTCTAAGATCATAGCTTGTTATGAATGAATAATTACTCAAATTGAAGCCTAAGTAAACCATAGATAATCTATAATTTATATGCTCATACCACAGAATAATGTGTGATTTTGATGTTTAAGATGGGCGTGTGCCTGTGAAGAGGTGAGTGGCAGCTGTAAAACTGAACATAATTTACCACTGAATCCATGAGGCAGGTGAGGTTCCAGCAACCTTAGGGCAAAACAACCTACATTATTTAGTCTCTGAAAAAAGGCCTTTGTTCATAGCTGACAGCAGAACTGACAGCTATTGGATTTGTGGTGGAATCTGTGATCTGCAACAAGTGAATGAGCTCCTGATGCTTTACCCTCCTATCCTTGATGCAAATTCACGGGAAATCAGCCCAAGAGGTGAATGCTGCAAGTCTCAAAGGTCAAAAAACTTAGAGAAATACTTACAGCTTGCCCTTGCCTGCATTTTTATTTTGGATCATAGAATCACAGAACCATTAAGGTTGGAAAGACCACTAAGATCATCTAGTCCAACCATCAGCCCATGTCTGTGACTGCTTTAAACCATGTCACTCAGTGAGATATTCACCATTTTCTTGAAAACATCTACAGAAGGGACTCCACTGCCTCCCTGGGCAGTCTGTTCCAATACCTCACCACTCTCTGAGAAGAAATTTTTTTTAATAACCAAGCCAAACCTCCCCTGGTGCAACTTGAAACAATTGCCTCTTTCAAGATGACAGTGAAGTCTGTGCTGTCCATCCTGCTTCACTTTTCCTGTGAAACTCAAGAGTTATTATTTAGCTCCAAGGGCTGTTTTTCACGGTGTTTCTTTTACTTCTAGTCTTTGCTTCCTCTGATAGCTACTGTAGAACAGTAATATTTTTCATAAATATCATAAATCATTGGAGAATGCAGTTGATAGGAAGAGCAATGAAAAAAAATTGTGATACAGCAGCTCCGTTTGCATTGCAAAGAGTAGAGAAGAGTAGGAACAGGCGTGTACAGCAAACCAATTGATGCTGATGACCCAGTGTATAATCTGCATGTGTTTTGAGGGAGTTTATACTGAAATGTGTCTATGCTGATCCAATGGGCTGTGTGTTCCTGTGTGTCTCACTCTCCAACCTAAGCAGCAAAAATAGGATGATGAAAAGGAAGATACAATAGAAGAACAAAGCTCTTTCACAAGCATGAAACAGATTATGTTGATGACATGTAGCTAAGCAAGTTAAAATAAAGATCCACGCCTCTGTTTCTGAACTCCTCCTTCCAGGCTTTCACTGATCACTTATGGAGTTTGGTGTTCTGTAATACCAATTCCCTTTGAAGAGTTTAATCTTCCTTATAGTTTAATCTTCCTTTCAAATATCATTTTCTGATTACTGTGCTGGCCCAATTGCTTGACAGGGCTTTGTATTTTAATGTTACTTTCCAGGAGAGTTAAACTAAGGAGTCTTTCCTCTTTTGTCAAAATAGCTTTACTGAGTGTCTCATATGGCAGGAGTCAGCTTTACTTGCTCAATATCTCCCTTCTACTATTACATTTATGTTTGAGCTTGCCCATGCCTGAGTCATTGTTGAGAAAAATGTTGCAATCGTTGTTCTTTGAGAATTGTTATTGTCATCCTCATTTTGATGAGAATCAATTAAACCTTGTTGGTAAGACATGTTTGGACAGTAGGAGACTGCCCTGTAGAAGAATAGCATTCAGTAAAGGTGATAATAATTCACATCAAGCAAGAAACCTCATGAACAGCTTTGTGAAGTTCAGTCTCCTTCTAAAAACAGGTTGCATTACTAAAATAGAGACAGAGAAGTACCTAAGATATTTGTACATCTTCTGATGGTGGAAGAAATATTTTTAAATTTTCTTTTCTCTACTCTGCTCTACCTTTTTATTTTTTCCAATTTTTTTTTTTTTTTTTTTTTTTTTATTTTTTATTGCTCGACAAGGAATTTTAGCATTTTGAAGGGCTTGCTGGAATATATGTTTTCTGATCATTCTGTCAGTCTTTCTTTGTCCAGTGTTTGCTTGGAATGGAAAGTGGAGTCTCCTGAAAATCTCAAAAATGAGCAAATTGGAAATACTGCTTTGAGAAATTGAAAATGTTTATTTCAGAACACCAAGAATATTATATTCCTTCTGCAAATGTGAGGAATTACCTTCTAAAGGCATTTTAATTGTAATGATATTTTACATAAGCTCAAGACTGTGGACGGTGTAATATTGTTTGTTTTTTTAAATTTGCTTTGAAAGTTGCATGGAACAACTCATATTCACATGGCTATTACCTACATTTAAGCTAACCAGTTCTGATATGTGTCTTCTGCCTTGATGTTAACTACTTTTCATATTCTCTTCATTCTTAGTATGATGCTATCAGTTGTCCCAGATTCTGCACCTACTATGTCATCAGAAGTTTTCTGTGCTTCCCTTTTAATATGTATACCAGTTCTTACAGAGCCACAGACTTACAAGTTGATCCAGACAAACAAATCCTATTTTCCTTGTGTATTTGAGTTTCATAGCCTGAGGTGCATATGACCTTGACTTAAATGCTATCAACAATTTGTCACTCGGTGATTTTATACTATTAAACCTGTTTGTATTGTGCTTTTATTGCAAAATACCTGTCTTTCTGTGTGGAGTATTGCAGATAAATATGGTAGCTATTGATGAAGGCAACTAGAAAATATTAACTCATGTAGCCTCTCTACATTAGTGAAATATAATAATCCCATGAAGAACTGGTCCTCTCCTGGAGACCAGTGACAAGCAGTGTTCATAAGATATTGAGAGCATCACAGTTTAATATCTTTGTCAATGGCATGGACAGTGGGATTGAATGCACCCTCAGCAAGCTGTGTAATGCATTCTACATGCTGGAGGGAAGGGCTGACATCCAGAGAGACCTTGAAAAACATAAGAGTTTGGAACCTCATTAAGTTCAACAGGTGAAGTGCAAGGTCCTTCACTTCGACTGGGGCAATCTCAAGTATGAATACAGGCTGGGCAAAGAGTGCACTGAGAACAGCCCTGACGAGAAGGACTTGGGAATGTTGGTTGTTGATGAATTGGATGTGAGCCAATATTGTATGCTTGCAGTCCAGAAAGCCAACTGTATCTTGGGCTGCATCAAAAGAAGTGTGACTAGCAGGGCAAGGGACATGATTGTCTCCCTCTACTCCACTCTCATGAGACTCCACCTGCAGTACTGTGTTCAGCTCTGGAGCTCATAGCATAAGTAGGACATAAGCCTGATGGACCAAATCCAGAAGAGGACCACAAGAATGATCAGAGGGCTGGAGATATGAAAACAGGCTGAAAGAACTGAGGTTGTTTGGAGAAGAAAAAAGCTTGGAGAAGAAGAGGCTCCAAGGAGACCCTCGGAGCAGATTCTCAGAAACAATAGGGAGCCTACAAGAAAATTGGAGAGGGACTCTTTATAAGGGATTGTAGGCATAGGACAAAGGGTAAGGGCTTTAGTTTAATGGCTTTAAACTAAAAGAGGATAGATTTACATAAGCTATTAGGAAGAAATTATTTTGTACAAGGGTGGAAAGGCACAGGAACAGGTTGCCCACAGAAACTAGAGATGCCCCATCCCTGGAAATATTCAAAACCAGATTGGATGGGGCTTCAGGGAACTTTGTCTAGTGGAAGATGTCCCTGACAAGGCAGAGTGGTTAGAACTAGAAGATCTTTAAGGTTCCCTCCTATCCAAGCCGCTCAATGATTCCTCAATTCTGTGCAATGTTCATTTAGGCATACCTTCTTGCTGTGTCAGAAGAGAGAGATTTATAGCAGACCTCAGATCATGCATTCCTTTGACAAGCTGCTGGATCACAGAGTCCCTGCATTGGGCAACAGTGGCCTAGTCATAGGAGCAGTATCTACACTGACATTTTGCTATAAAGCATTTTTAAGTGAATGTCCCAGTCATAGTCATCCCCACTTACTGCATGCTCATGCAGTTCTCCAACCAGTTTCAGTACAAACAAACTCGATTTATTTAGGAGGAAACTCAGTCAAAAGCTCTGCTCTGTGTTTCCATCAAACAAGCTCATCACCCCTAATGGAGATATAAAGCTTGAACCAGTGAGTAACCCTTTGAATAACATCTAATCACATGAATGGAGTTGTTCAGGTCAAGCAATCAGGCTAAATCTTTACTGAGGACACCTGAAATCACCCTAACCATCTTCTGTGCATAAGCAGAAGCTTTGCCACCAAGTGCTTCAGCCTTGTGATTTAGAATTAGTGTGCCAGATTATTTAGTAATATAAATGTAGCCTGAGACTGCTGCAGTCCCTGCTGCATCAACCTTTGAGGCTCTGATCAGCCAGGTGCAATAGGACCAGGGGGAATGGCTTCAAGTTGTGCCAGGGGAGGTTCGGGTTGGATGTTAGGAAAAAGTTTTTCTCCAAAAGAGTGGTGAGGTACTGGAACAGACTGCCCAGGGAGGTGGTGGACTCACCATCCCTGGAGGTTTTCAAGAATAGAGTGGATGTCACACTGAGTGACATGGTCTAGAGCAGTCACAGGCAAGGGTTGGTGGTTGGACTAGGTGATCTTAGTGATCTTACCAACCTTAATGATTCTATAATTCTAAATTTGCATGCATCGTAGCATATTTATATTCTATGATTTGACCAATGGCTAAGCAATGTTTTGTTCCCATTCTTGTTGATTGGCTTTTGCAGTGGCTGTTTCTATCCTAATCATGTTACCATCATTAATTAAACCAGACGTCTGTCAAAGCTGTTGTTCTTGTTAACAGTAACAATGCTGCACTTATAACTCCATGTGCAAATCACAGGCAGTTGAGTTTGTCAGTCAGTCAGATCTTTGTAGATCTTCAGGTACATAAATGTGTGTGAAACTGATAGTCAACGCGTGACGTCTTATTACAAGTCTGCAGCTGGAAACATAACCACTGCTCCCAGGATCAGCTGTTTAGACAGACTATCTTCTGTTTAAACAAAGTCATGCTTTTCCACTGCAATAACTACTAATAAAATTGAAGTTTATTTTATTAAAATCCCTACCCTGCTTTGGCAGATTAAACTATATATGTGTGTATATATTCCCTCAAAAATAGGAAGGTGTCAAAAAAGAGCTCCAAAATTTATATTTGCCACAATGGTGGCATTGTGGTTTACTCTAGCAAAAAGTCAAAGGAGACTTTAGAATCATAGAATCATAAAGGCTGGAAAAGAGTTTCTAAGATCATCTAGTTCAGCCATGCACCTACCACCAATATTGCCCACTAAACCATGTCCCTTAGTACTACATCTACCCTTTCCTTAGACACCTTCAGGGACAGTGACTCCACTACCTCCTGGGCAGCCTGTTCCAATACCTCATCACAATTTAGGAGAAGAAAATTTTCCTAATATCCTGCCTGAATCTCCCCTGGCACAACTTGAGGCCATTCCCTCTCATCCTATCACTGTTACCTGGGAAAAGAGGCTAACTTCCATCTCACTACAATCCCCTTTCAGGGAGTTAGATTAGTAGAGACTGATAAGGTCGCCCCTGAGCCTCCTCCTCTCCGGACTGAACTATTCCAGCCCCTCAGTCACTTCTCTTAGGGCTTGTGCTCCAGACCCCTCACCAGCAGTGTTGCCCTTCTCTGGACATGGTCCAGGGCCTCAATGTCTTTCATGTAGCGAGGGGCCCAAAACTGAGCACAGTACTCTGGGTATGGCCTCACCAGTGCTGAGTACAGAGGGATGATCACCTCTGTGGTCCTAATGGTTACATTATTTCTGATACAAGCCAGGATGCTGTCTGTCTTCTTGGCCACCTGAGCATGCTGCTGGCTCATGTTCAGCCAAGGTAAAATGACATTCAGATATGAGTCCCAGTTTCCTGAAACTTCACCAAATCAGAAAATATATAATGCTGCATTTCTGGCAGTCATACAGAGCATTCCAGGCTGGACTGTGGTCTTTCATGGATATTGTTGCTCTTCTATACAAACCCATTCCCAGAAGCAGAACACAGGCCTGCCATGTTCTCCTGGGCTTTGCAACTCCTGCTGTGGCTTCGTAACAAGGGCTAGATTGCCAGGACACAGAGCTGAGAATGTCATAGAGATGCACACCCTTGCTGCAGGAAAGGATGAAAGAAATGAGCCAGATATTGCTGCCAGAAACTCTAATTTCTGCCAAGAGATCATATTTGAATAAGATTTTAAATTGCCATCTTCTCATGCACTTCCTATTTGAATGGATGAGTACTACTAAAGGAGTTCTTGGAGCAGAAGTCACTTTTCTTAAGTGCTCAATGGAATACTTACAAAGAAATGCATCTTCCTCCTAAATTGGTGGCTCAGAGATCTTATTCTGATACAGGAAAATAAAGTAACAAAAGAGGGGTGTAAATCCAAACATTTAACAGAAATCAGAATAGACTTTGCCAAAATGAAATAATTTTAATGAGAACGGTTAGGCATCAATCAGTATTTACACTTGACTTTATTCAAAGCTGAGGGAGACACGTAGTGAACAAATAGGACAAATGTATTTTTAACATTGTCCTATCAACATTTTTTCTGGTAAGAGTGAACCAAGTTTTCCTTTTTTTCCTGATAATCATGCTACAGAGCAGTGTGATCCATGCTATTCCATCAGCAGTATGAAAGTAACTGAGATTGAATCCAGCCATCTTAGGAAACAATCTCCTTAGGAAGAAGAGCATCATTAGAAAAAGTTCTTTTTTTTTTTTTTTTTTTTTCTATATTGAACATAGGGCTGAATCAAGTGATTTTTTTACCATACAATTTCTACAGGATAGAAAAAAAACTAATAAGGCCAACAGCACAGAGGTTATGGATGTCTCATTATACTATCTCACATAACGGCATAATCTTCGCTTTTTTGTTTTGATATTGTTATTTTCTCCATTCATTTTTAAGTGTAAAAGATTATGTATTGTGTAAATGCTTGCTGGCTGCTCAAAGAGCTGTGACCCAGGAGTTCTAGCTGTCATTCTGTTATTTCAAGGAATGAGGAAAAATTAACTTGCAGTTACATATACAGTCACTGATAGTCAGCAAAGGCTCTTTTGTGATAAGAGAGAATTGAACAGTGCTGTGAGAAAATTGTGTATCTTCTGATTATCACCTGAAGGATTTCTGTGTTTGCTGTGTTTTTCCCTTTTTGTTATCAAGGTAGTGACAGCATGAGCTGTGTACAAAACAAAACCAAGTTATGAGGTGATCTAAGGGTGATGTTAGGATGGCAAGGAAATGTTGCCAGCTGCTTCTGTGTTCCAGAGAAGAGGTGGAGCATAAAACTTTATTACATACTCCTTGATCTGCTCAAATTATAGCCTCCTTAAAGTGGGAGGAAAGACTTTGTTCTTTATGGGTCTATTTGATCTGTTAAAGCATTTATGTGATAAGTTTGTAGTGGCTTGGTTGTAGTTCTTTGGAATGTCTTAATTACAGGTTAACCCAGCAAAATTACCTGTATTTAAAGAGTTGCACAATGTTTCCTTGTTTGCCCAAGACTGCTTTCAGTCATTCAGAATAATTTCAACAGATTAAGATCAAATGCATTGAAAAGCTAAATTGATGGGGATCAGGTGGAGGCTGACTTTTTTTTCACCCTGACTGAATACTTACTTTTAGCTCAAAAGTACAATGCTTCCCTAGAAAGTGATAATTAAATTATAAATAAAACTATCATCTCCTCACACACACAGACAAGAGTTCTGGTACCTGTCACTTGTTATTTTCTGTAAATGATGATCTTTATGAAGCATATTTCATCTAAAAGTAAGTGTTCGAGGTTGACCAGGACTTTCAATTGTCTGTTGCAACCATGGCTCCTGTAACCAAAGTTAGATACGCAGGTGAGATTCATCCAATCAACCAGAGGCCTTCACTTCCAGTTTAAAATACTCATATCCAAAACTCTAAACAGACACTGTGAGAAACCGGAACAGGTTGCTCACCTCAGTGAGGTTGTGGATGCCCCCTCCCTGGAAGCATTCACGGCCAGGCTGGATGGGGCTTTGAGCAACCGGGTCTAGAGGGAGGTGTCCCTGCCTATAGCAGGGGGTTTGGAACTGGATGATCTTAAAAGTCCCTTCCAACCCAAACCATTCTATGATTCTAGGATTCTAAATCTCTGCTAATCATAAATTCACTGCAGGATAATTACCTCACTTAAGCATTTTAGATCCTCACTGCTAAGTGGTTTGCTTTTTCCTTACGCTCCCTGCATCGCCTTTCCTGGTGTGCGGGCAGCCCACTCAGATGTAGTTGGCACAGAGGCGACTGGAATTCAAGAAAATGAGAGGATAAACTGCAACAGAGAAGCTTGACATATGAAAATAAATAAATAAATATAAAACAAGCCTTTTGGGAGTGATGATATTTACACAGAGACATGTCCTGGTGCAAGGGCTGAGAACAAAATGAGAGAGAAGGGAGAACTAGAGTAAGAGGGGAACCTGGAGGATATAGCTAAAGAGGTCAGGTTTTAAATTAGTGGGAGGAGGCCGTGCTCAGAGAACAGAACAAATTGTTCTGGGAGTTTGAACATAAATCCCAGTGTTGGTACCAAGCCATACGAAGTTGGTACTTTCGGCTTGTGGATTTCTTTAAGGTACTTACTGACAGAAAGCCATAATGTACAGTACTTTCAACATGTTCCACCCATCACAAGATAAAGGCTTGAGAAGTGTACAAAATGATACATTGCTTCCATAGATCTTCTTGCTTAGGGCTGCTCACCTGGAAAATCTGACTTCAACCCATAATCCTTCTCTGTGCATCTGATATTTAATGTCACAAATTTATCTGAAGCCATTAGAAATTATAGAGGATTGAGTTAATACTCATGTTGTTCCACTTAAAGTTCCACGTAACACATAGTCCAATAGATGCACTGAAGGATAATAGTCAATTAATACTTCAGTAGAAATCAACAATACTTCACTGGAAAGCGCACACGTGCTCCTCCAAGAAACATAGATCTATTTATGTTTTAAGGCCAAAGTAAGAACCACGACATGAGACAGATTTCATGGTAGTTTACTTCCAGCGTGAGTCTAACTGTTAGACAAGTTGGTGCCCTTTTCATCTGAAGTACATTGCTGTTCTAGTAACATGTTTTTAATTAAAAATAAATAGAACTTCAGAAAACTCTGTACAGAATTAAAAGAGCAAGAACAGCACATTCTGATAAGCGAATTATTTGTCCCCTTCACCTTTCCATAGGAAAATCATTAAATCCGGGGGGAAAAACAAGAACCAGGTATCAGTAGAAGAATTTGAATCCCATTTTCATTTTGAAGCTTAAGTATAGACTCAGCATAATTGATTAACTCAGTTAACTCAGTTTTGGGCCCATTTTCTTTCATCTCTCCCCCAATTTTTCCCAAGCTCAAGTGTACCAACAACTCAGCACCGTGACTGTAACAGCTCTCCTTTCATGGGTATGACCAGCATTCAAATGTGAAGCTCAGTGCTCTAACCAGCACTGCTCAGCGATGCAGCAAGGAGCACTGGCACACTATGATGCTGCTCCTCCCACTAGACTCCATGGTACTGGGTGACCCAAAGCTGGAAGGAGGGGCAACAAAAGCATGAAGTTGAGCTGAAATTTATCAACTGCCTGAATACTGAGAGCAGACATACTGAGGCAAGCTCACTGCCCTCAGTGATGAGGAGGAACAGGGCATGGTTTCAGGTCAAGCGTAGTCTTGACAGACCCTTAGCCATATAGGAGCACCTGGAAGAAAAAGTAGCAGTAATGGGCAACTTCCTGCTGCAGTGGAAAGTACCCATCTGCCAACCCAAACTACTGTCTAGCGGAGCTTGCTGCTGTTAACTAAGAGCTTGTGATTAAGAATTGAAGAGTAGATGCTATGGGAGATTGTGCAGTGGGTGCCTGCTGTGGGTCCCTGACGAGGGAGAGTAAGTGGATGAGGCCTTCTATGGTTAGCTAGAAGCAGCTTCACAGACACTGGTCTGGTGCATACGGTACTTGACCACCTTGATAAGGAGCTGGAGGGCAACAGCGCAAGACAAAAGCAATACAGAAGCTTCCTGGAGGGAATCAATGACAACTTCCTGACAAAAGAGATGACAGCGAGGTGCTTTGCTGAATTTCATTCTCACAAACAAGACGATGCTCACTGGGTATGTGTAAATCAAAGCCACCCTTGGCTGCAGTGACGGTAAGATAGCACAGTTCAGGATCCTGAGAAGAGGGTGAAAAACAAGACCACAGACCTGCACTTCAGAAGAGCAGACTCTGGCCTCTTCAAAGATCTACCTGGTAGAGCCTAATTGGATAAGGCCCACAAGACAACTGGCCAGCTTGTGATATAAAACAGCGTAAGAAATGAACTCTTTTTGTGGAAGTTCCTTTTATTTTGCAAAAAATTTATTACTCACTGTTGTACAAAATAGTAAAACAATGGCATTGCTTGGACAATTAGGTAGTTTGGATGTGATCTAGTTGAATAAAACAAATTTTCACAATTTTTAATGCGATTCAAGACAATAACAACCAGTGGATTACACATTTTAAAATATTTCATTTGTACGTTTTATACAAATATTATTTGGTAATCAGTATTTGTAAACTTTAATGCGACATACTAAGTCTCCAGTCACATGATTAAAAGATAGAAAACGTTTTACAGCTAACATTTTAAAGCATCTCAATAACCTTTCTACTCTTTGTTTTACAGAAACAATCCGTTCAGTTCAGTTAATTCATTTGGAATATCCTATTACATTTGTTGAAATGTAAAAGAAAAAAATATATATGTTTAATGTAAATTAGAGTAGAAAACATTGTTTTACTTTCAATAAGTTATTACTTTAACTCTAAAGTTAGCAACCATGGAAGTCAATTCAAGCTCAAATAAATTTGGTCCATTCCTTTCAAGTAATATTACTAGTATATTTTATGAGGAAAGAAATTATTTCTAGAGGCTTCTATATCCCACCCCAAAAGTAATTTTCGAAGAGTGTATTTCATTATTTATCCTAGGTCATCCTGAATGATAGGATGCATATATAACGAAAAAAATAATAATAAAAGGGGAGGAGGAAGGGAAGGATATTAACATCACCTTAAGTGTATAGCTAGTAAATGAAGATACAAGACAAAGTGAGAACATCACTAGAAGATAGATCTTCACCGGGATTCAATCAACACAGCTCCACTGACATCAGCAGTGCCATCTTGACTTATACCAGCCACAGATCTGCCTAAACATGGATAATGTATAGCAAAACTTATTTATATTACTGATAAGGAAGAGTAGTGTTTGCATGAGTAATGTTAACTTTTTTTTTTTTAATTAAGTTCTGGACATCATGACTCTCATTAAAATTTTGCCGTTGGTGACTGTCACTCTTACCACTCACTGGCAGCAGTTGTAGTTCACCTCCAATTTGAAATAATACTAAAATATATTTAGCGTTATTAACAACAGCTAGTTCTTACCAGAAATTGCCTGAAGCCCATTTACAGCATGAGACAGGATTTAAAATTATTATTTTAGAACTTTATTAACTTATATTATGGGTTTTCACTGACCATAATCTGTGGAACAAACTGCAATCACTGGAAATCACAGCAACGTGACTCTTTGTTGGTACAAAGTAATTCCTTCTCTAGATAATAAACTATAGTAAATTTTTAAAAGTATCTAAGACATTTGTTTATAGAGCAAATGCTAAAAGCAGAATTACAAAAATAGAGATAAGTAATTGCACGAAGTTTGTGTTACTCATAGACAGGAAGACATTCTTTCAAGGCACAAGAGAATTCCTAGAGTGCAGAGGTCATATTGCTTAACCAGGAGTGCAAGTATTAAAAATACACAAAACCTAGGAAGCAGAAAGTGAATTCCAGAAATAGCTTATGACAACACTCAGATCACCGTACTGTCATCTGCCATATGTATTACAGATTCAAGATACAAGTACATACAGAACATATTATATGTATGCTTATCTCTTAAAATAATAAATGGGATTCAGATGATCTCTGCCAGAGAACTATAAGAATGCACACCTCTATAACCACCGCATAATGCACTTTGAACAGACTCTTTATCGCAGTATATTTTTACATCTGAAATAGAGCTACCTCTAAAACACATTATTAATGAGTACGTGTTCAGACCATTCGGGCTGCATCTTCTGCCAGTTCTACTCACAGAAAGAAAGTCTCATGATGTCCACAACTAGAGGAGCAAAGAAGGTAGTGGTAACTATGCTGGACAAAACTCTTGGCAACGTTCATTTCTGTAATGATACTATGTTAAAACTCACAAGAAACTGAGGTACAAACTTCTATCAAGTAAACATGAGAATTGTCTCGCGTTCATTTAAAGTACAGTAGTTACCCCTTGTTTCCTGATTTTTTTTTTTTAATTTCTTATTTCCTTAAAAGAAAAATATATATGCGCATACAATGCTGATATCCTATGTGTTGATGCCATCAATCCCTTAGGATAGCAAGTTTGATGGGTAGTAACCCATTAGGAGAAAAATATATTTTTGAATATTATTTTACATATATACAATATATATATTTAACTTTCAATCAAAATATAAAATTTTCCAGTGTAGTCATCAGTATTTTTTTATTTTAAGATGAGAAAGTGTTTTGTATTTCACATATGCTTGGTTCATATGTTAAAAATTAACAAGGTACTTGATATCCGCCAGTAATATTTTTGGTTTTATTTCTACAGATCTATAAAGAAAACAAAGAAACAGAGAGAAAAGCTTTCCTTCTCCAAAGCAAAAAAAAAAACAACAAAACAACATTTCAAGGATGAAACAATCATTAACGGCACTAAGTTTTGCATTTTAAGCAACCACAAAGAATAGGAAGTATAAACTAAATAGAAAATAGTATTACTCTATGGATGCAATCTAAACAAAATATGTTCTGAATCCCTTACTTCTGATGTCTAGTAGGTATAAAAAAATATGCCGTACATTTAATGTGTTACACTCTCACCACTAAATTAATTTTGATAAACTTTCCCCCAGAGAGCAAGAGGTGGAAGAATCTGTTTCATTCAATTCCAAGATGCCTAACATCACAAAAGTAGGACAGCCACTTATTTACAGTTTTTTCCAGCACCATGAAAGACATGTTTATCTTTTTATACATGTTTCTGCCAATGTCCTAAACTTGGGTTCCAGCTGATCTAAGAAGTCAAGTGCCTCTTCTTCATGCTGATCACTGCAGCAGCCTACAGAGCCAGCCAAGGATCCTTTTCCTTCATAGTTATATGAAAGGAGATAATCTTCAGAATGTTTCTGTTCTTCATCCTGTCTGCATAGATGCACCTTCTGCATAGGAAGAGAACACATTATTATTTTCTTAAATTGTTATTCTAAAAGTATTGCAGAAAAATAATTTTTCTTTTGATTTACCTTTCATTGATTAATTTTTAATCAGAGTGTGTCCTCTAATGGATTCCTACATACAAAAAATGCACATGATTGGTCTATATCATTAAGATTATAAAATATAAATATTAATAAAGAAATCATTTCTACTAATTACGTATGTAACAACAGAAGAGGAAGAACCTGTTTAAATAACCAGTCAGACAACTAAAATCCACTAAAAACTGAACAACTGATACATGAAAGTAGTTAGACAAGTAGTGAGAGTGAGTTTTTGCTCCCCAAAGCAAGGAATAACTACATTTCAAATGTTGTACATACATTCCCTACACCATTGCTAAGATAAATATCATGGTTTAAGTTAGCATAAGCAAGCAGCATAAAAGCAAACAAATTAACAAAAATAAACTCATAAAAGCTTAACTATTATCAATGAAGTTAAATATTCTAATTGAAAAACCACATACTTTTTTACAATTTAAGCCAAGAAAAGTCATCTATGCTTACGTCTCAAAATATATAGAAGGATGACTTTTTGAAAGGGCAATATTCCAAAACAGAAGGCAGACAAGCAGAAGAGAAGAAAAACAAGCAAGTTTAAAAAAAAAAAAAAAAAAAGCAACGACGCTTCTAGCCCAAATGCCCTTCTTGAGAAAACTACATACACTGATCATAACCTACGCTCTAGGAAACCAGTGTTGGAAAACTTACTTCTCCTAAACGAGGATGCGTGAAATTATGCCATTCTGAGTAGGAGTATCTACATGTGTCCACCATAGCCTGTCCACCTCCTTCTTTGACTGATCCCAGCGTCTGGTGTCCACCTCCTCTGACTGATTCCAGGGTATGCCCTCCTCTTCCTTTTACCATTTCAAATGCTTGTTGATCTCCTGTTTTTATTCCACATCCTACTTGATCAGTAGTTTGTAGAGGAATTATATTGTGATCCTAATAAAAGATGTTAACAGTGGAGAAACCTTTGTTTTCATTACTATTTTTACTGTATTTTTTAAATTCAAAAGATAAGACAGCAATCAGAAACTCTCCGTGCTAAAAACTGAAATGCCCAGTTTTGCATAGTGACATTTTGAACAATAAGCCATCATTAGAACTGAAGTCTATAAAGATCAATAAGTGGTCTTTGGAGAAAGATCTTAAGATGGGAGGAAAATCTGTAGAGATGATACTAGATCCCACAACTCAATCTTTATCCTGATGAAAGGTGCTATAACCCATACGTTAGTTTCTTACAATATTACATAAAATGTTTGGTTTGCAAAGTCAACCACCTGTAATTCATTAGATCAGATATACAGTCATATGAAGTAGTTTGTTCTGTTTTATGAATAAAGTTTGCATATCACACAAAAAAAGATAAACTATTATGTAATCACAGAAATTATACACTACATTATATTTTATAAGCAGTAACAAAATTGACATTTGTCATCACCAGGAGAGATTTTCTTGGTTATCATGGTAAGCAAGTTCAATGGTTTTTAAAGAAATCTTTTTGTCGGTGGGGGACAAGAGAAGGGAGATGATTACTCACAATGATTACATGCTAAATTTAGAATTCCTTTTCCAAGGAACAGCAACAATGTTTTGCACACATTCAACATGGGCAAAAGAGTAAACTCCCATCTAATCTCGTTTTAAAAAGTGACATTATAGTATTCAACTGGAACTTCCAACCCAACAGTTAAAGTTTGGAAGAATTGCTAGTAGCCAAGAAGAAGCTTCTGCAATAAAACACATTATTTATCTTAAATATATACAGTGCTAACAACTCTGCCTGAAGTAAGAATTTACGAATTCTCGTAGAACACCAAAGCATATAAATGATCCGTGTTCATTGCTTATTTCCATTACTAAATCACTTATTTGCTGATAGGTCTCTCCTCAGACTGAAATACAATGGCATCATTACATGTTTCTACATTGAAGTAAACAGACAACTTACCATCACTTCTTCTCCTGGAGCTTCTGTATTTGAAATGATTAAGTTGTGATTGGCGCAATCATCAGTCACTTGCCTGTGCATTACCCCAGCGCCACAACAGCCACAAATTGTAATTAGGATTACTACAAGGAAGAAATAAGTGAGAAAGATGCTATGAAGTTTACCTCAAAACAGTTATCTACTTCTGTTTGAAAGCAAATTTTGTTGTGTTAGCCTAAATGCTTAAGTATCACGTGTCATTAAAAAAATACTCTGTTTGAAAATGCCCATACTCAAAAGTGTACAAATACACACAGTTTTTCAAGCGTTACATGGATTTTTCACTATAGTGAAACTGTTTAACTGTAAGATTTATTCTGGGGAAACCAAAATACATGCAAGCTTTACGAAAACAGAGTCTGCAACATTTCACATTAATAGAATACAAAAACAAAATCTAGTTGAAAAATCATGTCTTATGCCTATATGAGAACATTGTACAGCACACACTTTGTGTATGGATATGCAAATGCCAAATTATGTCATAAGGAAATATGTGGGCTGAAGGTCCCAGTATCAGAAAGTTCTACAGGATGACAGGAATCCTGAAAGATTTCAAGTATGTTACAGAGTGATCAGTATCAGAGTGATCTTACTTTATACCTCGAATTCAGCTTACTGTTCTTATAGAAATACTATGTGTAAGACTCAGCCAGAAATAATTTTGTATAAAAGAATCAAGAGCACCTAAAGCCCTCCAAAACAAAGAACTAAATATTTCATTCAAATATTTCAGCACAAGAAAGACATGGAGCTCTTGGAATGAGTCCGGAGGAGGGCCACTAAGATGATCGGCAGGCTGGAGCACCTCTCTCATGAAGAAAGGCTGAGGGAACTGGGCTTGTTTAGATTGGAGAAGAGAAGGCTCTGGGGACACCTCACTGTGGCCTTCCAATATTTGAAGGGAGCATATAAACAGGAGGGGGAACAACTATGCAGGGTGGATAGTGATAGGACAAGGGGGAATGGTTTTAAACTAAGACGGGAGCTTTAGGTTAGATATTAGGAGGAAGTTTTTCACACAGAGGGTGGTAACACACTGGAACAGGTTGCCCAAGGAGGTTGTGGATGCCCCATCCCTAGATGCATTCAAGGAGGCTGGATGTGGCTCTGGGCAGCCTGGTCTAGTGGTTGGTGACCCTGCACATAGCAGGAGGGTTGAAACTAGATGATCATCTCGGTCCTTTTCAACCCAGGCTATTCTATGATTCCATTTCATGATAACACCTCTTTCCCATTTTTAGCTTATAAGAATAAAGAAATCCACGAGGAATAAATCAGTTCTGCCTAACTGTTCACAGAGCAATCCTCTCTAAACATATAAGCTTCTATGGAAATTGCCCAGGAGCCACTTTGAAGCTCATTTAGCTGCTGCAGCTGTCAGCAAGATCTGCACCAGTGATTCTGATGGATCACCTCCTAGCGCTGGCAGATGTGAAGACAACAACTGTAAAAACACTGAGCACAAGCTACACTGGGTAAAACCTAACCACAATAAAGCAACAAGTATATCTTGGTTGGATGCATTCAAGGGGCAGTGACAAAAAGCTAGTCAACATCTCACACTGTTCCCCTACTCTGCATCCTCACATCTGACAATTCCCTCCTGGCTGCACCATGAATTCAGGAGTTTGACTCATTTACATAAAACACAGAACTATCTGACCTCAAACAAGTGGCCAGGTCCAAGTGTTGTATTTAAGTAAGAACAGCTAGCTGAAATTGAGAAGGGGCAAGGCAAGTTGTCCACTAATGGGAAAAATAACCACTTTGAGTCATTTGGTACTACAGCATGTCCCCATGTCATTAAAAATTAGATGATGTTAGTTGGCCTACATCAGAATCTGGTAAAAAAAAAAAAAAAACACAAAAAAAACTTGGTGACAACGATACATAATAATGAGGCCATCTCACTGGTTAACAATAACATTGACTTGCTCAGAATCTTTGTCCCTGAGCAACTTCAGTAGCACAAAACGTACTCAAGGGTTTAGTCTGCTATGGAAAAATCTAATTTGTCCTCCAACACTATGCTGGCTCTTGTAAAACTTCTTGTTAAACACAGTGTCCCGAACTCCATGGTTTAATCCAGGATGCATTAAAGATTACCAAAAAAAGTTAGGAAATTGATTTCAGTATTCTTACAAATAGAAATGTGCATGCCAAAGTCAGCTGTAAACTTTCCCATGAACAAACTCCAATACTCACCTGACAGCAGGATCTGATAATTACTATGAATCCCACCCCCTTTTGGTTAAAATGCAAAACACAGTTTTTTGATCTTGCTAACACAAAAAACATCATATATAAAGTGTTCTTTTAAGAATAATAAGCAAAAATACACACACACGAACTACAGGATGAGAGCTAGAAGCCTTTGATATTGATAAAAACAGAGTATGTGCAGTAAACTACTGATTAAAGTTATACAAGAGTCATGTAAAGATGCCTGAATCAAGTTTGAGCAGACAAAGTACTTTGCATTTGGTAAAATAAAAAGTGTACTTACACAGCAATAGCAGTGATCCCAAGATCATTGCAAGGATGGCCCATACACCAAGAGTAACACTCCCAGCACTACGAGCAGCTCCACAATCACTTGGAGTAACACAATCACAGTAGTTAACTCTAATTTCACTGATTCCTTGCCTTCCTGAACTATCAGACACACTGACAGGAATAGTGTATGTTCCAAATGGAATATCACCCCTTGGTGAAAGATACACAGACTTTTCTGCAAAAAAAAAAAAAAAAAACAAACAACAAAACAAAAACAAGATATAGTGTTAACAGTATCTGAAACCCCACTGTCACATCTGGGCTGTGAACACAATCTTTCACTCTTACAGCTAAGCCAGTATCAAATCCATATTAGTTTAAAGCTAGTTTTGATGTATTGACACTGAACTACATGCAGAATGTGATATTTTGAAGAATTTATACTTTCCACACCTTCTAAATATTAGAATTAAAAAGCAAAACCTTATATATCCTCCTAAAAACATTTAATTTAAAACTATGAAGTCAACCCAGTTCACTACAGTAAATGACACTGTTTAGGTTTGCTAGTAAAGACTGTCAGCAGAACTGACATTTATTAAAAGGACTTACAGTAATTGGAAAAAAATTAATCTAAATCTCAGTTTATATCCCCTCCATTCTTTGGTTTTGTTGCTATGCCGAATGAGAATACCCATATTCAGTGGGAAGTGAAATCCATTTAGTCTGCTGCTCTGCTTAGCAAAATAAGTGGCCAGTGACCATGGCTGAAGGACAAAATAAAACTGAGAAGAAAGTCCCAACATACCATTGTGCCGTGTTATCTTCCACATGGAACCCACGCTACGGTCAGTCATGCGATAGACTAAGGGCATGCTGTAAGAAGTGTCATCTTCATCCCCTGCGCTGAGGCAGATTGGTTTTCTGTCTCTGCACATTATATAGTCTGTTACAAGAATTCGTGGATAATTCCTGTTGCAAGGCTGGATGACAACTTGAAGGGTTCCAGTGCCTGTTTTGCCATCTACGAGATAAAAATAATTATCTTACTATTTAATACTAATATTCATTCATTTCTTTATTTCTAGTCCTAATTTGCACAATGAAGTATCATTAACTGTAATAGCCAAGCTGAGAAGTAAGGTGGAAAGCAGCTACGGATTTGGCCTAAAGCAGAGAGGGCCTTCTCATAGCTTTATTTTGTCCACTTCTCATCTTTTCTTGGCTGATCATACAACAGATCACTTTGTTGAAAACTGCTAAACGGAATAAAAAGACCCAGAAAGTTGCAAGATTGGCAAGGAACTTGTATTTTCTGGTGACAGAGAAAAAAATCGCCACAGCCAGTGTCATTCATGTGCTATCCTCGAGTGGGTAAAGGCTGAAAGAAATAAGGTAAAGGAGGCTATGTCAAACTGAGACAAAAGCAGAAAGGGAAGACTTCCAGTATTTTTGCTCCTGGAAGGAGAACATACTTCCCTACAGCCCACTTCTTCCTCCCCTGGGAGCACAAACACTTTCAGATACAGTACGCCTCTTTCAGCCATGAAGTGCACTTTATCACCAAAACCCACATGTAAGAAGTGAATCTATCCATCCTAATCTGATTTTTCTCTAATCTAAAAATAGTCGATGCTTTTACTAGTGCTATAGAGAAATTATATCAAATTTACTTCTTAAAAGTGTCACAGGAAATATCTAATTGTAGAAACATATGCCATGCTTATTTTATATACAACAGAATCTCTAAGCAATTTAAATTGGTGTAGTTTACATGTAATTTTAATATCCAAGCTTTTGGAGAGAGTTACGATACCTAGCTGTAAAGCAACTACTCAAGGTGTGCTTTTTATTCCAGCTGATGTTTTAGCACAGAAAGACTAAAAATAAATCCTGCCATTGGACATATAAAGGTAATAATATTACCTAAGCATTTGATAGTCATCCCAAAAGTAAGATAACAAACTAAGCGCACATCTGGTCTGAATCAATGTAGATGTAGCTATGTTAAATTTGCACAAGAAACTCTTCTACAAACTACAAATGATGACAACAGTTAGTACTCACTTCTGTCTATTGCGAGGACTGTGATATTGCATTGACCTCGTTTGACTTCTCCTAGATCTCGGTCCAGGACTCTAACAGTTCTGACTTCACCTGATTTTTCATCAATATTGACCCAGTTACACTGTCCAGGTGGTATTTTGTAGCTGTTAAGAATAATTTTCATGTTTAGCTGAAGATCTCAAATACACACGTGTATATTTACGTATACACACGTGCCTACACAAATGCATGTATTTACATACACACACAAACATTCCCCCTTCCCATACCCCAACTTGTTTACTCCAAAAAAGCTAGTAGACAACACTGTTTCATACCAGATGCCTTCGCTATTTCCAGTTTCTGGATCTTCTGCTAGATATTTCCCAATATTTGTCCCAATGTCATCACATTCGCTAGCGTCCATGCGGAAGAAACAGGGTTTAAACACTGGCCCCTCGTCTATATCTAAGACATTCACTGTAGCAGTGCAGGTGCTCTGAACAACTTGTTGTGAATGTGGTGCCAGCATGTAGGGTGCCTCATTGTTGACTGCAATTACGAGGATCCTTTGCTTGGCAGTTTCATAATCCAGCCCCTGAAACACAGATACACACATACACATACTTTTTCTCCTCCCACTTCAAACCAATATAAAACTTGACATTGTTTTCTCATAACTGTTAAGTAAGTAAAACTGTGCCACATTTATTTACAAAAGCAATCAGGTACCACTCTGGAACATCCAGCTTGAGACACAGTAAAGGGACAAGATATGAACAATAACCATAAAACAAGTCACGTTCTAAGTTTATCAAAGAAAAGAACCTGCAAAACAGTCCCTAATAAGGTAATCAGCATCACCGTAAATATTTAGATGAATATTCTGCTAGTGAATTACCAACAGAACTGAAATATGAACTAGATGCGTGGAAGGACTTTCTCCTCCTACACCTAACTGGCCATATTTTCTTTCCAGCACAAATCAATCAATCTTTCAAGCCAGCCTACAGTTCTTTCCCAGTAAGACATCATACGCTACAAATACATCTTAATTTGTAGGGCTGATAAGTAAGTATCTACAAATGTAATTCTTTAGATACGTTATCCAAGGACACCTTATGCCATTAATAAAGTTATTTATATCCTGAAGTTATAATACACTCTGGTCTACTACAGAGCTCTGCTACATATAAGAAATTACAGGCACAGATTTTATCCTAGAATCATAGAATTGCTAGGTTGGAAAAGACCTCAAAGATCGAAGTCTAACTGCAACCTAACCATAGTACCATAACTCTAACAACCCAAATGAAAAGCTTTAATGATTATCAGCAACAACAACAAAAAAAACATGATAGCTTCTCTATTCTTATCGTTTAAACCTTCAAATGTTAATATTAGCCTTCTTTGCTCCTTAGAAGTTACCTGTTATTGCACAGCCCTTACAGATGTCAGACAGGCACTAAAAGGCAAAGGGAGTACAGGCAGAGCAAAACTTCTATCTCACATCTGCACCTCAGAAAAGCAAACCTATAGTCACTACTCTGAAAAAAAAAACAAAGCCTGGAGAATTTTAAGTGAAGATAGTAAATTTAATCTGCTCCCAGAAAGAAGACAGCTGAAGGAGGTGCTCCTCACTCCCCTGTTCACACACACTCTCACTTCTGTTAAAAACTTGTCCATGAAGCATTCCTCAGTTACACCCCTACGTCTCAACAACTGAAACTGTGGAAGCAGGAGAAGTCACTATGCTCTGCTAGATGGTGAAACACAGAGCAATACTCGAATTCTGCACACACGCGAGGAGTATTCAGAGTTCTACATTACTGGTTATAAAAGCAACACCTGAAGACAAAAATGTTGCTCTACAAATCCCATTTTTACTTACCTTAACAACACAAAGTATTCCTTCATTTGTGTTTCTGTCTGTTCTAATTTCAAAGGTGTGGTCATCATTTCCTCTTATAATTTCATACACAGCTGTGGAGCCAGGCGCCCCAAACTCATCGGCATCAACAACAGAAACTCTCAGGATGTCTACATTCACTCTGTTTTCTTCCACTTGTGTTTCATACTTGGAGTTATCAAAAGAAAAATAGTTAAATTTAAATCATAGACCACCACACCACAACTCAGGAATGAACAACGCTGTATTTAAAACTTCAGACAATACTGCACTTAAACTCAAGGAGCCAATTTACCATGCTGGTGCAATGACTTATTTCATTTCAATGCATTAATGTACCTCCCCCACACCTCCCTCACACATTGACTGAAACAGGGACCCTTTCCTGTCAGCATAGCTCCCTCTTACTCCCAGTTATCAATGATGTAAAGCCGAGAATTCTCCTTCCAGGAAAGGTAAATGAGAACAGTTCTCTTGAGTTACATCAGCTGCAGATGCTCATCTATGTACAATGTAATTAAGAACAGCATTTTAAAAATGCCACAGGTTAAATAAAAAAAAAATATATGAACAAATCATAAGAACTTGATGAAAAGCAAAATACATTTCTACTTGGATGACAATGGACAAAAGGGTTTTATTTATATATATTCTTTAAAGAGCTGTGCCATTCTGTACAAGCTCAAGAAGCAAGATAAGAGTGGTTCTGAATTATTATTGATGATATTCTACAGTAGCAGGTAGAACAGATTATGTATGCAAATTCTTCATAGATAATGATCTGCTCCTCCTCAATTTTTTATTTTATCCATTTTCATACCAACGTCTCCTACAGCATTTCATTTGCATATATGCTTATTGAAATCTGCTAAGTTCTAAAAAGAGAAATTAACCTAGCAATTAAATGTCAGCTTTGTTTCCCAGCAAAAACTTTTGAAAGCTAGCAGTCAAAATTATTTATGTTAAAATGTGAATGAAGAAGTGAAGATAATGAAAGTCCCTCCATCTATTTCATTGACATTAACATGAGTAGTCAGTCAGAGGCTGATCAAAGGTAATGGGGTCAAGAAAATGCTTAGGAGTCAATCTGTCCCTCCACCCCTTAAAAAAAATAAAAACTAAGAAAAAAAAATCACAGAGTCATAGTGTGGTTAAATTACAAGATTTCTATGATCGCTCATTGCAGAAGTGAATTAGTCATGTTAGCTTTCTCCCAATGGTCATATAAGACCACTGACTCACAACAACTAATACAGCAGCAGGTCTAATTACCAAACAACGTTAACCACCAATATGCCATTCACAAAGGTCTACATTAACTGTCTTGAGACACTCAGAATCATACTTGAAGGAGCATCCATGGGGAAATTAAAAAGGTGATAAAAATAATTTCTTCACCCTTTACAGACACTTAGTTTATGAAGACTTACTTGCAACTGTTTAAAAGTTGGTGCATTGTCATTCGTATCTTCAATCTTAATGACAGCTGTTCCTGTTGTGCACAAACCGAAAGGCTGACCTGCCATATCTCTCACTTCAATTAATAAAGTGTACGTGGACACCAGCTGAAAAGAATAAAAGTAGACAGAAGTTTGGTTTTTATTCTTTTGTTTTTTTAACAGTTACACAACAACAGAAATAAATGTTTTATTCCTGTTCTGCAACTCAGCTCCAGAGTGCACTGCTGTATTTTGCAGGGGACAGGGCTGAGTTTGGAGCATTTTCCCTACAGTTCCAGAAGGAAAATGAGTAAAATAGTGCTGAGCAGCATTGAGTTCGACATCTGTTAGAAAGTGTAAGCTATATCCTGAGTCAAATAAAGCTCTCCAGAACATCCACAAACACCTCTGTTTCCCAGTATCTGATAGTTTGGAGGACTCAAATGATGTGCCCTTATCTGTTCTCTTTCACTCTCCCCTGCAGAGTGTTCTCCTGCATTTCCAGCGCTTTCAGTCCATGGCTACTTTTCATTAGGCTTATTTCTCTCAAATCAGTGACTTGAGTCACAACAACAGAATTTCTTT